>JARHVA010003642.1:677500-1107500 GCA_037957365.1 Torreya grandis
GAAATTATTGGAAAGAAAGAGAGAAAGGAAGGAGTATGTATGCAATAAAAATAATACAAATCTACAACTTATCTTACTAATTAATATCCAAGCTAAGATAAGGTAATCAACTAACAATCCACTAGTAATACCTTATTATATCACGATCATGACCAATTATGGATTTGATACACCTAACCAAGGGATATATTACTACACGATACCAAAGGATATATTTTGAAGGCCTCTAGTAAAATGACAATATGAAATAGCCCTAGCTAGGTCTTATAATGTAATGAAAGGAAATTAGCTAATCTACTAAATGAACATACAAACTAATCTAGTAAATGAACATATAAGTTATTCTAGTGCTTACCAAATCTTGTGACACAAAGAGGGGAATGAAATACAAATATAAAAAATTATTTTTATCTTTTATAGCTTAGTGAATATAAACCTTATGTTTATTAAAGAGATAAGTATAATAAATTAGTGAATTAATATGCAATAAATAAAACCATTGATTTGTTACAAAATTGACTAGCTTTAACTTTTCTAAAAATAATAATAAATAGTACAAGTAATGACTTAACAAGAAAACACCTGATATGGATGATTTGAGTTGTAGAAAATGATATGGAAGATGGTCTAAGTGTCATAAAATGGATACCAATGTCATAACCCCTCATGGACAATAGTGCCACAATTGGACAATAACACCATTATTAACAAAGTGGTAGTAGTGTTATGATATTGGTAGTAGTGTCCTATGTATAGGACTATCCCAAGATTTTACTTGAACCTATGTCTAGATATATAGGGTCTATTCCTACACACGTGAGTTTTAGAACCCTGTATTTTCCTTACAATGACTTATATATTATGCATACCCTAATCCTCTAGGTAAGTAGGGCATGAGCTAAAAATTATTTTTTTAGTAGGGTAGGTTGGATATATTCAACCCCCCACTATGAAGAGAGTTACCTACATACCAATACTACAAGGAGGGATAAATCTTGATGTAATACTTCCCACCTAAGTTTTGTTATATGTGCAAGTAATCTTAGTATGATAGTTTCCTTGAGTGCCTTTAATGTGCTTGAGACTGTAAATCTAAAATAAGGCTATTATAGATGGTAGTATTAAGTATGGAAGAATCAGGATTGATAACCTTAATTATGCTTAATTTATTATGTTTTTGATGTGTATTTTACATATGATTTCTATCTAGTGGTTAGAAGGATACAATTCAAGTATTTATACTATTTTGTTGCTTGTGCGAATGGTAAAATATGTCTAAGCCAACCTTAGGAGGTTAAATTTTTGAAAAGATATCCATTTGGGAAAATATAGGTTAAAGGAAATTAGCACAATTTTGGGTACCTTAGTGCCATGTGGTGTTAGTGTCATTATTAGAATAAAATTAGGCATGAAGAGTTATGATTAGTAAATTAGGGTTTGGGACTACTTTGGAGCTAATGAAGGATGCTTATGGCCCACACAAATGATGGATAAGTGTGAAAATAGGCTCTAATATAAGTATAAAGCTAAGATAGGGAAAGGTAGTCTACAATATCACTCTTAATACTCAAATACTAGTTTTGGGTGATTACACAAACAAATATAATTCTATGCAAGACAATATAAAAGTAATCTAAGCAAGGAGAGATTCAATTCAATCCATTAGTTTTGAAACATCTACCTATCAAAATGAAAAGATAAGAATAATTACACTATTGGAGTTAGCCTATCATGCCTCAATATCTCTTTTGGCCAATGGTGATTTATAAGAGGTCATTTTGGTTTGTAAGGATCACAAGGATAGGTCAACTCTAGGCTACAATATTTCTCATATGCATCCAATACCTCCAAAAGATGGATATTACTCCTTCATTGTAAAAACCTAAGTAATGAAGGCCTTAAATGATAATATAAAAATATTTATGAGCTATAATGATGCATAAATGAATGATCCTCTATTTATAATGAAGTGAAGGTGTATTTATAGCCAAGGATTGACCCAAAACCCTCTAATTTTTTTTGACAAGTTTGACCAAATTGATGTTATTTCGAAAGAAAGATAATCATTAGACCTCGAAATAGGTTGACTGGGCTGATGTAATTACATAATGTGAAATCAATACCTAACAAGATCAACTTGGCCAACATAGTAATACAATTAATAAAAAGGGGTGTATGCTTACTTATGGACATATAAGTTAGGTTTAATTACTTAGGGAGTTGGATAGAATTATCTACATTATCAATATTCTATAATTTCTTGTGGTTTGGAGAAATAGCTTATAGAAACATAGTTATGAGATAAACACATAATTTTTTAATAAATAATTGGTAGCTAAAGAATTTTTAAATTTTAAATAGAAAAGGATTTTTAACTATTTATTTTTAAATTTATTATTTTTAGGAACCAGGGTTCTATCTGATCTAAAAGAGTGACAAGAGAGACTATGACATGAAGGTGAGGAAAATGAGGTGGTGGATACATAGCAGTGGTTGTTATCATGATCTTGGTATGGAATTGTTTAAACCTAAAATTATGTCTATATTTGTGTTGTCTAGATTGTATTAAAGGTTATATAGAAATCAAATGGCACAAGGGTGATAAGCAAATCTATAACAAACCAATTATATGATAAACTGAAATATAAGTATATAATGAATTTATTATTCTAAGATTGCCTAAATATGGAAAGCACAATTATGTTAAATATATAAATTATAAATAAGTGAATTACTTAGATTATTTTGATACTAATGTAGTTCTAGATCTAGAACTGGCTAAAATTAGGTGGGAAGGATATTTTGGAGCAGTCATCTAATTTTGGTTTTGATGCTTCTATCTATCTAGATAGTAACATCATCCTAGGAAGGTTAAATCGATGCTACTATCTAGGTTTCACACTAATGTCATTCATATATTATCTATTGAAATAGGATGTAACCACATGAATAGTTTTGGGTTTTGCTTTGCCTTTACTCTAGTGCATTAAGATATGGGTCACAGATAGTCACTCTTTATGAAATGGTAAAACCCTAGATTTACATATTTAATGTGACCTTGGGGGAAAATGGGATAATGGTCACATGGTGTTGAGATAACCCCAATTAACCTAATGTCAAAATATGGTACCTACATAGCCAATACTTTGAACAGGATCTCAGACTGATGTAGTTCTCTTATGTAGGAACATCAAGAGATAACATGTGTAGGGTATAATTCATGATGATATTTAGGTTTAAAATAATGAGAGGGGTAATTATATGACACATATAGTGTCTTGAGATCATTATAATTCATTTGTTTTACTATTTTAGTGGTTGTTAGCATTTTCCCACTAAACACACTACATTTGAAAATTTGAAATTCATAAATAGGATTAGAATGGTAGTTTGGGTCTTGAGTGAAATCATTGTGATTTTAAATGTTATTAGGGTCCTAGCTAGATCCTAAAAGTTTTGTAGAGGTGTTTATAACATGGAAGACTTGATGTGATATGTAAATTGAGAATAAGAAAATAATTATAACCACTACTCTACATGGATTGGTTTGGCATTAAGAAGTTTCTTGTTTTAGTTTGAAACATATAACGTTGATATGCATGAGAGATAGTAAGTGTGTATGAATTTAAAAGGGTTATATGTTTAAGAAATAGTTATTAAAAGATCAAAAATGAGAAACTCTTCCTTATTTTATAGAATTTTTATGTATGAGTGTTTTGTGAGAAATGTAATCCAAGAAGGAAGAATGGTTTGAAGAGCATTTAAAAATTTTATATGAGTTTCTTGTCATGTGATAAATTTGATATTAGTGATTTATTTATGTAAAGTTATTTCTTATAATTATTTTCAATTTTAGAATAAGTTCTTCTACAACATAGTCCTATTAGATACTATTATATCAGTATACAATAAAGAAAGACTTTTAAGAGTTATAATGATGATGGTTTTTAGTGAGATATGTGAATGGTTTTGAACAAAGTGTTGTATAAAAACTCATTTAGTTAGTTCTTATTTTATTATTACTAGGTAAAAGCATGGGATGTTCCATTTATGATCAAAATTTAATCACTTGGTTGTGTCAGCATCAATCCACATAAGGCACATGCCTTATGCACTCACTTGAATGAAAATGAGAAGGAATTGGGGTGCACATTGGGATAGTTGTTCTATGGTGTGAGGATTAAAAAGGGGACTTAAATAATTCAATGAAAGATTTAGGTAGATTCATAGGTATAAAGTTTTGTAGACTAAGCCTTGTGTCATATAGGCACTTGAAGGGTCAAAAGGTTGTTTTCACTAGAACTAATCATACTTAAAAATGTGATCTTGAAAAGGATAGAAATATTTGGAATAGAACCTACACCCATTATCCATATAAAATGATGGTTATGTCATATAAGGTTACAGGGACTCCAATAAATATGCAAACTAATAACATGTATGAACATTACTTAACTTAATTCCATGGAATGTATGTCATTACAAATATATGAATTATATTATCAATACAAAAAGACATATAAACTAGGCAGATTATGTTTTAATGTAATAGTCTTTACCATTAATTAGAATCCATAATAAAGTTTATATTTATTATACTTAATTAACCAAAAGATCATAGATGAGTTTGGGCACTTACAAGTGGAGCCTTAATGGATTCCATACTATTCCTAATCCTTAATGGCCACCAAATAAATTTCTATGGAGAATTCATTTTCCCAAAGATTTGTTACTTTTCTTCATCTCTCTACCTCTTCTGGTTTAAGCTCATTAAATAGCCTTTAAGAGCATCTTCACTAGGGTGGGAGTTACACACTAAGGTTTGAGTTGAAACTTGGTCATCATAACTACTAGCTCCATGACTACATGAAGTTTTCACCATAGCTACCACATCTCTTTAAATCCTTGAAGATACCCTTAAAAATTGGGAGATATTTAGCCACTTGATAGTGGGTGCAAGGTATGTGTTGTAACCTTCAATTGGATATAAAATGCCCAAAGGATAACCATTTCATAAAATGATCCTCTTGAGCCTAGGTGGAATTTATGTTGGCATGAATTCTCTACTGAATGGGTTAGGGGCCCAAAATTACCCCATACAAAAACTTTAGTCCACACTCAAACTAAGCTATAAAACTTTTGGGAGCACAGAACTTAGGAACATTCTCCTTGACTTCAGCCATGAAGTCTTCAAAGCCCTTAATGGTGAGCTTGACTTCTTTTATGGTGCTATCTATCTCAAATTTAATTTTATTGGATTTCATTTCCACACTCCCATATAATATCTCTCCTTGATCATAGGCCTTAGTGTGTAGAGTGAAAAAGAGTGATTCCGAGTTCTGATCCTAATCCTTGATCTAGTTACTAAGCACATTCCCATGATTTGTATCCACTTTTACCTGATTACTAAGTAAACTTGTGCCATTAACTTATCATTATCTTCCTTTTCCTACTTTAGGTTCACATCTATAACTAAGGCTTGGTTAGAGAGTCTTAACAAAATAGTTTCTACTACCTCTACACCCTCTTGAAATTTTTTAAAGAGGTATTCTACCTCTTGGAGCTTGTTAGCTAGTTGTTTTTATAATGTGATGCTAGGGTATTCTTATTATTCTCCCTACACATGTTCAAATTTTAATATTGGGGCATCTACTCCATCAACACACAAATTTTTTTGACCTCTAAAAGGTTTGAAGTATCGATACTAACCAAAAGAGATGGTTTAACCACTTCATTTGTTCATAAAATTATTTCAACATGAATTTTTTAGCTTATACCTCATCCTTGGCTTACTTGAGGAGTATTTTCCATTTCCTTACCTTACCTTCATTAATGATGTTCTATTGTGAAACTTTTGTGGACATTCTTATCGTCACATTCCCAAATTGGGATGGGTTCATAGTGTGAGGGTTAATAATGAATACGTACCTGAAATTAGGGATCATCCATATAGTTGTCTAGTATAAATGATATTTGTTTGCACATCCTGGTCATGACATCTTAGGGAGCATAGTATCATACATGTAGAGATATTAATACACCCATCCCTTCTACATTATCACTATTATATTTATCTCTTTGTCATCCTTCTTGATGATGGAATTTTCTATTTGTACTTTTTTTATTGGTGCCATCACTCTCTTTGATGCTCTCCTTAAAAGACTCACTTATTTGATCCTTAGGGGTTTGTTCCTCAAACTTCTCTTCATTCACTTCTTCATCCTAGGGTTTTTCAATACTCACCTCCAGGGTAATTATTTAGATGAAAACATTACTTTATTACTTTTGGGTCTCCTTTATCATCTATGTTTATTTCTCTAAGGTGATAATATCTCCTTATTTTTCTTTAGGTGCCCCTTCACTACTTGGGCAGACCTCTTGTGCATATTCATCAAATTTCTTGGCGGGATCACTTGGTGATTACTTGACCACTTCAACTCCTAGTCCTACACTTATGGGAATGTTTGGGGCCCTCTAATATAACTTGGATAAATTTTTCTCCTAGGCAAACCTCTAATTATCTTTAAGTGTCAATGCCTTTTTGATATCCTTGTCACTCAATCCCATCTTTTTCCAAGCCACTCTTTTCTCCTCAACTATTTGTATAGGTAGTGGGGAGGCCTCCTCTTTAGATGTTGGCATTGTTTTTGTTGGAGGGATTATTATAAAGGTGGTTCTAGATGTGAGGGTTGTCATTTCCTCTTTTTCCTAAAGCATGGTGGTCATGCCACTTTACAAGGATTCCTACACATTCTTGGTGCTTGGCTCCTCTTCTCCTTCTTTTATCTATAGGATATAAATACCTTCTCAATATTATTTTATCTATAAGATAATAGTATGGAATGTAATAGGTCCCATTGTATTTTTCTTGTGCTTCTTGATAGAATAAGCACTCTCTTACATGAAGGTTATGTGCTTATTTAGAGCAGGGGGCATAATTGTCTCTTTGGAGGCAATCTTTAACTGAATGCACTCTATGATCTCTTCTAGAATCTCACCCTATTTCCTTTTGAGTGTCTTATCCTGAAGCTTCAACATAGCCTTACCTTCATCATCAACTAAGAGGGGGTGATCATCATCCTTTCAATATTATCACTCTTCTTTCATAGCTTCATATCATAATAGAGGTTAAATATCCTCCCATTTATTATCACCCTATGGAATGGATATATGTCCATCTTGTTGGTGTCATCTTCCTCATATTTGGTGGCCTTGGCTCTAAGGCACATAAAATAGCACCTCATCCTATTTTATCATGATCCACAATCTTGACCATGATCTCAAGGTGTTGTGTATTAGGGATTATCCTTAGCACCACCATGAAATACTTAGATAAGAATGTGTAAGGCCATGAGAGATACCCCAATAGGTTAACATTTATAAGTGATAGGTGCACCAAACACAATTGTTACATCATGGTAAAGGTTTCCATTCTCACAATTTATTTGGAAAGATCCTAAGGGATACATCATTCTTTCCCAAAGGATTATATGTACCTCTCAAACCACCCTTTCATCCTAGTCTTATATATTTATGACAAGATGGGTGGATAGATGAAGCCCTGGTACTTCATCACAAGGGACTCATAGTTGGGTGGGAACACCCATAAGTGGTCATCATCATTTTTTTCACACCTATATCCTCCATTATTGGATGTAGAAATACTGAGAGTGGGTAAATCAATGATTTAATATATTCAAAACTTCAATTGTAATCCTTTCAATCTCTTAATCAATAACCACAAGCATTTGTAAAGCATACAAGATGTTCATAACAATGAAAAAGAAAGATGATCCAAGATCATACACATAGCATAAGAACCACATGGGAAACCCTCTTATGGAATAAAATCCACTCTCAATCTTGAAAACAAATGGATTACTTATCCTATAAGATGATGAAGAACATGAGACCATTTAGTCAAGCACCCACTTCACAAAGATCACCCACCCCTAAGTATTAAAAATCACCCACTTGCTCTATATGTTGAGCACCCACATAACACCTTATTAAATCAATAACTCTAGAACTCTGACTGCCTTTCAATCTCATTGAAGAAATAATTTATAACACCTCTCTTTCAACTCATCACACACAATCAAAATTTATCATATACGAAATGCATCCAAACACCCCTTTTGGATCACTCTAGGCTTCTTCTCTCATCCTCAATTTGCTCTATACTTCAGTCCATCCATTGAGCACACTATCTCTAATCTCTTTCCTTCACCTCTATCTTCTAGTCTCTCAATACTTCCACATTCAAATCAAGAAACCATTGCCTTGGTCTCCACTCTTTATAGAGTCTTCATGAATATCAACTTATAGGTTAGCCATAATACTTGCCTTAACCCTTAAGACTTGTATCATGATAATACATATCTCAATACCATCCTTATAGGTTAGCCATAGCATCCATGGGTCACACTTAAGTATATATGTATTTTAATTAGGCCTTGATAGCCCTTATAGGTCTCATGGAGACCTATTATCACTTTAGCCATTCATCAAGAAAAACAATAACACTAGATCACTTTAAAATACATGGGTCCACTCCATATGACCTCTAAGATATATTTAGGTGACTACTCCTGCCAAAAAACTTTTCTAATAAATCAAAAATTAATCAAACATTATTCTGTACATACAAACTCCATGAAATAAATATACTAAACTTTGGATCTCAATATCTACAAATTTACAAACGTTCAGACTTTATAACAAACTTTTTTGGATGCACCGTTAAGTCCTCTTCAAATTTTATTTTTACATTATAAAAAAATTCATTCTGGATCAAAAGATATATCTCAAACAATATAGACTAGTTTACCTTTATTAATTTGAATATTCAAATTCAAACAATCACTATTCAAACACAACTTTAGACACTTTGTCATCATCTTATGCTCCTTGGTAAATTTTGATAAATAAGCATTATAGATCTCCTCTGGAGTAACTTAGTCTTTATCTTACATTACTCACCATTGATCTTAGATCATCACTTTTGAGATCAAAAAACTTGGCATTTTCACATGCCTTCTAAGCAGATTTACTATTTGACTCAATATGTACCATCAATCTCCATCTCTATGAATACTCATGTGTCATTGATCTTCTATCAAAATACTGAAATTAATACACATGTCACAAGCACATGTAATCTTAGGAACCTTTGATAAATTGACTTCACTCATTCTATTAATATCTATCTAACAAGATCATGTGCTCCATTAGATCCTTATCTAGTCAAATTAAATGCTCATTTTTAGATCTATGATCTGATTAAATGTTCACTATATATCTTTGATAATGTAAATTTGGCAAAGTATGAGAACTTAGTAAATTATACCTAAGAAGCCAAATTTTCACCTTAAGAATTTTTTCTATACTCCATGTCCAAATGAAAAATTTGAATCGTATGATCTCCTTTCATAGATGAATCTATCCATATATCAATCTACTCTTTAAACCTTAACATGTGTGAAATATGATGTCATAAAACTACTTACTTAGCCTTATCTATCAAGATGACTACTTAATCTTAAACATTCATATGACTATTTTGATGAATTCCATTCACTTTTATAAGCATTCTAAGCACTCATAACATCACATATGATCTATGAAACATAAGCATACCATCAATATCATCCATTAATTACTTAATTAGGTAAACACTATCTAAACTATCAATTTTATCACTTTGTCATACATGCGCTAGTACCTCATGCTCTCTTTGACATCAATGACAACCTAACATCAATGACCTTGCTCAACATACATTACTATCAAAATCAACATATACCCCCATAAAAAGGTCTTATAGACTCGATGAAACTCTTGCACATTCTTGACTATCTCTTTATCAATGAAATTAGAGATGTTGAATTTTACACCTTGTACCATGTGATGGGAAATATAGAGGAAGGTCTTACTTATATCAGACCATCAAACACAAAGCCCAATTTTGGTACTCACAAGGTGCATCATTGCCCTTGTGTCAAGGTCTTGGATTTCCTTAATGGGTAATACAAACCCTAACCTTTATTAGCCCAAGAGATTTGTAACACTTTTAGCCTCTACCTCATCCTCCATCATTTACTATATGTATTCCCCTATGCTAGGTATCCCTATGATTATACTAATGAGGCTCACCAAGATCCTCATATGCCATTTTATAAAGTAGAATCAATCACCATGTACTATCAAGAAGAGGAAATGCACCAAGTCTTCCAGCTTGCTAAAGCTTGGTAACTAAATTAATTATGTGGCAACTATAGTTTCCAATTTATCTTTGATGGATACATCAAAGAGTGCAATGCCTACCTTTATCTGCTTCCCTATGTATACCATCTAGTCCTGGTTTAACTCTTGTGCATTACTTCCTATCATGTGGTTGTTGTCCTTTAGTTTGCACATATGAACAAAGGACACCAATTTCTCCCCCACCATGACCTCTGGGTGTATTCCATTTCTCTATCAAAAAATTTTACACTCACTTCTAGATATAATTCTATGATACTCATGCCTTTTACCAGCTACACCTCCAATTTTGTAGTGTTTGCTTCTCTCACTACCCATGCTTTATTTGCA
Organism: Torreya grandis; assembly: GCA_037957365.1. Taxonomy (NCBI): domain Eukaryota; kingdom Viridiplantae; phylum Streptophyta; class Pinopsida; order Cupressales; family Taxaceae; genus Torreya; species Torreya grandis. The sequence goes on from JARHVA010003642.1 coordinate 688,094, forward strand.
TCATTTTATGCGTAAGATGGACCTGTTCTTAGCCTTTTCTTTCCCATCCTAAACCTAATTCTATTGAAATGAATATAGTTGATTATAATAAAGCCTTAAATTATGTTTGGTGCTTATTCACAGTCACATGAAATATGACTATGCATTTATCTCTCAAGCTTCCTTCCCCATTAATATCATCCTAGTGGTTATACTAAACTTCTGCTCCCCTATTTCTCTACCAATTTCTCTCTACTCACCTCCTTTTTAACTTAGGGTAGAACACAATCTTGTTTGTGGTCTTTCATTCTCACTTGGGGGATGTGAATTATTTGTTCTCTCTGGTAGTGTCTTTCAATTTTAATTACTTCAAATCTTTTCTCTACTTAGAACACTTGAAAATAATAGTAAACCCACTACTTTAGCCATTTGCTCTTCTATATGATGTTTTTAGCTACCATATCAATGGCTAGTAATCTATGGATTTCTTAAAATATATTAAATCTACAAAATCCAAATTAACTTCTCATTTATTATGGATATTTTTTCTTCCACTACCATAACATTAACTTTTCGAAGGGTTTATTCAATGAAGTGATAAGTAATTCAAATGATTAATTCTTGTCAACCATTCAGTGGGTGCCAACTATCATGATGATCATTATATTATGATTCATTCAACTTGGTATGAATTTTCCCATTCTTATGACAACTTAGGTGTATCACTTCACATACATGTGATTCAACCTCATAGTTTCCATATTTTCTTGGGCTTGTGATTCCTTTCAATCATTCCTTTCTTTCTTGGTTGACTTCTTTATGCTTTGCCATTTCTTGATTTGGTCCTCCCTACCCCATAAAAATCCTTGCACTAGTTTTTCAACACCTCAATGTCTCCTCTTGATCTCTTATGTATGAACATCTTGTGTTCTTTCTTTTATCAATTCATGCTTCAGCTTTCTAAACTTGGCAAAATTTGCATTCACCTAAAAACTTAGGTGTCTATCCTCAGGTTCTTAAAAACTGACCATGATTGACTCAATCAATTATATTTATGCATGTAATTTCCATAAGAGTTCTCTTATAGGCCTAATAGTGCCAAACTTATTCACCCAATAAAAAAGAAACAAAAATAAGGAAAGATTTAGCTTGCACCAATTTTATTCTGGTCAAAACCAAGCAAGCAACTTGTGATCGAGAAGTCATTGTCCAATGGTGCAAACACCATCCTAGTGATTGTATAGCTTTAATATATTGTTGTTGAGATGCCAAGGGAACATTTCACCCATCAATGTGCATAATTTTCATGTGTTAGTCTCCAATATAATGAAATGGCATAAGGTCCCATCCATATAATCTATAACTTGTTTAGGTATTTAATGTACATAAAGTCATATAACAAGACTAATACACCTTATGTAAATATATTGTACTTGATGTGTTTATAATTACATATTTTTTGGCACATTTTTTCTATTTGTTAGCTCCATCATGCTTGGGCATGTGTTTCATCTAGGTGTTCCAAGTCTTCCAGGTATACACTTCAAAATTTATGTTCATCAAATCAACCAATGTGTGTGATGCACAATGAGGGAACTAAGAATTACATAGTAAAATTGCTTCTATGGAAAACACCAACTAAAATGGTGTGGCCTTTTTTAGGTGCTTGTATGTAGTGTGATAGGCCCATAATATTATTGACACATGATCATCCAAATATTTGCTACCAATATTACATATTTTTATGAGGCATGTTCCCAATAACTTATTGAATGATTCTATAGTGACTTTATTTTGGGGGTGCTAGGGTGTCATTTTATTATGCACCACCATATATTTAGTCAATGAGATCTGAATGGTTTCATTGATGAAGTGCACACCATTGTTACTAGTCAAGCTAAATAGGCATCCATAGTGAATAATAATATTTTACCAGATGAATATTAATATTATGGTGGTGATAAAATCTTTTATTGGCACTAATTTGACCCACTTGGTAAAGTAATATGTGGCAACCTGAGTGTACCTTGTGCTTATTCACCTCACTATGGGAGTAATAAGACCAATAAATTTAATGGCTCATTTTTCAAATGGTGCCTAAGCAAGGATGGGGATGAAAGGCATCTCATCTCATTGGTTTGGTTTTACCATGCATTAATAGACATCACAAACTTTGGTGAATTATTTTGCATCATGAAATAGAGTTGGCCACCATAATCCTAATTATAGTACTTTGCACACCATATTATCTCCAATATAATGGCATCCATCAATCCCCTCATGTGCCTCTTACAGTACTGAGTCTTGTTCATTCTATAGAAAACGTGAACTTATGACCTCATCATGACTCAAATTGTATATTTCCCCACCAATGACCTAAAAAGGTGTGGCATGAACTATGAGCTACTTCATGATCTTAGTTGTCATGGTCTGGGCTTTAGATCCAAAGTTCAAAAATTCAAATATCTCTACCAAGTCTTCCAAGATGTGTTGTACCCTATAAAGTTACATGTCAAGCATATAATATTCAATAGGTTTTGCCATATTTCTATATTTTATGTGGGATAGATGGTCTAGGCATGAGTTCTATTTCTAGGCTTCAATATAATAAATAATTGGACTTTTTGAAACAAAATAATCCATCAAAAAATGCACCCATGTATAATAATCTTTTTCACTAGGTACTTAAGTGCCTCATCATCAGTGAAGAAGATGAATGGGGTCACTAGTAAATAATATCAAAACATCTAAAGGGCATAGACCATGGAAATTACCTCACAATTTGTTTTGGTATATGTTTGTTATGTCTTGATTAGTTTTATTCTCATGAAAGGAATAAGATGATGCATTTTACCTTTGCCAAGTTGTTTGAGTATGTTATCGATTATAGTACCAGATGCATTGATGTGGATTTGGAAGGGAGACACCCAGTCAAGAAATTGTAATATTGGTATACTTGTTAGTTTGAGCTTTAGGTTCTTGAAAGCATCTTCTTGGATTACATCCTAATAGAATGAGACTTCCTTTTAGAAGAGATCCTCTAGTAGTATCACAATAATGGCATAATTTCTTATGAACTTATTGTAATAGACACAATGTCTAAGAAATATGTGAACATATTTATACATTTATGGTGTTTGAAGCTAAAGGATGATTGCAATCTTGTCAAGTTAGTGAATAGGCCATCCTTGTAGATGATATGCCAGATCAATGTGCCATATAACATTGTAAAAACACACTTATTCAAATTCAAATAAATATACAACTACCTACACCTTTTAAACATAAGGCACAAGTTATTATAGTGATCCTTCACAACCCATACATTGTCCAATCATTTAAATATAGTTGGAGGAACTTGTGAATAAAGTCATTGAAAGCAGTGATCACCACTCAGGAAAACACAACTAGCACATTATTTAGTCCAAAGGGAATCATGTTATAATAAAAATAACTCCATTTAGTTACAAAGGTGGTTTTCAATTTGTCCTCCTCCTTGATCTAGACTTTATGGTATCTTGATAACCCATTATTAAAAGTGTGTATATCTCATAACCTATGACACTGTATAATACTTCATTAGTGAATGGAGTTGGAAAGGGATTGGTTATGCAGGCAACATTCAATAGTCTATAGTTTACACAAATTTAGATGCACCCATCCTATTTGATGCTAATGACCATGGGGATAACCCATTTATATTCCTACATGGGGCAAATGACACCTAAATATAGCATGTCATCTATCTTTATCTTAACCTTGGCATGAAAATTTGGTTTCATCTTGTAAGGCCACTTCTTGATGGTTCTTGTATCATCAACTAGTTTGATGCTCATATTCTTGAGGGAATGGTGTACACATTTCATATATCTATAATTATAAGGGAACAAGTCTTGAAATTCATTTAGGAGATTCATAATATGTGTTAGTTTTGTGTTAGACCAATAGGCACATAGAGTGGCAATTTTAGGTTACCCCTCTGAACTAATATCTACTTTGGTAGTTCTTAATGATACTCGATATGGTTCATTCTTCTCTTGGTGTGAATCCTTGACTTGTCTACTTCCCTTAGTTGTTTCTACCTAAATATGGGTAGGGTATTCTTCTTATAGGGTGATATCCTTAACTTGGTTCACTAAATTCCTTTTGCTTATCAAATTCTTCCAGTTGTGCACCTTTCATGTGTCATAATCTTCATCACTAGATTCATTGTTGAGATTTTTCACTTTAAAGAAGGTTAGGAGTGCTAAACATTTTTCACCAAACATTTCTTTTAGGTACTCCTAAAATATTTTAGTGTCCTCAAACATAAAATTTTGAACTACTTGTGATGTCTCAATCAATTCAAGGTTTTGAAAAGAAAATGAGAAGGTTTGAACAAACCACTCTTTAAGGGAATCTAAGATGGTTATCTCATGTAACATCTCATTGAATATGTACCACACCCATGCTCAACTATATAGATTCCTATTAAAGGCATGAACCCATAAATTTTTTAGGTAATATTTTCCATAGATTTCCAATGTTTCTTTTGGAAGATGTATATCTGCTATAGGGTTAGAATCACTAGAGTAAGCTAAAATGTCCAGGTCCTCATTGCTATTTTAAAACTTGATACAAATGGATACCTTTAAATTATTCCAATTTGGGAAGTTATGATTTTTCACTACCCACCAATGAGTGGTGGTTCTCTTCAATGTGTCTAATATTTATCCCATTTTATCCACCTCTTTTGGGATACACAACTAAAGGTCACAGGCATAGTCTTCCACTAGATTACTTCCTTAATATCTTAGGAGCATTTTAAGTTTTCACTTATTAAGGTGAAACACTCTTTTTTCCTTTTATTGGTGAAATAGACCCTTATTTTAGAAGTTTGATCAATATATACCCAACCTATCTTTATTGTTTTTTGAACCTTCATGCGTACCAAGAAGCATCATTGACCAGTCATCTCATATGCTTCCTAAACCCATTAGTTTCAAGCAACACTAGTGGTGTCTAAAGCTGATTGTCCATATTCCTAAGAGAGGATTCCTTGATCACTTGGGTCTAGAGACTCAATTCCTTGCATCATGATATTATAGAAATGGTTAATCTCATCCTCAATGTCTATGATTTCAACATAGAGGGATCTTTGGTCATTTGAGAGGGGGATAACTACCCTCTCCTTTCCATTTTCCAATGTCATTTAACACCTCTTGAAGTACATAGATTTATTATTTTCATAACACCATGGAATTCCTAGAAGATTCAAGCAACTATTCTGATCTACTAACTATATCACTTCAAAGTCAACATGGAATTTGGTGCCCATGATATCTATAATTACACTTTTTAGAATTCTAATGCCTGTGTCTTATTGTGCATGAAGATTACATGAGGGGAAGGTCTCAAGGCTAGCCTACCAATTTTATCCCAAGAATTATTGGTCAAGATATTAATCTTGATGCCTATGTCTACAAGAACCTAGTAGACATACCATCCATAAATAGTGGCATTCACCAAGAGCTCTTGGTCATATCCAACATGTTATGTATTATGATTTTTTGGAACCCTCTTTATGTGTGGCATAATGACCTCAACTTGCATTTTTCCTACATACTATAAGAGCAAGTTACTCAATAGCTACAACATTCCTTCTATCTTTAGGAGGTGTAGGATCATAGGTAATTCTTATACTTTAGATTTTTGGCTATCCTACTTTTTATGATAGGTGGTATTCTACACTTCTAGGTTTCATGATAATTGGAGTTCCCATTGTGGGTTTTGGATTACACTCATAGACTACTATAATACATATTTTTGGTGTAATGGGTCTAGGTATGGTACATCTTTTGGTTTAGACAATGTTATACACTCATTATGATCCTTATCACCATATTCAAGGCATAAATTAGGTACTAACACAACTAGTGACTAAGTGGTTCATCCAATACAAGTAGTTACATGTACCTTGACTATCTCTATGTGTGTAGGTTGCATCTTTGGGGTCTATTTATCCATTTTTTTCTTGTACCTGATCATTCCTACAACCTTGTCTATGTTAGTCCTACCAAGGTCATATTTTTATATAGTTTAGGGAATTATTTTACCTTATACAGCCCTTAAAAATATCCATACATGGGATGTGTATGGAAATCATGATAATAGTTCTCTATTGAGACAAACTTATAACATGAGCATGGTGGGAACCTTACACCACTATATCCTCCACCTCACCCTCTAGAGCCTCATTGTATCACAAATCCTATGTTATGTTGATTGTAACCCTTATTACCTTATTTATCCTACCCTTTGACTAATATTGTGTCCTATTATGCACCTCTTTCCATATTTTTGTACATTTTTCCAATCACCTGATAATCAATAGTGGTATGGGTGTATCCATCACATAACTAATAACCAATGGTTTTGTTGACTTGGATGGCATGTTAAAAAAAAGGGAAATTTTGGACATCATGCACCTCTTGGTAGACTTCATAACTTATAATCAAAGTGCATACATTTCTCTATGGGAAGAAGGTTCTATTATGGCCTTCTACTTCACAGTTGGTGCACCATAGTCTCCTTCAAGCATCATTTAACAATTTGGTAGTAAACATTTAGAGCTAGTGGGCCATAGATGTAATCTATGCTTCTATAAAGGGGATGATCTTAGGTTTTATACTTATAACTACCTCATCTCTGAATGTAGCTTCAAGTGCTTCTCGAGGGTCTATAAAAGTCTTCATTTCTAAAGTGCTTTTTAGAATGGCATGAATAACCCCCAAATGAACCATTTTGCATATTAGGAAGGGTGAATATCATATGGAAAGATTTGATAAGAGAGTTTTGAACCTTGCATCATATATGCACACACTCTCTAAAATTCCTTAGGTAATATCTTTTATCATGTAATGCTCTATTATTTAAACTCTAAAATGTCAAATTACTTCAAGAATGTATCCTTCAGGGTATCATAGTCAACCATGGCTTGGTTATAATCATATTTTCTATACCAAGTATGGAAATGATCAAGTAAAGTGGTCACAAATTAGGTAGCCTTACACTATTATTGGGTTATGCCCTATGTATGCCATTATAATTCACACTTCAGCACATGTTTTACAACATTATCCATGTCATGATACTCTAGCAAGTTCATAGTCATATTTTAGTAGTTCTATTATCAGGGGAAGGTGGTAGCTAGTACTTTAGGCACTTGTCCCCTTGGTGCCTATCCTAGAGGTAGTAATCTAATGCCTTTATCCATGGGGTTAGGAATTGGTTCCATCATTACTACTAACATAGTTGATGTCATTGGTGTTTTGATATTTTCTTGTGGTACTAGATGACTTTTGGTAGCCTATTTCCCACCTTGCATTATTAACATCAGCTAAGTTGGTATGTTCAAACTCAAGTTTTATTGTGGTGAGCTAACACCTAATGGTCTAGAGGTAGTTTCACTCACCTCCTTGTATGGAATAATTTATTCAATCACAAAGTTAAAATCCAAGTCTACAAATTGTATAATATCTAAGTTGATAGTAGAGTAAACCATGACTTTTGTACTTTTTTCAAGTGGGGGATCTAATTCATGAGCATGTGCCATAGGTTTAAAGGGGGTAGGTGCATCAAACATGTCTATAGTCACCAAATTATGTAGGAACCCAACAAATTCCACACCTATCAAGTGTTGAGGTCAATTTATCACTTCATTTTATCTCTCATTTTCACACTATTATAATTTAAGATATCCTTCCTTATGACCTTCCTACTTGCTATAGGTTCTCTTGGCACTTACAGGTTCCATACTTCCATTAGTCATTATTGTCTCTTATTATAGGTTTTTTTTCAGATCTCTTGAGTGTCAATTTTCTCATTACCTTCCATTACACATCACCTACACATCCCATTCTTCTCCATTTGCATTGATCATACACAAAAGGACTTTAGCCTTCCATCCCCAAATTTTCAAAACCATAATCCACCATTATCTTTTTGAGATCTACATTGAATTCCTTCATAAATGTGCTTCTAGGGTCATGCAAATATGGGTACTCCGCTTCTTTAGAGCATGAGTATGTTGAGACTAGAAACTCAAGTAGATAGATATTTTGGGTTCCCTACCACCATTTATCTACTACTCGAGTCTAAGTAACATTTAGGGTCTCAATCCTTTATAGGTTCTCTTTTTCCCACTCATAATACTATCCATAGCTTCTTTTATGAGTTGAATATCTAACCAACCACTGATACACATGATTTGGTAATTCATAGAAAATGACCTCATATAATGCATCATATAGGTTTTTCTAAACCCATTTTATTAGCTTTTATCCTTTATAGGTTGGATGCTCTAATAAAAAACTATCTTCCACCTATTTGTCATGTCCTATATGATGATTGGCCTATTATGCGACCTTCGTAGGCTAATAGGATGGATAGAGGGTCATAATGGAGCTTGGATTGACTTTGATTCATAAGATTTCTACATTTGATTTTCATTCAAGTTATTTCAGACATATTTGGCCAGGGCTCCTACTTTTTAGGGATATTTGATATGCAGTGGAGCGCCTTTATTATGGGCTCCGATTCACTAGCTTCGATCGGTTCGTCGATCCGACATGTATTGAGGGAGATATTAATATTTGATTGATTTAATCAAATATTAATTATTTAGTCTCATTAATAATTAATTATTAATTATTAATTATTTGCTCTAATTTTAAATTAGAAACCCTAATGCTAATTTAAGAAAAACCCTAATTAGGGCAAGCATATATTTTGAGGGTATAAGGGTTTCACATGGAGGCCATTATTGATTATGTATGCATAGATTATTGATTATTGATTTGAAGAAATTCTTCTGTGAAGACTGAGCCAAGGGTTCCAAGATTCCATTGCAGTGAAGAACGTTCCCTCTTCATTGTGTGTGATTTAGAGGCTGTGAGATATCAGCTGATTTATTGCCAAATTGAGAGATAGCTTCATCCAGAAGTTATCACAGAGATACAGATCTGAGAGATAGCTTCACCCAGAAGTTATCATAGAATTCTAGGGTTGAGAGATAACTTCAAACAGAAGTTTATCATAGAGCTTTCCAGGTATTTTCTTTATTTAGTTTTGATCCAATAAATTATACAGATAGAGATATTCTGTATTAAAATAGTATATCTTCAGATCAGGTGGTTCAACAATCAGGGGTTAAGAATAGACAAGCTGGTAGCTGTACTAAGTCCGTACAGATCCACACAGATACCGACACCGGCAGACAGAGATCCCCAGTGACCGACATCGGCCGTCTGAGGACCGACATCAGTAGATAAGGACCTACAGAGACTGATGTCGGTAGTATATCGACTGACGCTGGCGACTGTGTGTTTGACACAGGAGGCCGAGACTTCCAAAATTGCAAGTTTATTCCCAGTTTGCATAATTTTAGGGTTTTAAGACCACATCTGTAATATTCTTTGATTTGCATAAGAAAGGACATCTATTGTAATCAGCTGGATGAATGATAAGATCTGTGATTTGTTTATGCATGTTTAAATCTATTCTGCAAATTGTATCTTGTTCAGAGCTTTATATGTTTCTATATTCCCTGATTGAAGGGGATATTAAGTTGTTCAGAGCTTTTGTAGGAGAAAAAAAGAAGCCCCTAAGTAAGGGACATCACAGTGGTATCAGAGCTTTGGTCTTTGGTATCATAGTTTTGTGTCTTTCATATATCTCTATTGGTAAGGGATATTACAGTGGTATCAGAGCATTTGTAGGAAGGAAAGAGCCCCTAAGTAAGGGACATTACAGTGGTATCAGAGCTTTGGTCTTTGGTATCAGAGTTTTGTGTCTTTCGATATTCCCTATTGGTAGGGGATATTACAGTGGTATCAGAGCTAAATTCTTGCCATCCTATTGGGCACATCAGAACTAATGTCTTGCCATCCTGTTGGGTAGTTCTAGGTTCAATTCGATTATCAGTATGGCTCTAAGAGGGGTCAAAGATTTGGAAGAACGCATGCACAATGCAAAGAAGAAATTAGATCATCCATTTCAGCAAGCAGATGACACTCTAAAAATTTTGGAGAAGTTGGACACTTATTTAGGCAAGGTTGACCATTCAAATACTTATGAGATGCAAACAACGTTATTTCCAGCGTTTGATTCGTTGGTGAAGCCCCGATTATTGAGACATCATGATGAGGTGCTAAGACTTGCAGCGCTCTCTTGCATTAGTGAAATGATGAGGATCATAGCTGGCTTCGATTTTCATGATGATCAGATTATGAGAGAGGTACTTTATGCCATGGTAAAAAGCTTTGAAAAGTTGGATAACATTAGAGACCCTCATTTCTCAAGGAGGGCAAGATTACTTGAAACATTTGCAAGGTATGGATTTGAAAACATTATGATGCTAGTAGGTTGTATTGGTGAAATTCGCATGATGTTTAAAATATTTTGGAATATTTTAGATGAGTTTCATTCTAGCAATATATTGGCATCAATGCACTCTATTATGTTCACAATCTTGTTTGAGGAGGAGGATAAAATTTCCAAACTCTTGGCAGAAGATTTATGGTATGTCTGGACAAAAGGGAGAAATGTCTCACCTAGAGCTTGCATGTGGTTAAAGAATTTAATTAATAGGCCCAAGGATCGTAGTGCTTTCCCTATGACATGCAGCCACTTGCATGATGAGTTTGACAGTCATGCTGATCCAGTATAGGGAGATATTAACACATCTTCAAGTAATGAGTTATCCACATTATCTTCACAGGTAGGAGTAGTTGAGGATGTTGTGGATGAGCTTTGTCTTAAGGTGAGTCTAACTTAGGTGTTAGATAGTGAGGATGAGTCTGATGCTTGCATTCAGAGTGTGGAGGTGTACTCAGATGTTAGTACACTGAGTGTGGGTGATGAGTATGTTTCTATAGCTACTTATGAGGAGCATGTGGTTGAGGCTCACACACATATTCAGGACTTGGGAGTACCTGATTCTGAGGAGTTTGGGATACCAGTGGAGTCGAGTCTATAAATTGATTCTTCTCACACATTTGACAGTATGGTATAGTTGGTTGTGCCACCATTACAGAGGGATCAGTTATGGGATGGATTAACACCATCTTTTGTAGATGAAATTTGCAGTTGCCCAGTACACAGTCTACAGTATCGACACATCCAGGGCAGTCATGATTTCAGAGATTGGTTGAGTTGTGTTCGCCAATTTGATTATGGGTTCCTCTTTGTTTTACTTCTGATGATATTGCAGGTACTCACATTGATTCACAGCAGTGCAGAGCATAACTAAATTTGGGATCCAGGAGGATTGAGTGGTTTACTGTTCTGAGATTGCTTGGGGACAAGTAATTTCAGGAGGGGTGGATTGTCATGTCCCCTTTTTTGTGGACATTGACAGATTTGATGATTGGCCTATTATGTGACCTTCGTAGGCTAATAGGATGGATAGAGGGTCATAATGGAGCTTGGATTGACTTTGATTCACAAGATTTCTACATTTGATTTTCATTCAGGTTATTTCAGACATATTTGGTTAGGGCTCCTAGGGATATTTGATATGCAGTGGAGCGCCTTTATTATGGTATGGTTATGTGTGGAATCACTCCCTGATTCACTAGCTTCGATCGGTTCATCGATCCGACATGTATTGAGGGAGATATTAATATTTGATTGATTTAATCAAATATTAATTATTTAGTCTCATTAATAATTAATTATTAATTATTAATTATTTGCTCTAATTTTAAATTAGAAACCCTAATGCTAATTTAATAAAAACCCTAATTAGGGCAAGCATATCTTTTGAGGGTATAAGGGTTTCACATGGAGGCCATTATTGATTATGTATGCATAGATTATTGATTATTGATTTGAAGAAATTCTTCTGTGAAGACTGAGCCAAGGGTTCCAGGATTCCATTGCAGTGAAGAACGTTCCCTCTTCATTGTGTGTGATTTAGAGGCTGTGAGATATCAGCTGATTTATTGCCCAATTGAGAGATAGCTTCATCCAAAAGTTATCACAGAGATACAGATCTGAGAGATAGCTTCACCTAGAAGTTATCACAGAATTCCAGGGTTGAGAGATAACTTCAAACAGAAGTTTATCACAGAGCTTTCCAGGTATTTTCTTTATTTAGTTTTGATCCAATAAATTATACAGATAGAGATATTCTGTATTAGAATAGTATATCTTCAGATCAGGTGGTTCAGCAATCAGGGGTTAAGAACAGACAGGCTGGTAGCCGTACTAAGTTCGTACAGGTCCGTACAGATCCACGCAGATACCGACACCGGTAGACAGAGATCCCCAGTGACCGACATCGTCCGTCTGAGGACCGACATCGGCAGATAAGGACCTACAGAGACCGACGTCGGTAGTATATCGACTGAGGCCGGCGACTGTGTGTTTGACACAGTAGGTCGAGACTTCCAGAATTGCAAGTTTATTCCCAGTTTGCATAATTTCAGGGTTTTAAGACCACATCTATAATATTCTTTGATTTGCATAAGAAAGGACATCTATTGTAATCAGCTGGATGAATGATAAGATCTGTGATTTGTTTATGCATGTTTGAATCTATTCTGCAAATTGTATCTTGTTCAGAGCTTTTTATGTTTCTATATTCCCTGATTGAAGGGGATATTACAGTTGTTCAGAGCTTTTGTAGGAGAAAAAAAGAAGCCCCTAAGTAAGGGACATCACAGTGGTATCAGAGCTTTGGTCTTTGGTATCATAGTTTTGTGTCTTTCATATATCTCTATTGGTAAGGGATATTACACTATTGCATCTAGTGGTCAATGTTTTTAAGGGAAAATTAGTACATCATTCCATCACACCATTACATCAATAAAATTAAACATGGGTCTTGGCAATGAAACTAAAATATTGTAGAAAATATTGTCTAGTTAGTTATTAGTTTATTATTACCAAGCACAAACATGGGATGTTCCCTTTGTGCTCAACATGTAACCACTTGACTACACTTTCATAAATCCATGTAAGGCATATGCTTTATGCACTCAAATTAAGTGTAGTTGAGAAGGAATTAGGGACCAGATTGGGCTAGTTATGCCATGGCATTAGGATTAAAATGGGACTTAAATAATTCAACAAAAAATTTAGGTAGATCGATAGGCACAAGGATTTTTTAGACTAAGACTAGTGTCATATAGGCAATTAAAGGGTCAAAATGTGATTTCACTCAAACTACTCATACTTAGACATGTGATCTTGATAAGGATAGTAATACTTGGCATAGAACCTATAATCATTCTCCATATAAAATTATGGTGATGTCATAAAATATTACAAGGATTCCATTAAAGATGTAAACCAGTAACATGTATGAATATTACTTAACTTAATTCTATGGATAGTATGTCATTATAAATAGATGCATTTAATTATCAACATTAAATACATATAAACTAGGTAGATTATGTTTTAATGTGATCATCCTTTCCATTAATTAGAATGCATAATAATGTTTCTCTTCATTATATTTGATGACCCAGATGCTCATAGATGAGCTTGGGCACTTGCAAGTAGATCCTTAATGGCTTCCATACTATTCCTAATCCTTAATGGCCATTGAAGTAATGTCTATAGAGAATAAATTTCTCCATAGATTTACTACCATTCTTCATCTATCTACCTCTTAGGGATTGAGATCCTTAAATAACCTTCAAGAGTATCTTTGCTAGGGTGGGAGTTACACACTGAGGGTTGAGATAGAACTTGGTCATCATAACCATCAACTCCATGAATCCATGAATTTTTCACTATAGTTACCACATCTCTTCAAATCATTGAAGATGCCTTTAACACTAGGAGATATTTACTCACCTACTAGGTAGTGTAAGTTATGTGTTGTAACCTCAAACTAGCTAAAAGATGCCCAAAGGCTAACCACTTCACAAAATGATCCTCTCATGCCTAGGTAGAAGTTATGTTGGTGAAAATCCTCTACTTAATAGGTTAAGGGACCAACACAAAGCATTATTTTAAATTTTTTAACTAATGATATGAACTATTTGAAAGTATAGACCTATTAAAATGTATTTTTCAAAATAAACAATCATATAATATTAGTCAAGTACTTGGACCTGGTTTGTACCACAGTCAAAATGACTAGAAATATGCTTTTTTGTAAATTTTGAATTATTATTAAGTTATTTAAATATTAATAATAATTAAGGGTGTTTATATGTGGAGAATAATTTTTTTATAATCTTTAAATACATGTAAAAGTATAAAAGTATTTTCAGTTTCATACATAGTCATACTGAGTTCATAGAATTTTGAAGTTTTGTATGTTTGAGAGATTTGAAGTTGAATCCAAAACTAAAATATTTGGATAAGTTGAAGGTAAGATAATTTTTTTTTCCAAGTCTTGGAATCATTTAAATTTCTTTATAATACACTATATCCTAATTTATTCCTTCTCAACCTCACACAGGGCTATTAAGTGTTGAACATAGGGTTTTAAGATTGAATCTTTAATAAATTGAACTCCTAAAATAAAAATATCTTGATTCTTCATATTATTGATTAATTTAATATGATTGAAAATATATAATATGAATTAGAGTGAAAGTGGACCGTAAAGTACATAATGTATTATTGTGTGCATGAATAAGACCTTAAGAGGCCTAATTAGTTGAAGGGAGTGTGTAAAAAGTAGGGTTGTACTGAGTGTTAAAATCTAATATTTTTGTTTAGTTGAAGGATCCTTATGGGTAATAAAATATAAGTTTAGGTTTAAAGTATCATTTGTGATTTATCTTAGACAAGGAGGTTTACAAGTTATGACGGCTACAAGGAAATAAAGACTAGTTATGGATTTAGGTGTGTAATGGAGTGTTAGAGAATGGAAAAGGTATGTTAGGGAAGTTATTAAATTTTATCAATAAAAATAGGGGCCAATAATGTTGAAATATTTCATTCTTGAAGTTTGAATCAAGATTTAAAGTGATGAAGCAATGAAGAGCTATGTGAAGAATGGTAAGCTTGAGGAAGGAAGGGAAGGTAAAGTTCTTGAAATGATGAATGAGCTAATGATGATGGTAATAAAGAGTGAAGAGTGTAAAGGTTTATGAAGAGTAATAAGTATTAAATTATAATGAGAAGACTATGTATTTACTAAGGCTTATGAGCCTAGTGATCCAATAATTGATCAAGAGAGTTCAAAATAAGAGTAATGTAGATGCATTATTGAAAGTAAAATAGAGGGCAGAATATAAGTGAGGGTCAAATATCAGATTATAGAAATTAAAAAAAGATTATAGGCATAGGCTCTTCATCATTTTGGTATCAGAACATCAAGATTATGATTTGTACAAAGTATGAACCTATTTTAAAGTAAAAAGAAAAAGGTACATTTATTTTTGATAAGTTGATCTTATTTTGTTTTTGTTATATTAGTAAAGTTTAATATGAAAGGAGAATTGTGATTTGGATAAAGGTCTAGATATGACCCATTGAGGTTAGAAAAATAGGATAGAATTTAGTGAAAAAGAAATCTTAGGCAAATACTAAAGAGTAAGAGAGGCTCAAGTGTGGTAAAAAAATGCAAGTAAGCTACCTTGTCAAGAGAGATAGGTCCAAGTGAGACATAAATAATAAATAAAAAGTGTAAAGTTGTTAAGGATCCTTTCAAGATGAAACAAGTAAAATTACATCCTATTGATACCTATAAAAATAAATAAGAGAGGTGACCTAAGTGAAATACCTAAGGAAATAGATAAAATGGTGACCCAAGTGTGGCACCTAAAAATAATTGGTTATTGGTGACCCAAGTGAGGCACTTGAGAATATTGATAAGTGAAATAAAGACACATTTTATACTTGAGGAAACAAAATTCCATCTATATTAAATGAAGATGAAGTTGAAGAAAAATTCAAAAATGGATACGGAGATAATTGAGTTAAGAAGTGAACTTGAGAGACTTGAGAAGATTGAGATGTAATGTCGTGTTCATAAGAAGGAACAAAAGTATGTGTATGGTTAATTAAAATAAGATTACAATGGCCTATAAAGTTATTTTTCAAGATAAAAATAAAGCAAAAGAAGAAGTTTCCAAGTGATCAACAAGAAAAAGAAGTTTTTGATGATATTTCTCATAGTGGAGAATATGAAGGAAGATAAGAAGAAGAGTAATGATAAGAGGAGAGTGTCTATGAAAGATGAACTTATAGAGACATGTTGCCATCTTTTTTTATACTCTAACATTATGTTTAAGTGTATGTATGTAGGTATGGATAACCTCATGAAGAAGTTCAAGGATAAGGCCTTAAAATTTTCAAGATTTGGGGCAAAAAAAAGCACCCATCAAGATGAATGAAGATGATAGAGGAAGAGAACAAGTTATAGAAGCCCACAAGAATAAGATTTAATATTTTCATGATATCAATGAAGATATAAAATATGATTTTGAGTTATACGATGTTTTATAAAAAAAAATATAATATAACAAAGAAATGAAGCTCATAAGGAAGAGATGATTATAAGCAATGAAGACATGAGGACAAATATGATCATGAAATGGTCCTTTAAAGATGTGAATGAATTTTTAAGTCTTAATTTTTACTGTGTATATGAGAAGAGGGATATTTATTTACAAGTTGGGATAAAGAATAGAAAAGTTAGTCTCTCAAAACTTGAAAATAATAATGGATATATTATGCCTAAGTGTCTATAGAAACCATAAGATGAATGAGGAACACAAAATCTAATCAAGCATTTGTCCAAGAAGGAAATTTAGGCAATGAACAAGTACACAAAATGAAGGAAATGTTAGAAATCAAGTGGATAAAAGACTATAAGTTAATGCTAGGTTGTGGAGCTAAAAGCTTCAACTATGCAAACATGGAGGAGGTTGATGAAGTTCCAGAGACACTGGCGTCGACAGTATGACCGATGTCGGTCATGATGAATGCAGAAGGCAACCAGCATTGGCAGGAAGTTAGTCAATGTTAGTCAACACCAAGAAGATAGGGACTAACATTGGTCACCTGTGGTGGTTCTAGAACTGTTCATTGCATGAACAGTTAGTTCGTTGAACTGAGTGTTTGCATGTTAAGGGCTAATTATAGTCTCAAGCTGCATGTCTAATTATTGTAATTAGAGGTCTAATTTTTTGTATGCATGGGATCCTATTTTAAGACCCATGAGGCATGTATTGTAATTAAGAAGGAAAGTAAAGCATTAAAGTAAGGAAGCAAGGTCAAGGAGATCTACAAGGTGTAAGGCCAAGGAGATCAGCTAAAGCATTCAAGGAGGGGTTAACAACTCAGGTTGTTGAGTTGGTTGTGGTTGAGCAAGAGAGAGAGGGAAGAAGTCCTTGAGGTGTGGCAAGCCTTTGAGGTGGAAGAAGAAGTGGCATATTCTTTATTGTATTTTCTTCTAAGATTACTTAACACAAGATTGTGTATTGTCTCTCAAATTCTTTGTTGTTTCAAGTTTCTAGTTACTTAATCATTCTAGTATAATTTTATGTTTAATTGCTTATAAGAAAGTAATCAATTGTGCTTCCTTGGAGGGGTTCCTAACAGTAAGTATGAGATCATCTTGTGCCACAATACCTGCATCCTTTGCTTCTTCATTACCTTCATGTTGATTTTCTTTATCCCTCAACCAACACTCTTTCTTTGTGTGTCCTTTCTTTCCACAAAACCAGCAGGTGATACTTCCATTTTTGGATTCGGATCTCCTTCCCATCTTCGACCTTGATTTCCCTTGCTTGACCTTCTCTCTTTGCCTTCCCCTACTTTTTGCACTTAGAGCATTCCCTAATGATTCACTTGTGCTTTTCCTACGTATTTCTTCATTCAAGATTACACTCACAACATCATCAACTTTTAAGATTTTAGAAGCAGATGCAGAATTACTTACCGCCATAACCAAACTATCTCAACTTTTAGGTAAAGAGCATAAAATTAAGAGAGCCTTTACTTCATCATCAAAAACAATATTTACTAAAGCTAACTGGTTTACCAAACCATGGAAATCACTAAGATGAGTATGTACCAATCCACCTTCCTGCATTTGCAAAGTAAATAACTACTTCATAAGAAATACCTTATTTAAAGCCAAGGGATTTTCATATAAATTTGCCAAAGATTTTATCAACTCTTCCATTGTCTTACACTGTGATAAGTTGGAAATCACAGATGATGCAAGGCTCAACCTTGTGGATCCCAGAGCCTTTCGATCAAGAACATTCCATTCTTCATCCTTCATATCTGTGGGCTTGCATGCAACCCCACCCAACGATAAGTACAAATCCTTCTGATACAGATAATCTTCTATCTGCATCCTCCAATGTTGATAATTCCTGCCATTAAACTTCTCCATTCATAGCTTACTTTATTTTGCCATTGCTATACTCCCACTCAAATAAAAACCCCTGTGAATGACCTATAATCAAACAATAACCTGCTCCCTACAACCGTAGATCTGATACCAATTATTAGGAACCCCTCCAAGGAAGCACAATTGATTAATTTTCTTATAATCAATTAAACATGGAATTATACCAGAATGATTAAGTAACTAGAACCTTGAAATAGCAAAGAATTTGAGAGACAATACACAATCTTATATTAAATAATCTTAGAAGAAAATACAATAAAGAAGATACCACTTCTTCTTCCACCTCAAAGGCTTGCCACACCTCAAGAACTTATTCCCTCTCTCTCTTGCTCAACCACAACCAACTCAACAACCTAAGTTGTTAACCCCTCCTTGAATGCTTTAGTTGATCTCCTTGACCTTGCTTCCTTGCTTCAATGCTTTACTTGCCTTCTTAATTACAATACATGCCTCATGGGTCTTTAAATAGGATCCCATGCATACAAAAAATTAGACCTCTAATTACAATAATTAGACACGCAGCTTGAGACTATAATTAGCCCTTAACATGCAAACACTTGGTTCAACAAACTAACTATTCATGCAATGAATAGTTCTAGAACCGCCACAGGCGACTGACATCGGTCCTTGTCTGCTTGGTGCTGACCGACGTCAGCCGACTTCCTGTCGATGTCGGTTGCCTTTTGCATTCATCATGACTGACATCAGTCATATTGTCGATGCCAATGTCTCTGGAACTTCAGCAACCTCCTCCATGTCTGCATAGTTGAAGCTTTTAGCTCCACAACCTAACAGTTAAGTCATGAGTAAAATATGCATGAAAGAGGTACTCAATAATAGCAATTAGTTTTTATGTCAAAGAGAATAAGTAAAGTAATGTACAATTACTAGCCTAGAGTTGTGATTAAGAAAGTATAGATATCCCAAGGAAATAAGGAAATACAAAGGAATAAGTATCTGAGCCATGATGATGAATATATGTTTCCAATGAGTACAAGGGAAATTAATGGTAAACCAATTAATTATGATGGTGATAGTAGTGAGCCATTGAGTGAAGTATTTTCAAGATAAGAAAAAGTATAGAAGAGCATGCTTGGAAGCACTATTATATAGCTAGGAGAAGGGTGTAAATGTAAATTTGAATGTGAATATGGTGATGAATTATTTTCAATGGAAGAAAAATCATTTGAACAAGAGGATAATTACATTTTTAATAAATCTTGCGAAGACCTCTCAAGAAGGGAGAGAGTGATGAAGCAGTATGATGATATAGGATATCCTATAGAATAATATTTTGATGAAATTAAAAGGTATTCAATCAATTCTTATATTTGATAAGGTGAATATTAGGATTGAAGAGGGAAATTGAGAGGAAATAGAACAAAAGATGCCCATGTATGATGAATAAAATGAAGAGTTGAATGAACTTTCATGGAGGGAGGAAATAAAGGTGATAGAGGATTTTTTCAATCCTCCAATAAAGTTTTTTGAAATAGTTAATAATGAATATCAGGTTTTGAGGAGTAATTATAAGTCCAAATATGAGTCAAGATTCAATAGGTAAAAACAAGGATAAGGCCAAGGATTTGACAACAAAGTGGTAGATTTGTAGGAACTACTTGAGAAAGAAGGATATGGGATGAAAAAAGTAGAGTATGAGAGATATGTGGAGGTGGTTTGTGTAGTTATAAAGGTGCAACAATAAAATTCACTTCCTAAACATATGCATCAAGAGAATGATGTAAGTTAAGAGCTCATGATAGAGAAATAAAAAGTGAATAAAAGTCACGAAGAAAATAATTTAAAGATGAAATAAGATTTGAATATGGACCATATCAGTCCAAGGATGATACAAGACAAAGATAATCTAAGAAATGTAAAAATAAATCAAGGAGAGAGCACAACTAGTTTGAGAATTAGCCCAAGTAGAAATCAAGAAGCTAAACAAGTAAACCAAGTACAAGGTAAGAGGATAAATAATTTTCATGATAGTGTTGAAAATAATAAATGGGAAACAAGAATCCATAGATAATGAATATAAATAATGTAAAATGTTTCTATACTTCATTTACATTGAAGAAGAATGTATAGAGAAACACATCAAGGGAAGAAGGATAAACAAGTTAAAAAATCAAAGATGCAAAGAGCAGCTAGAGAGAGAGAAATAAAATATGGAAAAAATAGTAGAGAAAGAGGATCAAAAGATAAAAATAAACTCAATTATATAAAAATAAATAAAAGGACCAAGTTATCTTTGAGCTAGAGTTTAAATTTTTCCCACATTGGGAGTATGATGTAGGAGCATCAAGAAATAACATGTGTAGGGTATGGTTCATGATGAGATTTCTATTTTAAAAAATGATATGGGTCTTGATAGACTAATAAATTGTCTTTATATAATTAAAATGAATTATTTTTAGTATTTTGGTTGCTTTTGGCATTTTTTTGAATTTACACTAAATTTGAAAAATTAAAATTCATAAGTATGATTAGAATGGTAGTTTGGGTATTGAGTGAAATAAAAATGATTGTAAATCTTATTAGGGTTATAGATATATCCTTAAAGTGTTTTAGATGTGTTTATAACGTGAAATTATTAATGTGATATGTAAATTAAGAAAAAATAAAATAGTTATAATCACCACCCTGTGTGAATTGGTCTGGTATGAAGATGTTTCTTATTTTATTTTGAAACATATAAGGTTTGTATGAATGATATAAATTAAGTGTGTTTGAATTTATAAGGGTTGGAGGTTCAATAAATATTTAATAAAATATTAGATATGAGAAACTCTACCTTCTTTTGTAGAATTTCTCTGTAGGAGTGTTTAGTGAATAATTTAATCAAAGAAGGAAGAATGTTTTAAAGAACATTTGAAAAAATTATATGAGTTTATTAGAATGTGATAAATATTATATTAATGATTTATTTATTAAAATTAATTTCTTTCAAGTATTTTTTTAATTTATCACAAGTGCTTCTATAACATAGTCCTTTTAGAGACTATTTTATCAGTATATAGTCAAGAAATACTAGTAGGAGTTGTAATGATGATGATTGTTCATGATATATATGAATGGTTTTTAAAAAATAATTTTTTGAAAATTTTAAATTTATTATATGAAATATTTGTAATCATATACCTCTTTAAATATGTTTCTCAAATGAAACAATCACACAGGACCTAGTTTATGCCACAGTCAAGAATGACTGGATGGGGATGCATGTTTGAAATTTGTGAATGGTTGTTGAGTTATTTAAATATTAAAAATATTTAAGGGTGTGTATATGTAGATAATAAATATTTTATAATATTAAAATACATGTAAAAGTATAATATAATTTTAAGTTTCATAAACAATCATACTAAGTTCACAAAATTCTGAAGTGTTGTATGTCTAAGAGGTTTTAAGTTGAATCCATAACTAGAAGCATTTGGAGAAGATAAAATTAAGATGGATAGATATTTTACAAGTCTTATAATCATTTTAAGTGATTTATAATGTATTGTTTCCTAATTTGTTTCTTCTTGGCCTCACATAGGCCTGTTAATAGTTGAACCTAGGGTTTTAAGTTTGAATATTCATTAACATGAACTCGTAAATTAAAAATATCCTAAATCTTGGTATTAATGAATAATTTCTTATGTTTTAAAATATTTAATATGAATTAGAGTGATATTGGACCATATAGTATAGAATATATGACTGTGTGCATGAATAAGACCGTAAGAGGCCTAATTGGTTGAAGGGAGTGTGTAGAAAGTAGGGTTGTAATGAGTGTTAAACTCTAATTTTAAAAAAAAATTGAATGAAACTAATGGGTACTAAAATATATGTTTAGGTTTCTAGGCACATCTATGGTTTATCATATAAAATGAGGTTTACAAATTTTAAGGGCTATAAGGAAATGAAGACTATTTATGGATCTAGGTGTGTAATGGAGTGTTAGAGAATAGATAAGTTATATTGGGGAATTGATTTAAGTTTTTTACAATAAATATGGGATAATCATGGTGAAATATTGCATTCATGAAGTTTTAATCAATATTTAAAGTGATGTAGAAATGAAGAGCTATGTGAAAATGAGAAGCTTGAGGAAAGAATGGAGGATAAAGTTCTATAAATGACAAATGAGAGAATGATGATGGGAACAAAGAGTGAAGTGAAATAGTTTTATAAAGTGTAATAGGTATTCAATTAAAATTATAAGACTATGTATTGAATAATTATTATGATCCTAGTGGGCCAACAATTGATCAAGAGAGTTCAAAAGAAGAGAAATGTATTTACATTATTTAAAGTAAAATTAAGGTCATAATAGAAGTGAAATTTGGATATTAGAGTCAAGAAATAAAAAAAGGGTTGTAGGCATAGGCTATACATCATTCTCCCTTACATGGTGGCTTATGTTTGAATCATACAATGTGTGCAAAATAAGTGCAATAATGATCTAGTTTGTAACTTAGAAAATTAGGATATTGGGTTATTACTTTAATGCTTTAGAATGATATATTTTATGTACCTATAGATAGTATTGAAAAAATGGACCTATGTTCAATTGAATGCTTGATAGAGTGATTTTTGATAAGTGCCTTAGTATCTTTGGTCTTTTTATAGGTATTCATAGGTAAGGATTGAATGAGGGTTGATCTTTCATTTATATCAATTCCTTTGGATTAATAAATTAGTTAGGTTGACCATTGATAGATGTTTCATTTGTAAAATGGATAAATTTAGGGTAGTGTACACTTGTATTGGGACATGATAGTAAAATCGATGCCACTATCTATCATGGATGTTAGTGTCCAGGGAGTAAGAGAGCAAGTATAGGTTTTAAACTTGTAGAGATGGAAGATAAGTACATTTAAACATTATAAGAAAGATATAAGACATAGGTCATCAACATAAAATAGATTAGAGTAAGAAATATAAGATGAGAGGTAAAAAAAGAGAGTATATATGATAATTGTATAAGTAAGAAAGGTAAATAACTAAGATGAACATCTAATGGTTGAGTTTAACAAGTATACAAGACTGAGGATATATATAATCAAAACATATCATCTATCCCCCTTTAATCTAGCAATTAAATTTAGAGTTTTAAAGGAAAGGAATGTGTGCTTAGGTGTGTATGTACACCTTATATTTGTGTGTGCCCAATTTGAGTGATTTTCTAGAGATTGTCCTACATCCAAGAGCATGTTACAGTATAAAATAATACATATAATCTAGGTTGAAATTATTTAAAATATATTAAAATGAAAGAGCAAGGTTTAGGAATACTCATGTGTGTCTATGTAACTGCCTTGACTCTTAGCAAGTTATTTTGAAAAATATACATCATTGTAAGCCTCTAAAACTAATATTAAGATAAATATAGATAAAATATTTATAGTTCATACATCCAAGGATATAGATATATTTAAAGAGATATTTTAAGGCATGTGCCCCCAAGTTTAAAGTAAAAGTGAGTTACCACCTGGTAGTTGATGTTATCTCAACCATGTAACCCAATGATATTTATAACCCAAGGATGTTGGATGATCAAGTCTGACCTAAAAACTTAGAAATATTGAGTGATTTTATAACCTCAACCATACAAAAGGTGAACCAAATACTGAATTAGATTGGCTCAATAAATCTATAAAAGACCACGGGGTATCAATATGAAAAAGGTTTGTGATATGGTAATAATCCATAAAAGGGATATAAAATGTGGAATTGATTTGGATTTTGAAATATTAGGCATATATTTCATATCATATGCACCTTAGATATGTCTCATGTTCAAACTATGTATAACAATAGTACCAATGTATAGAATTATGCCATAACTATGAATCTGAATCATATAACTATGTGCTTTAGCCAATTTGGACAGTTGTGTAAGTGTGGATAACATTATTCCAAAGCATGGACCCATTATCTATGGAGAAATACGAATATTTATATAAGTAACAATGTGAATGACATGTTTTTTAAACATTCCCCCACTATATATTAGATATGTAGATTATTGAAAAGGTGTGGAGAACATGATTCCAAATCATGCTCTCACTAAATCTAAGAACTATGAATGTGTGGAAGCCATGCCTATATGACATACCACCACTAAATCTAAAAACTAATATAAGTACCATATATTAAATTAATGTGTATAACATGATTCCAAAACATGCCCCAACTAAATAAATAGATTAATATAAGTACCATACTGAAAGAATGTGGAGAACATGCATCTAAAGCATGCCCCCACTGTAATCTATAAAATATTCCAAGTGTGGAGGATAAGTATCTATAACATGGTCCCACTAATATTCCCCTCTTTGAGGTGAGGGAAGGATAAAAACTTGTAGTTACCTCACCTCAAAATGATGAGACAATTGTATAATCTGTGAGTGTAACCATGTAGCATATATAAGGAACATGTCTAGGTAAATGTATCCTTTAAGCACATAGAACTAGTGTGATCACATTAAGACCTAATATTCATTATAAGGATCAAGGAAATTTCTATATAGTAATATTAAAATCTCAACAAGTAAAAAATCACACACACAAGAGAACTCAAAAGCAAGTCAAAAGGCAATGGTCCAAGAAGACCACAAATAAGTGGCATGTTCAAATTACACACAATCAAAGGGACATGATTTATTCAAATCTCCATAAAATTAAGAATGACATATTCAAATGTCCATAAAATAAAAACTAACATATTTAAATTTCAATGAAAGTATATATAGGCACGGGGGCCTCAAATAAAAGATCATATTCAAATTATTTAAAAAGGAATACAAGACACTAAAGGAAGTGCATAAATTAAATCCTAAGCAACCATCACAAACATGTCATAGTATCCCATGGATCCAATGTGTTAAGAGAAGTATGTCAAGTGTATAACATATCAAGTACCATGTGTAAGATGTAATCATGGATAATAGGTATGTGTAAGTACATATGTAATATTAAAAATTATAATGTAGAGTGATCATTGAATCATATAACCTATTTTTATCAAAATCAAAGAAGCAAATTCCTCTAATATACAAATGACATGAGTAGACAGAAATTACAACATCCAAAATAGGAATGTAACATGTATCTATGTATGCTTGTGTCATACTCAAGTATAAGTATGACACATGCGAATATGTTGGAGTAATTAAGTATTCCATCCATAAATATGGAAATAACACATGGATTCCAAGGAACTAATATATCATATATGTGTTGAAGGTGTTTTTGGAGTTTTGAATGTTTTTTATTTTTTTGGTATATTATTTTTGTAATTTTTGAAGAGGAAAGATTACCCTATGATTATATCTAGTGTATGGTCATAGATATATCCCCAAATATGAACCTTATAACCTTAAGTTTTATATTTGACATTATTTGAATCATGATTGTATAGGTTGAAAAAGGGACATAACATATTCCTCCTCACATTTTTTATGTGTAGTGGAAGATGTTGTTGTATCATTTGAAATTTGTATTAATGTGCCTTAATGAGAAAAAGAAATAACTTGCTGAGTTTGATCTATTGTTTCTTCCATTTGGTATACCCAAAGAGTTCCTAGTGTAAATGTATATGTAAATGTGGTGGGCATAACCTAAATCCATGTTTAAATTAATTTAGGATCATAATAAATTGGTTTTATTACATTTCCTAATGAGTGCTTCCAACCTCCTTTGTTTTTTTAAAGTTTGATGGGTTGAATCATATTTGTTGTAAACATCTTACATTGAAAGTAGTTTTTGCTTGTGTAGGATCAATATGGTTATGCCAAAAATAAGAACAACCCAAGTATAATGTAATTATTAAATATTGTTGACCTAGAATTTTTTTTGTGTTGTTCATTATGAGATTATTTCATAATAAGTAGACTTTGGATTGGCTCCATGTTGAATAACATTTTTGAACTAGTCATATAGATATTAGGGATACTGCAATTTTCTTTATAATGTTCCTTAGGTAATATGTTAGGTTATTTTAAATGAGAAATTATGAAGGAAACATATCTATGCACATCATTACATAAATGGGTAAATGATTCATATTATTTATGCAATGTGTTTTCATTTAATGTGGAAAGAAGGCCTCTACTAAAGATAAATTGTAATTCCAAATCAGAATGTGTAAATGATAGCTCATATGATTTAGTTTTGAATCAAATAATATAATCTTGAAGAGACTCATTATTACCTTGTTTGAAATTGTGTAAATGTTCTGATATAAGTTTTTTCCCCATTGTGGATATTAAAATCCATAAAAAATGCATCTTCTAATTATAATAAAATATGTAATGAACTCGTTGGAATGTATAGAACCAATTTTGAGCCTCATCCAAAATACTCATAAGGAAAAATTTTATCAATAGATTTTCATCTTATTACCATTGACCAAAATAATGTACATAGCTAATCATGTGGTCAAATGGGTCTTTGTGTTTCAAAAAGAGAGGTAAATCTAGTAATTCAAAATCTTATGGATAAGTATATTAACTATACATTGCATAAGAGGTTGATTATTGAATGGGGTAACATGTGCATTTTAATTATGGAAAGCCATTTACATTTGGAGTATAAAAACTTACTTTTGAAAGTCCCTAGTAGTGGTCATCATAGACATTAGATATTATAAGGGGATAGAGGTGTTTGTCATATGTGTTATCATTAGTTTCAACCCACCTCATCTTTTGAATATATGGATATGATTATCATCATCTTTTTGTATAACAAGTATAAGTTTAATATCACTAAATTTAGGACATTTTGGTAATGGTATGGGATATTTGAATGCTGGTATGTTTGGCATATTATTTTAATATCTTTACTATTTGAAGATTTTGTTTCATTTTACTTTGGTAGGGGTATAACAGTTTTAGCTTTGGGAAAGTTTGGTAAGGACACCTTTTTTGATATATAATTTTTTTAAATGAAGGTAGGAAAAAAACATCACACTTAAATAAAGGGATATTGTTTGGAAATGTAGAAATGTTGTGTGGTATAATAAATTTGATTGAATACATGGCCCCCTTATTAGTTATTTCTAAATCATCCATAATCTCTTTATGTAGTTATCATAATTTTTGATGATGAAATGAATGAACATCTTAGTAATATGTTCCCACTTTTTTGGTAAAATCTACATGTCTAGTTGAATTTAATGGTTGGTGACTCAAGGATGTCTTTGAAAATACCAACCCTTACCTATTTGTATTGTTATGCTTAAGAGATATAGGGTAGGTTATACCTTTTTCATGTTTTCCCAATCATTGGGTTTTGTATCCATACTTTTGCAAGTCATGAATGCCAAAGTCATATAATGGTGGTATAATAAGTATGTATAAAAGATTTTTTATCTTCTTTAATATGGATTAAGTCATCCATTGAAGGGGTGGGAGCATGGAACTAATTAGAGGGATAATATATACCACCATTCAAGGATTTTATATTACATGCTTTAACACTTGGAAAAATACAAGAGTAGTCAATTTTAATTCCTTCCCTAAGGATGAATCGTATAGTTTCATAATCATATTCATCAAATAAATCAATATCATCCATAATAAAAGATATGAATAAGTAAAGATTAGGACAAATAATGTAATAAGCATCCCATAGGGTATGCTTAAATTTTAAAGTTCAAAGATCAAGTTCAATAAATGTTCAACCCTAAAAATATTTCTAAATTGGTGTTAGATAGATTGTATTAAAGGGGTTGATATATTTTAAATGGCAGAAGGGTGATAATTAGATATATATCAAACCAATTAGATGATAAACTTAGATATAAGCATATATTGAATTTAATATGCTGAGATAGTCTAAATATGGAAGTAATAACTATGATAATGCAGTAATAGTTTGTTTTGATTTTAATGTAGTTATAGATCTAGAATAGGCTGAAATAAGGTGGGAAGGAGATCTTGAAATAGTCATCAGATTCTAGTTTTGATTCTTCTAGCTCTCTAGATAGTAACATCAACCTAGGGTAGTTAATTCAACACTACTATCTAGGTTTGAAATTAGTGTTCCATATGAAATATCTACTGAAATAAGATGTCACCACTTAGATATTTTTGAATTTTACTTCACCTTTGATCTAGTGCATTGTCACTACTTTTGAAATGGTAAAATCCTAGTTTTCCATCTTCAATGTGACCTTTGGGAAAATGGGTTAGTTGGAACCAAGTGTCTAGCTAACCCCAATTATACCAATATCAAAATATTCTACCTAAATAGCCAATACTTTGAATAGGTCCTTAGAATGATGTAATTCTTGCCTACGTATTAACTTGTGTGTGAATCATATAATGTGTGTAAAAATATTAAAATAGTGGCTTATATTGTAACTTATAAAATAAATCTATTGGGCTATTATTTTAGTAATATAGACATGTATATGTGTTGTACCTATATATAGTATGGAAATAGGGAAGATTTATTTAATTGAATACTCGATAGAGTGCTTTTGTTAAGTTCCTTAGTCTCTTTTGTCTTTTTATAGATATTTTTAGGTGAGGAATGAATGAGGGTTGATCTTATATTATATCAATCCCTTTGGATTAAAAACTCACATGAAATCACTTATACAAACCATTAGGATACATTTCATTTGCAAATTGAATGATTTTAGGGCATTAGATAGTTGCATCAAGACATGATAATAAAATTAATACGACTATCTATCTTGGACATTAGTTTCATTGGAGTAGAGGAGAAAGTATAGGTTCTAAACTTGTAGAGATGAAAGATAAGTACATTTTAAGAACTCTAAGAAAGATAAAAGATCTAAGTGATCAACATAAGACTAGTCAAAATAAGAAATATAGGCCAAGAGGCATAATGATAGAGTAGATGTGAGACTTGTAGAATCAAGAAATGTAACGAACTAAGAGGAGAAACCAAGTTCTATGTTTTCCAAGTGTACAAGACTGAGGTGATATATAATTAAAAAATATTATCTAAAATAATGTACTAAATTTTTTAATTTTATTTATTTTAATTGGAAAATGAAGGAGATTTTTAAAACTTGGTATTGGGGTCAATCTGTATATCAAAATTTTCCCTAGAAAATTTTAGGGTAGACTAAAAATTAAGATAGTCAATGGGTAGGGGGTGGAAAGGGTCACTAATGCCTAAGGATTTAATAAAAAATGGTTGAAAAATCATTGCAATAACTAAATGGGATCATCCAAGTTGACATCTTTATAAATTAATAGGATAATGAAGATGGTCGATTGTGTAAACATAGGATGATCTAGTTTGTCATTAGTTGGGTAATGGTGTATAGATTAGTTGATCTAGTTTAACAATATATAGTGGGCCAACCACATATATCTTATCTGATGTAATGATGTATGTAAGGGGTTAATGTAGATTTAATGGGTGGTCAACTTTGTATAAAGTGATTGATGTAGTATGACTACCTTGATGATTATTTATTGAATGGTCAATATAGTTATGCTAGCTATATGAGTTCCTATAAAGTAAATGATTTAGTTTGAAGTTAGTAGTTATTAACATAGTTATATACATGGATGACTTAGTAGAAAATTTGTTTTCAGCCAAAATAGTTAGTTATGTGGATGATATAATATAAAATGTGGATAAAATGTCCAAATAGGTTGATGAAGTAGTTAATTTTGATGTAAATGTATGTATTATAAAGTTTTATAATGTAATTTGACGATTATTTGTTATCAAGGGCTAATCTATGCTTTGTTGTTTAATATGTTGTAGAGGTGATAAAGACTCTGACAGTTAGTAGATGTAGTGTGGTTACTGTTGACGCAGTGGATTGCACCCAAGGACAGGATGCCTAGCTCTTGCCCTTCCACATGCAACAATGGAAACTCTCCTCTCACCTGTGGGACCAGTGAAGTTGGAGGGGAGAGTCTCTAGATGAGGGCTAGCTCCCTCTGATGTATCTTTTAGGCCCTGGTTTCTCCTACTACTAACAAATAAAATGGAAAAAAGGGGGGGATGAAAAGGGAGAGAGATGCTGAAAACAAAACCTAAGCCTAAAAATGAAAAGGTGATACACCAGAAAATGATGACCCACCCAGCCTGAATATACACTTTTCACCAAAAGAAGCACCCATACACTTCATATAAAGTGGGAAGCTCTTATGCAATAGTCAACTAGGGGTCCATGGAAATATAGGGAGGAAGAAACTACCAGAGGTGTCCTCAAAGACACTTATGACAGCCTATTCACAGGCACCCACATTCCCCTAGGAACACTTCTAACAGACCTACAGAAAAGATACTTCAAAATGCACTAGATATGATATAATCAATCTATGGGAAGCATGAAAGACAATGACCTAACACAAAAGAAGAACACAAACATATACTTTAAAGTGCAAGTCCAGATAGAGGTAAAAATGCTAAGTCCTGATTCAAGGTAAAAATTGGCAGTGCTCTGCCTTACATGCCTGAGAGATTTTTGGGTAGAGTTTTGCCTTAAGCCTAAGAGAATCCATCCTCTTCTCAAATGAGAAATTTTAAAATATATTGAAGGAGGGGAAGAGAACTTGGTGCTTCTTTGACAAGCTATCCCATGTGCACTGAAAACATCGAGAAGATGAAGTCATTGTTGTTGATGTCATTCTTCTAGAAGAGGCCTGCTGGAACCATGCTACGTAATTGTTGATCTTGACTTTAGCATTCGAGAGCATAAGCTATACCTCTTATCCTATAAATAGACTATAGTTTGTCTCCTCATAAATTCCAAATGAAGAAAGCATGTCATGCCACTCACTGTTTGCATCGTTTGATGACCATCTGGCAATAACTTACCTCCCCTTTCCCACTTGGACTACTTTGTCTCTTTCTACACCTTGTCTTCTTCTTGCTTTGTCTCCTTCTACTAATTCATCCCTTAGGGATGGTCTCCTGGTGGGTCTCTATGTTCCTTGGGCTCTTTTCATGGTTGGTGCTCAGGCAATTCAAAAGCAAATGGCTATTTCACTGTCTTAAAATTGACATCCGCGCCCGTCATCACTTAAAAAACAATGGATAATTTGTCTCTTTAAAATTGATGATTTTAGGATGTCACCATCCTTGGAAAATTCCTTCGGGCCTCTTCTATGGGCTTTTTCTATAGATTTCTTCCCGCGGACCTTTTCCGCTGACAATTTTCTCATAGACAAAAAGTCTGTGAGAATTGTCTCAGTCTTTAGTCCTTTTGCCTTAAAGTCCTTTTCTTTTGGGTTTATTGCTCATGGCCTTTTTTAAATTCCTTTGAGCTTTTTGTCTGAAGGAATTCCTTTAGACAAAAAGTCTGAAGGATTTCTTCCTTGCCTTTGCTGACTGCCTTAGAAAAATTTCTAAAATAAATCATCCTTTACGGCTTTCTCTTTGAAGCGTTCTCTACCCTCTACAAGGCTCTCGAATATGGAACTACCATCCATAATGGGACTTGTCATTTGCCTTTTGGGATGCTCCTTTAAACCACATGATTGAACTAAGCCATTGAATTGACTGATTAAACCAAAAATGGTTCAATAGTTCAATGGTTCAACGGTTCAACATTGCGTGCCACTCTTTATTGAACTGAGCCTTTGAACCATTCACTTGAACCAACCGTTGAACCAATCTATTGACCCAGTTTAATGGTTCAAACATTTGTTGAGCTAGGCCTTTGAACTAAGCATTGAACCAAGCTCATTGAACTGTCTGATGAACTAAGTAATTGAACCATCCGATTGAACTAAGGCATTGAATCAACATGTTGAACTTGCCGATTGGACCAAGGCGTTGAACCAAGGCATTGAACCAGTTCAATGGTTCAATGATTTCAGCCTTATGAAATTCTTCAAATAAGAGCCTAAAGAAGCCCTATAAAAACTAGCACTCTCTAAACTGATTCTTCATGCGCCAAAAGACTAACCTTTAGAGTCTATAGAAAAACTTCTTTGCAGAATCCATAGAAACTTCACCTACAGAGTCCGTAGAAATAGACCTATAGAGTCCATAGAAATAGACCTATAGAGTCCATAGAAATAGACTTGCTGAGTCTATAGAAATATCCTAGACTTGTGCAAAATCAAAAATGAATTGGCCTAAAATAGCAGAGGAAGAAGGGGACCAATTTTTGGCCT
The DNA here is from genome assembly GCA_037957365.1 of Torreya grandis. Taxonomy (NCBI): domain Eukaryota; kingdom Viridiplantae; phylum Streptophyta; class Pinopsida; order Cupressales; family Taxaceae; genus Torreya; species Torreya grandis. The sequence goes on from JARHVA010003642.1 coordinate 720,563, forward strand.
ATTAGACCAAAAAATGGTCAACAAATTGGTGACTCCTAGGGGAAGCATGCTTGCTATGCTTAGAGACCAGTTGCCTTGTAGTCCATTGGGCACAGATTCAGAATGCGACTTTGAAGAAAAGGTTAGAAAAAACCCCAAAGATCTAAGAAATAAACATGAATCTTTTTACCCCAGACATAAAGGAAAGCACACATAAGACTAAAAACACTACTTATGCAAACTGCACTTAGGGAAAGTAGGAAAAGAAACTAAAAGAAAACTACTATATACAACTAACCAGGTACATCTGCTTCCCCCTAAGTCAAAGGGAAAACTTCTTAAGTCTCCTTCCTGGTAAGGAAACTTATAGTGCTAGATAAGTGGCTGAATGAAATGGAGAGTTGGTGATCCGCTCCTCTTGCCTGCCACCTAGGTTGGCTTGTATCCGAGTGGATCATATTCAAACATGCTTCCAACATATATGTACTCTAGTTATTCCTAGAAGCTTTTTGAATGCTGGTACTTCATGCTGGTGCATATCACCAAGAAATCTATGGCTACTAGCTCATCACCATAAGCCCTTTGATCTGCATAGTCCTCTTATAATACATCATGGTTTGACCCATTTCCTTCTGCTTCATTGGAGATCCTGTCAAACCCATCCTCTACTCCTTCTTGGCCTTCTTGAAGAAGGGTGACTATTGTGATGTCTAAAATGGACTCACAAAATGATTTCTCATCCCACAAAACATCACCTCTTTGTTCAAAGCTTTCTTCTTCAAGGCCTTCCTCAAGGAAGACAAACCTCTCCTTTTCCTCCTCAAAGATCAAGATCTATAGATTTTCAAAGATATTATCCTGATCCTCCTCCAACCTAGGCTCCCTGGTATAATAGTTCTCCTCATCAAAATAGCAAGGAAGTTCATTAAACTGTTGGGGGATCAAACCAACAATAGATTACAATTGTGACAGCAATAAATGTGGAATTAAATCAGATTAAAAAGTAATTAGAATGATAATAGCAAGAACAAGAGATACAAGAAAACACCCTGAAAACTTGTATTAACAAACTCTTTACAAAAGGAATACAATTAAAGAAAGCTTCTTTCTTCCACACCTCTCCTAGATGTATAGATCTCTCAACAGATCTCTATTCCTCAAGAGCTATCTCTCTCAAGAACAATCAACTCCAAAAACCCTGGATTGATTCAATTCTATACTGTTCTTCACACACCAATTCTTCTACAATACAATAACTACTACTGCTAAGCTAAGAAGATCTAATTCTACATATAGAATTAGGAGACTTGAGCATGTACTTCCAACAAATAGTTAAACCACTTAAACAAGGGCTCTAAAAATAGTAATGCTAATAATAGAGACGCGAGCTTGACTCCACAACTCAAACTTATCATGCAAACACTCACTTTTGTCCACGGAAATAGCTTTTTAGACACGCAGGTAACCGACGTCGGTTCCTGCTGCTTGTCTGTGACTACCGTCAGCCGATTCTCTATCGATGTCGGCATCTCTGCAACTGCCTGTGACCGACGTCGGTCGATCCTGATCAACACCAGTGTTTGTGTAGACTCGAACCTGATAATGAATGCTCCTTGGTGAAGTTTTTAGCTCCACACCCTAACAATCTCCCACTTGGAGATGAACAACTGCACCAGTACCTGTACAACAACATCTTCTAGCTCCTCCATCTTCAACTCAATCATGAAGACCAATAGAAGTTGAATGAAGATTCAACTTCTCCTTTATAACTGGCTTGGTTAACATATCAACAGGATTCCTATTTGTATGGATCTTCTCCAGCTTCAACTCACCATCTTCCAATACCTGTCGTATGAAGTGATACCTTAGCTGTATGTGCTTTGTTCTTAAATGAAAGGCTGAATTCTTAGCCAAATGGATTGCACTCTGACTGTCACTATACAATCTGTAACTCTCATGCTCCCTACCAAGCTCATCCATGAACCGTGCCATCCATATCATTTCTTTGCTAGCTTCTGTGGTTGTAATATACTCTGCTTCTGTAGTTGACAAGGCAACAACCTTCTACAACTTAGATATCTAGCTAACCACCGTTCCACCTACAGTAAAAACATAACCTGTAGTGCTCCTCCTACCATCCAAATCACCTGCCATATCTGAATCTACATAGCCATGTAGAGAAGTATCTGAACCTCCATAGCACAAGTGCTTACTGCTAGTTCCTCTTAGATATCTAAGGATCCACTGAACTGCTTTCCAATGTTCCTTACCTAGATTGGCCATATACTTACTTACAACTCCCACTACTTGGGCAATATCTGGTCTAGTACACACCATTGCATACATCAAACTCCCTACTGCGGAAGAATATGGAACCTTACTCATGTACTCTACCTCATCATATGAATTAGGACATTGTTCTTTACTCAACTTAAAATGTCCAGCCAAATGTGTGCTTACTGGTTTAGCATCCTGCATATTGAACCGTTTCAACACCTTGTCCACATAATCTTCTTGAGACAATATCAACTTGTGATTTTTCCTGTCTCTCTTAATGCTCATGCCAAGGGTTTTCTTTGCTGCTCCCAAATCCTTCATAGCAAACGTTTGAGCTAATTTTACCTTAAGCTCTGAGATATCCTGCATGTGAGACCCTACAACCAGCATGTCATCTACATACAATAATAGAATAATATATCTACCATTATCAAATCTCTTGAAATACACACAATGGTCTGATTGACACCTACTGTAGCCGTGCTCAGTCATAAACCTGTAAAATTTTAAGTACCATTGCCTAGGAGCTTGCTTGAGGCCATAAAAGCTTTTCTTCAACCTGCACACAAACTTCTCCTTACCCTTGACCTCGAATCCTTCTGGCTATTCCATATAGATTTCCTCATCCAAATCTCCATGAAGAAACGTTGTCTTAACATCTAGCTGCTCAAGATGCAAATCCTCAAAAGCAACAAAAGACAATACAACCCTTATTGAAGTCATTTTAACAACAGGAGAAAAAATCTCACCAAAGTCAATACCTGGCTTTTGTGCAAATCCTTTTACCACTAATCTGGCCTTGTATCTCATCTGTCCATTCTCACCTTCCTTCAACCTATAGGTCCATCTGTTCTTAAGTGTTCTCTTACCAGCTGGCAATTTAACCAAATCCCATGTTTGGTTCTCTCTTAAGGACTCCAACTCCTCAACCATGCCACGCTCCCACTCACTCTTGGACTCCACCTGTATTGCTTCTTCAAAACTTTTTGGTTCTCCACCATCAGTTAGAAATAAATAAAATAAAGGAGAATATCTAATTGGAGGCTTACTCACCCTTTCTGACCTCCTAATGGGTGTCTGAGACTCATCCACAACATGCTGTCCACCCAAATTCTCTGATAGTGACCGACCTCGGTCACCTGCAGACCTATTACTGACTGACGTCAGTTCTGCCTGATCGACCTCGGTACCTGTACGGTTGACGTCGGTCTCTATATGGCCGATGCCAGTTTCTATCCTACCGATGCCGGTTCCTAACCTGCTGACGTCGGTCTCTGTGTTTTCCTGTAAGTGATTATTTCTTTTTCCCACCAGCTCATCTTGGACTTTCACCTCATCCAATTCACCATTGCTCTACTCAAATTGATTCAACTTCCTTAGCTGATCACAATACATCACTCTTTCATTGAAAACAACATCACGGCTCCTGATTACCTTGTTAGTTTCTAGATTCCACAATCTGTAACCAAAATCATCTGAGCCATAGCCAATAAACGTGTATCTCATAGACTTAGCATCAAGCTTCTTTCTATTTTCCTTATCTATATGCACAAAGGCTTCACAACCAAAAACTTTGAGATATGAGAGATTAACCTTTTTACCTGTCCATGCCTCTTTTGGAATACCACCATCCAGAGCTATAGAGGGTCCTCTGTTAATCAAGTACACTGCAGTGTCAACAGCTTGTGCCCAAAACTGTAAGGGCAAACCGGCATGCAATCTCATACATCTTGCACGCTCCATTATTGTCCTTTTCATCCTTTCAGCAATACCATTCTGCTGAGGTGTCCTTGGAACCATCCTTTGCCTACGAATTCCAAGCATGTAACAATAATCTCTAAACTTATGACTGCAGAACTCACCGCCATTGTCTGATCTCAGGCACTTTAATCTTTTACCTGTTTCATTCTCAACCATAGCTTTCCAAACTTTAAAAGTATCAAATACATCAGATTTCTTTCTAATGCAATAGATCCATACCTTCCTTGTGGCATCATCTATGAAAGATACATAGTACTATGATCCTCCAATGGAAGCAACCTGAGCCGGTCCCCACACGTCTGTGTGAACAAGCTCCAACTTGTGCCTCTTCTTAGTAGACCCAATTTTGAGAAAACTAACCCTTTTCTATTTTCCAAATACACAGTGCTCACAAAACTCTAGATCTATGCCTTTTAAATTTGAAAGCATACCTTTAGACTTAAGAATTGACATCCCCTTCTCACTCATGTGGCCAAGCCTTGAGTGCCACAATTTAGCGTCCACATCTGAAGTAGATAATACAGAAGGAGATTTATTAGTAACACAATTACACAAATAGAGAGTACCTTCTCTCGTACCTCTGGCCATAACAAGTGCACCCTTGGTCACCTTCCAAGATTCTGCTGTGAGAGTTACTGTACAACTCTCATCCCATAACTTTCCTACATAAATCAAATTTCTCTTCAAGCTAGGAACATGCATCACATCTCTCAACACCCATGTGTTGCTATTCTGCATCTTCAACTGCACTTTACCTTTGCCAATTATTTTACAGGGCTCATCATCCCCTAGATACACTATTCCAAAATCTCCATGGATATAGTCACTGAAATATTCCCTGTTAGGAGTAGCATGAAAAGATGCACCAGAATCTAATACCCAAGATTCTATATTATTATGCAGAGAGAAAATTAAAGCATCCTGTGCAATACCTGCAATCTTGGCTTCTTCCTTTCCTTCGTGTTGGTTGTCCTCCTTAGGCTTTGACCAACAATCTCTACTTATGTGCCCCATCTTTCCACAATTCCAGCATTATGGCCTTCTACCGTTTCTGGATTTAGATCTGCCTTTCCCCTTTGATTTGGATCTTGCTCTGCCTTTCTTGCTCTTCTCTTTCTACCTTCCCCTACTCTCAAAACTTAAAGCATTCCCAGATGCCTCTTCTGTGCTTTTCCTGCGTATTTTCTCATTCAAGATAACACTAAAAACATCCTCTACTTTCAAAATATTTGATGCAGATGCAGTATTACTTACTGCCATTACTAAGCCATGTTAGCTTTCAGGCAAAGAACATAATATCAAAAGAGCTTTTATCTCATCATCAAACACTATATTCACTGAACTTAATTGATTCACAATACCATTGAAATCATTCAGATGAGTAGAAATAGATCCACCTTCATTCATATGCAAATTAAATAACTGCTTCATAAGATATACCTTATTGGAAGCTGAGGGTTTTTCATACAAATTTGCTAACGTAGTCATCAACTCTACCATAGACTTTGCCTATGATAAATTGGATATCACAGTGGATGCTAGACTCAGTCTTATAGAACCCAGAGCCTTTCTATCAAGAACTTCCCATTCTTCATCCTCCATGTCTTTGGGCTTCTTTGCAATACCTCCTAATGGTAAGTAGAGATCTTTCTGATACAGATAGTCCTCTATCTGCATTCTACAGTGTTGGTAATTTTTGCCATTGAACTTTTCCATTCTCAATTTACTTTCATCTGCCATTGCTTCTCCCACTCAAATAGAAATCCCTGCAGAAACTCCTGTGAAAACCTGTAATCAATACACACTACACAGATCTGAACCACCTGTTAGTGAACCTGAACTTTGATACCAATTATCAAGCTCTGAACCTGTAACCAAGGCTCTGATACCACTTATTGGGGGATCAAACTAGCAATAGATTACAATTGTGACAGGAATAAGCATAGAATTAAATCAGATTGACAAGTAATTAGAATGATAATAGCAAGAACAAGAGATACAAGAAAACACCCTAAAAACTTGTATTAACAAACTCTTTACAAAAGGAATACAATTGAAGAAAGCTTCTTTCTTCCACACCTCTCCTAGATGTATAGATCTCTCAATAGATCTCTATTCCTCAAGAGCTATCTCTCTCAAGAACAATCAACTCCAACAACCCTGGATTGATTCAATTCTGTACTGTTCTTCACACACCAATTCTTCTACAATACAATAACTACTACTGCTAAGCTAAGAAGATCTAATTCTACATACAGAATTAGGAGACTTGAGCATGTACTTTTAACAAACAATTAAACCACTTAAACAAGGGCTCTAAAAATAGTAATGCTAATAATAGAGACGCGAGCTTGAGTCCACAACTCAAACTTATCATGCAAACACTCGCTTCTGTCCACGAAAATAGCTTTCTAGACATGCAGGTAACTGACGTCGGTTCTTGCTGCTTGTCTCTGACCGCCGTCGGCCGATTCTCTGCCGACGTCGACGTCTCTGCAAATGCCTGTGACTAACGTCGATCAATCCTGACTGACGCCGGTGTCTGTGTAGACTCGAACCTGATAATGAATGCTCCTTGGTGAAGTTTTTAGCTCCACACCCTAACACAAACAGAGGGGAAGAGAGCTCACCATGCTTATGTTCCTCCTCATATTTCTGGAACATCTACATGTATGCATGCCCTGTGTCTTCTCCATTAGGGATGAGGTCTTCACAAGGAGCATTAATGATGATTTATTCTTCATTATCACTCATGATAGGCTCTTGGGTAACTATAGATTGGATCATTTTCTCCTCACTCACCTCTTACAAAATAGGTTCCTCCTTGAGAAGGGGTGAAGTGGAAAAATAATGTGGAAGAGGAGGCAGTACTTGAGCTAGATACAAATGATTCTCTTCCTTCCCCTTGGCTAGCACTTCATCAATATCAGGTGTGGCCTGATATCTCTCTTAGAAATGTTTAGGTGGGGTGTGTTCAGACATGGAATGTGCCATTGGGTCTGAACCATACATCACACACTGGCTGAGGAATCCCTCTTTAGATTCCAACTCTGCAATTCTTCTGGGCATATCCTCTTTGAAGAGCCTTTCTTTGAGGTCACTAGCATCATCATGAGTAGGAGTAGCCTCATCTTCTTCAAGGTTTTGAGAAAAAACCTTCTTCTCCTCCTTTTTTCCCCTTGATTCTACTATTTTCTTCTAGTTTAGGATCTCAAAATTAGTTTTTTGCTCCTACAAACAGGCAACAACTTTGTTTTCTCCAAAGTCTTGGGGCTCATCCACAAGGTCTGGAAGTTCTATCTCTCTTTCATGAATTAGTCTCATCTTAGCCTCTAAATCCTCAATTTTCTTGGCTAGATTATCCTAAAAGAGTCTTTCTTGGAGGTCACCATCATCATCATGATGAGTAGGAGCATTTTTGAGAGAGATGTGCTAGTTCATAATGTTCCCCCCAAAGGAAGGTTCACAACCTAAGGAATTTAGAAGGTTCATCTCCATGGGGGGCTGTTCTAGTTCCTTTTGATGCTAGAAGGCTAGGCATATGTGGTCAAGAACAAGGTTAATTGATGCATTAGATGAGCTAGAATGAGCAAGTGCCATCTGGTAGAAAGGATTTGGTGCACAAGAGGGGGCTTTCGTTAGGATAGGAGGGGGTGTGTAATGCTGACTACCTTAAATGAATGGATTCCTCCATTTTTCTACCTCCTCCTCCATGGATTATAAGACTTGAGCTTGCTTAGACAAACACACCTCTTTATACATCAGTGCCTACTAATATCCATACTGCTCATCCAGCCTATTGATTTCCATTACCTACTTCTCAAACTCTAGCACCACCTCCCTTATCATTGAAGGGAAACTAGGAGAGCTACTTGAGGGGATTACATTAAGATATTGAGTTTTATTGAAGTAATATGAAGGAATATAAGGCCCATGATTCTATGTAAAGGAATTATACATACAAAAATGTGATTTCTGATGGCACCAAGCTACTTAACTAGCTGATTTAACTCAGAGTCACCATTGGTGTTGATGCAAAAGCCTCCAAAGGCTATTCAATTGAAGAACACACCAAAAATTATTCAACTCTTTAGACCTAACTTGTCCTATTTGGTCCCATTAGGCATGCCAAAAATTGTTGATGCAGTGGATTGCAACTGGGGCCAGGATGCCTAGCTCCTACCCTTCCACATGCAACAATGGAAACTCCCCTCTTGCCTATGGGACCAGTGAAGTTGGAGGGGAGAGTCTCTAGATAAGGGCTAGCTCCCTTTGATGTATCTTTTAGGCCTTGGTTTCTCCTACTACTAATAAATAAAATGGAAAAAATGGGGGGGAATGAAAAGGGAGAGAGAGATGCTGAAAACAAAACCTAAGCCTAAAAATGAAAAGGTGATACACCAAAAAATGATGACCCACCAAGCCTGAATATACACTTTTCACTAAAAGAAGCACCCATACACTTCATCTAAAGTGGGAATCTCTTCTATAGTAGTTAGCTAGGGGTTCATGGAAATACAAGGAGGAAGAAACTACTAGAGGCATCCTCAGACACACTTATGGCAGCTTATTCACAGGCACCTACATTCCCCTAGGAACACTTCTGGTAGACCTACAAAAAAGAGACTTCACAATGTACTAGATATGTTTTAATTGATCTATGAGAAGCATGAAAGACAATGAATTAACACAAAATAAGAACATAGACATATACTTTAAAGTGTAAGTCTAGATAGAGGTAAAAATGCTAAGTCCTGATTTAAGGTAAAAATTGGCAGTGCTCTACCTTACAAGCTCGAGAGATTTTTGGGTAGATTTTTTCCTTAAGGATAAGAGAATCCATCCTCTTCTCAAATGATAAATTTTACAATATATAGAAAGAGGGGAAGAGAAATTGGCTCTTCTTTGACAAGATGGCCCATGTGCACTAAAAACATTGGGAAGAGGAAGTCATTATTGTTGATGTCATTCTTCTAGAAGAGGCATGTTGGAACCATGTTGTGTAATCACCAATCTTGACTTTGGCATTAGATAGCATGGGATACACCTCTTATCCTAAAAATAGACTATGGTTTGTCTCCTCATAAATGCCAAATGAAGAAAGCATGCTATGCTGCTCACTATTTACACTGTTTGATGACCATCTGGTAATAACTTGCCTCCCCTTTACCACTTGGACTGCTTTGTCTCTTTCTGAACCTTGTCTTCTTCTTGCTTTGTCTCCTTCTACTCCTTCAGCCCTTGGGGATGGTCTCCTCATGGGTCACTGCATTCCTTGGGCTCTTTTCATGATTGGCGCTCAGGCAAATCAAAAGCAAATGACTATTTCACTGTCTTAAAATTGACATCCGTGCACCCATCATCGCTTAGAAAATAATGGCTAATTTGTCTCCTTGAAATTGATATATTTTGGGACATCACCATCCTTGGAAAATTCCGTTAGGCCTCTTCTATGGGCTTTTTTTTAGATTTCTTCCTACGGACCTTTTTCGTAGACAATTTTCCCGCGAACAAAAAGTATGTAATAATTGTCTCAGTCTTTTGTCCATTTGCCTTAAAGTCCTTTTATTTTGGGTTTCTTGCTCATGGAATTCTACAAATTCCTTCAAACTTTTTGTTTAAAGGAATTCCTTTAGACAACAAGTCTGAAGGATTTCTTTCTTGCCTCTGCCAACTGCCTGTAGAATTTTTTTTGAAAGAAATCATCCTTTGCGGCTTTCTCTTTGAAGTGTTCTCTACCATCCAGAAGGCTCTTAAACCTAGAACTACCCTCCAAAAGGGAACTTGTCCTTTTCCTTTTGGGTTTCTCCTTTGAACCACCTGATTGAAATAAGTTGTTGAATCGACCGATTGAACCAAAAATGGTTCAATGGTTCAACACTGCATGCCACTCTTTATTAAACTGAGCCTTTAAACCATTCACTTGAACCAACTATTGAGCCAATCCATTAAACTGGTTTAATGGTTCAAACATTTGTTGAGCTAGGCCTTTAAATTGAGCATTGAACCAAGGTCATTGAACCATCTGATGAACTGATTGATTGAACCATCTGATTGAACCAAGGCATTGAATCAACATGTTGAACCTGCTGATTGAACCAAGGTGTTGAACTAAGGCATTGAACCAATTTAATGGTTTAATGATTTCAACCTTCCTTGTGAAATTCCTTATAAAAGAGCCTAAAGAAGCCTTATAAAAACTAGCACTCTCTGAACTGATTCTTCATGCGCCAAAAGACTAACATGCAGAGTCCATAGAAAAACTTCTTTGTAGAATCTATAGAAATTTCACCTACAGAGTTCATAGAAATATACCTATAGAGTGAATAGAAATAGACATGTAGAGTATATAGAAATAGACCTACAGAGTCTGTAAAAATATCTTAGACTTGTGTGAAATCAAAAATGAATTGGCCTAAAACAATAGAGGAAGAAGGGGACCAATTTTTGGCCTGTTAGACCAAAAAATGGTCAATAGTTACCAAATTTATTAGATAGATTAACAACTAATGATTGTGCATTCTTGATGATGTTGGGTTTTGGAAGGATCATGCATATGCATCACATCCATTTGAGTGTTAAGTTAATGTCCATGTTCTTATGGACATGGGAATGACTAACCAACACTTTCAAGTGGGTGGTGGATGGGGATATCATTGAGGTGGGTATTACCCTATAGGAATTACTTATGATCTTAAAACTTCTTATTGTAAGAACTCTTACTATTTTTTATACCCCTAATATAGATCTTAAGAGATAATCCCTAGCCCTATAGGCAACCAGTTTAGAGAGGTATTTTTATGGCATATGAGTTTTCCTGTTTGATTTTTATGTGTCATCCATTCTAAATATATGGAAGGATATTATTAGCCTTGTGATAGCTCATTTGATCTGTCATAATTCAGATGGGAAGATGCCATGATATATGGTCACCTTATGTCATTTGATTCTAGAGTAGGGTATTATGTATGATCGAGGGTTAGTTATTTAGGTGTAGTTGGTACATGATATGTATAACATTATTTAATTATAGCATATAACTATGAGACCTATTATTTTACTTATTAGTTGGATTTATGAGAGTTTTCTTATGTCTCAGCCTACAAGGCTCCCCACATCATGGATGATAGTTAACCTCATGTTTTGAGATGGTGATAGGATCATGGGTTATACCTCATGCCACAACATTATAGACTATCACTTGGGGTTATATTATATGGCATTCATATGTAGGTATTGTATCTATTTGGACTTTTTGGCCAACTGTTTCTCATGGACTAGCCCATGTTCATATCATGAGACATTATACATGGTAGGTATAGACTCATCTTATTGCCCACTTAATTGGTTAGTTAGGTTTTACACCTCTAGTGTTACTTATAGTAGTGCCCATATATAAGGCATAAAATGTTATAGTGTATAGGGGTAGTGGAGGTATAGAAATGCCTAAATATTTACCTATCATTTGGCCACACTTATCTATACCCTAAGAAAGATGGTGATGACATAATATAGATGATAGAATGGTTGAAGATGAGGTAGTGATGGTAGTGGAGGAGGATGTGGAGGTGGTGATTTTTTCACCATAAAAAGATTTTTATTTTACCATAATGGGCAATGTGATGATGTAGACATTGGTAGGTGTAGATGTAGGTGGAGGTATAAGAGGAAGAGGAACTACAGGTAGAGGTAATTGAGACTAGAGATCCAATGGAAAAACCTATAGAGATCTATTATATAGAGTTCTAGATTCATGGTGGAACATGACATGCTTATGTTCTCACACCTAGTTTTACATCACCTCAAATACATTCTCTAGTGGAGTTACTATTAACCAAATTTAACTTTTAGGTCAAATTTGGACTCCTATAGGTAGAAACCTTGGTTTTTAATATGTTTAGGGGTAAAATACTTTGTCATAGTCTATAGTATGGTTCAATTGATGTTATATAATATATTTTTAGCCTTAGTCATGGTTTCATTATTCATATGTCATGTGTAGTTAGTTAGTGGAATTTTAAGTGGTCATAAATACAAGTGGCATAGTTCCCAAGTTGTCTAGGTATCCTTTTTTCCTTTCAAGTGTAAAGGAGGTCAGATTCCATTTTAGGGTTGTTAGTTACATTAGAATATTGTAGGTTTTTTAACTAAAACTCAAGAAACTAACTAAAAAAGGGAGCATTTGGCACTTGTACAACCCATGGGGAAAGGTGAAACATGGTTAAAGGTGACAGAACATCTCTTTATCTACCTAAAACACATCCCAATAATTTACATTCTCTATAAGTACATTTTTTAATCCAAAACCATTTTTCTCCTTATTTGTTTTCTTAGATATACAAAAATGACCTTGACATTTGTGTTTAATATGAACAACTATAGAGTTTTCAAGTTAAATGATTTTGGAAGGTTGTAGTACACTTAGATACCTTTATTTAAATAATAGTATTTTGAATAATGGTGTCTTGTGCTTTATTAACCATCCTCATGAAGTTTATTTGATTTTCTACTTATTATTTCATGCACCCTATATGTCTTGCTCCATTTTGGTCAAATCCATATGAACCAATTGGTAATGTTTAATCAAAAGTATGTTTTCTACCTTATCAGATTATATCCATACTTATTTTCATATTTCATGATGTTTTTATGGTCAAGTTGTCTCATGCTACAGGAATGTGTCATCATTGTGAAGTTTAAATCAATTCTACCTTGTTCTAGAATATTAGTCTTCTACAAAGGTTTCATGTGAGCTAAAGATGGTATTCCATTGGTTTCAAGACCATATATTCACCTCCTTTCATGTTTTGTTTTCACCATATCATGCTTTATGCAACTTCTCATCTTGTCATTCCCCATTGTCAACTCTTCACTCCTTCCCACTTGTAATCACATGTGTGGAGCTTGTTTGGCCTATTAATAAAGTGGTAATGAATGTGTACTATTTTTAAAAGTCATTAATATATGTAGAGAGTTCATTTAGATGTTTTGTAAAGTGCAAGTTTGTGTGCAAGCTCATTCATCATATCAAACAATCACTAGAGACCCCTACCTACTCTATTATAGATATATGTAAGAGATTTTCACATTGGAATAGTGTTATGGATCTTGTATTAAGACCTCATTGATAATAATAATGAATTTTATTTTTTTGGATTTGAGTTTGAGTTTCTCTTGAGACTCATTCATCCACATTTTATGCTCTATTCTAGACACCTTGCTTACATACAACCCATATGCACCTATAAGAGCCTTTTGTTGACATCATGCTAAGGGGTGGGAAGATTGATATGGTTTTCAATATTTTAATATTTATAAATGTTAATTAGGATTCTTGGTTAAGGCATATAAGGTTCATAAACATGGAAATATTGTATACTACCCAATTTCACTTTACTACATGTGTATGTTGATGACTACCTATAGGTGGTACCTCAGGGCTATGAAGACTTTTAAATGGGAGATTTAAAACATGGTAAATACCTTTAAAAGTTATAACATGTGGTGGAGTAATTAAAAAAGTGTTTGAAGTGTCAAAAGGACAAAAAGTGTTGGAAGATGATAGCTATAACTTTAGGTAAGATTTCCCTAAAATGTAAAAATAGAGATCCAAAGGGTTTTTGTGGATATCTTACAACATGTTTTCCAAGGTTTGATAAGCATATAGATAGGTTGAATTTATAGACTCTATTATGGATAATATACACTAAAATAATGGAGTCAAAATGAGTGATGAAAGTTGGTTGTTGGGGGCCCTAAAGTTTCCCTAAAAAACATTGAAATACTACACTAACATCTATAGGTTTTGAGTTGTGATGGCCTTTTGACATCATAAGAAGAAAAGATAAAAAAATTTCATGTATATAATGGTTAAATTTGTTTAATGTTATATAAAATTGAATTAAGGTCATCAAGAGGAGGTTGATACATAGTATTTCAAGCCCTATGACCACCTACATGTGTTCACACAAAGAAATAAGCACCTATAGTTGGGAAGATAGATGGTGACCCAAACTTGATGTCTAGGTGGTGTTTTAGGGAATTTAAGTTGAATAAAAGTATTTAATGTATTATATATGGATGTAATTAATCATGAAAAATTCTTTATATACCATGACCAATCTCATTTAAGGTTAATGCTCACCTACAATAGTCTAAAAGTAGAGTTCACAATCAAAAGGTAGGGAGGACTCAGTTTATAAAATCAAGGTGCATATGAAGTATTTAAGTAGAGTTAAATTGTTTTGAAAATTGTATGAACACATACATTAAGATCATGGTGACATACATGAACTATTATAATTATTAAATAAGATTACCTTGACCCCTTAAGACCCTGTATGCACCTATAGCTAGTTCACAATCATGACAAGGTGAAGAGAAGAATGTGCTTAGTGAAACATAAGAAGGTTGTAAAAAACTTTAGATGATTAATGAGGTTAAATAGTGATGATTAACCTTTAAAATTAGATATATTCACCTACATGTTTTTACATCCTCAACATAGTTGACTATGTTTGACCATGATAGATAATGAGCCAAGGAGTGAGGTATGAAGGTTACCAATGTATAGAGATGGTACCAAATGATTCCAAGAAAGAATTAAATTATTATAAGAGACTATAAATTGATCTATATATTTTTTATTAAGATAAAAGAGGTATGAATACCTATAGGTTTACCTTTATGACTTGAAACACAATCAAGGGTTGAACATTGTTTTGACAAAGAGAGGAGTGTGAAGGGTTCATAGTAGGGTAAAGTGATGAAAAGATTTAAAAAATATAAAATATTATGTTTAAACGTTAAAATTAATCTCACTAATAAAAATAATGGAAAATAAAGAGTTAAAACCAAGCAATATACGGTCCACATGCCATTTCTACACATAGTCAATGCTTGAAAAGTTTGCTTTGGGGTTTTGGATGTTTAAATGTGCTAAAGAGGTCAATTTGACCTAAATTTTTGTGAAATGGGTCCTCATGACCCAATGATAATCCTAATGTAAGTGGTTTTATTGTAAAAGTATGAAAACATCCTCTATTTTGTCTCATCGGTAGGCATATTTTAGGTAGGTATAGAGGTAGAGAAAGGAGAAAATGTGACCTAAATGGGTGTTGGGTGCCTTCAAAAAATCATGTGGAAATTTGAGATGATGTAGTAACCTGTATTCAGATTCAAAAACATGAAATTAGCCTAATATTGATGAACACTAATAAATGTTGGTGGATAACCATATGTATTCAAACCCTAGGGGTCTCAACTAAGCCTAATTGGTGAATGAGAAGAAGGGATGAGGATTATTTTGAAGGTTGTAGGGTAAATCGGTAGGTTGAAAAAAATACAAGGAAAAATGAAGAGTATCCCATAGAGGGTAAAATCTTTATAGGGAGGTCCAAATCCTCAAAGGTGAAAATAGGCCTATGAGGCAAGGTTCAAGCCTCAGGCCAAATGGGAAGTCACTTACAATTCTAGCATGAGATATGCTTTCTATCCTATTATATAATGTTTTCATGGTCATAATAGACATTTTTAAGCTTCTGGTATGTAAAGGAACCTAAAGGAAATCTACTTTTATCTTAGAGACAGTCCAAACATGTAGGAAAGGTGGAAATAAACTTGATAGAGTGATTTCAAGTGCTCATATCTCCTATAATAAATTGCATGGGAACTAAATAAATTTAAAGGAGTTAATAGGTTACCTTAACATCATGTTTTTTTTCATTTTTTGGTATTTCCAATGTTAGATAAAAATATTAAGAAGTAAAACTACCTAAAACCCTTGAAAACCCTCAATAAAGACTTGATAGATAAAATAGGCTTAGAGAGATATCTAAATAACATAGTTTGACAATTAATGTGATTGGAAATTATAAAGGGGTCAATCAAGATCCCTCCCATACTTTTAAGCTATATGAAATTATATGGACAAGGTGAAAATAGGGTATTTTTTACCATTTTTTTAGGTTCTAGAAGAAGTCTAAAGATGAAATCAAGTTTTGGAGGAATATGTGGACTTAATATAACTCCATATATTTATATAATGATTTTAAAAAATTCTAAGTGTTCAAAAAATAGCTTTCGTCTTAGCTTATCAAAACTTGCATACTGAACATGAGGGTGAGAAGTGTGAAACCCTCAAGTAGATGTCCTTTTAAGATGCACTTGAGAAATATAAGGCCATGAATGGTATTTAAAATTGTCATACACTCCCTCCCATGTATTTTAATGTAAAATTGATGCCAATTTTGAGGCCAAGTGTGAGGGGTGATAGAAAATAGGAGTTTTTTAGACTACAAGCATTGATGTCTTACTTCCAAGAGATTATAGATGATTATGACTACCACTAATTCATGGAGAGGCATGTATGAAATACTTACCTATAATTCCAATCATAATACCTATCCATAGTTATTTTTTGGATGTTGAAATACCTCCAAATCATGAAGGCAATTTTTTGGGCCAAGACAATGAGTTTCATGCCACTTTTCATAAGTTTCATAACTTTTATGGACACTTAGACTTACTAAAATTGTATGGTTCATTTAAAACCTATTTATCATGAAAATGAAACCTATTTTATTATCTTTATAGGTGTCCATGTGACCTTTGGACTTCCCTTGTCTTTCCCCTCTTCTAAATGTTATAAGTAATGACTATTTTGGCTCTTTTGAGCAACCTCTATTGGTTGATGGTGAAACCCTAGTGAATTTTGTACTTGAATTTATATTATATCAATAAAAAAGTGAATTTTACTACTTACATGTTGTACAATTGAGTGTTTTTATAATTTTATTGGTCGTATCTAGTAGAAGATGATCTTTTGTAGCATGTTATCCTTGATTGTTCATGAAGTGTGCAGAAGAGTAATTATTTTAGGTCTTTGTTAGTTTTTTATTTTAAGTGTATAATTATTTTATAAGTAGTTCATGAATATATTATCCCAAGTAATCATTAATTACCCTCTTAAGTATAAAATACCTTTTAATCCTAGTATATGAAACATTAATGTAACAATCTATCTTATGTTTTGAGCTTTGTGTGAAAAACTTTATTTTTCTATAATTAGTACAATTTTAATCAATACGAGGAAATTAAATATTGGTGAAACACATTTTATTTTTCTTAGTTTGTCTTCTTAACCCTTTTCATGTCAAGTTGATAAATAGGAGAGTGTTTCAAAGAGTACATCAAGGGAACTATCCCTTCTAGAGATTCATCTCACCCAAATTGTTTACCCATAGCAAGTGAGATGTTTCCATTTTGATACTTTGATGAGGAGATCTATGCATCTCCTTAAGGGGTTAAAATCTAAGTGATAATAATTTTTGGCATGCCTGATGGGACTTTAAGTCCTAGAATATTATCCAATATTGGTTTTAGTCTTGACATACTTACATCTAAAAGAACATATACATTCAATACCTAGTGACTCCACTAAGTTTTCATCTCTTTGGTTATTAATCAGTCCTTAATTTACATGCCAAAGGTGACCACTAGGTCTAACGTTAAAGGTATACCCTTTGAGTTTGTGTAATTGCCTTTATATTATGTCAAAAGATTTAGGTTTGTGAATACACATTCTTGTTCAAGGGAGTTGGTGTTTAAAAATTCTAATTTATTGCTTATTTCAACCCCTAATACCCATAATCTACATTCCAATATGGCTAGTAGGCAACCTTTTGTAGCCTTCACTAGATCATTTCCTTTGAATCTTTCCCAATATGATCCAATTCCTAGAGCATCCCTTAAGAGTGTTCCATATTTTAGTGGAGAAGGTCCTACTACTCCTATTGAACACATCAAAAGCATATCAAACTTCTACAATATCCATAATATCACTCAATAGAATGTAGCCATTAGACTATTAGCATTATCTTTCAAAGGGAAAGCTTTGGATTGGTATGGGACTCTTCCTCATAATTTCATTGCTTTATGGGGTGAACTAGGAGATCCATTATCTAAGTGTTTTGAAGAGAATATTGATCATCTATCACTAAATAAGTAATTGACCACTATCAAGAGGGATCCATAAGAGTTCATGTAGGATCTTAACTCTAGATTTCAAAAAATATGGGATAAGATCCTAGCCCTTGTGACATCTACTACAAATTATGCCTTCTTATACTACCTAAAGGCATTGAACAGTGATGTATCCATGATGATCCAATCCATGGGTGGAAATACACTTATTGATACCTATTATATATCTATTAATGTTGATAATTGTCTTGTTTAAGTAGGGAAGATTGCTCTTACACCACCAATGCCATTATTCCCTAATTTATAACCTCCTAGTCAAGCTATATTACCTACCTTGGCTCATTTACCTAATAGTCAATAAAAGTTTACCCTTTCCTCTACTAATGAGATCCATGAATTCAAGAGTTTGCTCCAAAGTGTTAAGAATGAATTGATTTCTCTTAAAAGATAACAAGCTCAAAATTATAGGCCTTAGCATCCCTATTATAAGTTTGGACAAATAAGTAAGCCTCATTTTCAAGGTAATGCTCAAGGACAAGGTCAAATGACTCAAGATATACCTTATAAATGTTTCAATACCAATTATCCATAATCATATTCTAGAGATCTTGTTCCCACTTAAAACAACTTTGTTCAAGAACAATCATGTTATCTTTTTTATGACTAAGATAAAGGTCAAGTTGCATATGCTAATAAAATGCCTACTCAAGCCATGACAATACAAGGTAATCAAGTATATCACATTCCTATTTTTGAGGTGGTGATGTAAATTGGAGTATAAAATGGAAAAAAACAATCTAATTCTACCCTTATGAATCATTTGGAGGGATAATTTTATGCCATAAATTATGTGGGAAGCTCAAATAATGTGAATGCTAGTGTATCTTCTAACACTAGGTCTAAGAAGAGGGATTTTGAAGAGGTACAAAGGGAAATTCAAGGACCTATTTTTACTCCTACATCATTTCCAATGGTGGGTGGGTCTAATTTAGCTCCTAAGGTGCAAATAAATTATAATTTTTAGAATGCAAGGCTAGGTCCCACACATCCACCTTCACATGCTACACGATAAGGTACTAATGCTTCCAAGGATAAGGTACTAATGCTTCCAAGGATATTTTCAAGGTGAACAATCCTTGTATCAATGTTATGGATTAGATGAAGAAATAACACATGAATACTTCATTATAAGATTCATTGAAATTATTAGGACAAAAAGATATTCTCTAAAAGGAATTTCTTGGACTAGGTAGATAAGTTAGATTCGCTAGAAATGAAAATGTTGTTTTGGTAAATACAAATTATCCCATTGATGGAAAAGTGAAGAAAACTAATAATAATCCTGCATTTTACCTATCATTGATAATTAATTATTTCTTAGTTCACAATTGTATCATAAATAGTAGGGCTAGTACTTCAGCTATGCCTAATTCAATAACAGATAAGCTAGGACTCAAGTATAAACCATTAACTAAAGGAGTTATACAATTGGATGGATCATAAGTAAATATGTTTGGATTAGTCAAGGATTTAAATATTATTGTACATGTTTGTCCTACTTTTTCCATTCCTCATGATGTGTTTATTCTAGATTTTCCTCCATACTTTGTTCTTTGTTTGTCAAGAGAGTTTACAGCCAAGATAGGTGGATACTTGGTATCCAATTGGTCATATATGGTTTTTAGGACAAATTATAGCTCCAAAGTAAATATTGAACTAGATACTATTCATCACAATCATTTATAGTCATATATGCCTAAGATTTCAAATGTCAATTATGCAATTCTTGATGAGAAAAAGCTTCACATGAACCAATCTTCAACTTCTTATCTTCAAGGAGTTTTTAATTTATATCTAGATGAATGGGGATCTGAGTATTATGAGAATGATCCTTAAAAATTTATACAGGAATCTAGTCTTGGAGTGTATTGACTTTATGAGGAGGGATCTTCCATGCAAAATTTGATGAAGCCAAATGAAAACATGGATGGTTTATCACATCTATTCTTTGATAGATCTAAAAGCAAAGTTAGATCAGGTGGTGGATAAATGTTAGTTTCTCCATTCAAGGAAAGTTACTACTCTACCTTCCTATTTAACTTCACTTATACTTTTAATGAGGTAAAATATGATACCCTCATTCATAGTATTAATTGGGATAAAAAAAGAGGTGTGAAAGAGTTACAAGTGTATGGTGATAGTGAGTTATTTGTGAATCAAGTAAGAGTTCAAATTTTGACTAAAAAAATATTTTCTTAAGTCCTATAAGCATAGAGTGTGGAATATTGTGGAAGATTTTCAAGCCTTTAACATCCAATCTATCCCAAGAGAAGACAACAAACATTTTGATAGGTTGGTAGTAATTGGAGCTTAGTTTTATGTTCCAAAGGGGATAAGAGACAATAATAACCAACCCCATCTCAAGGTGATTTTAAGACCCTCTATACCTAATAATATCACTAATTGTCAAGTTTTTGATAGTGACCAAAAAATAGCTCTTTTTCTATAAGAGGAGGCTGAGTTTTCTTCAAAGAATTAGTCCAAACTATAGTAATAATATGGAGGGAAGATTATACAATTGAAGAAAAACAAGATCCCTAAAGGCTTATTCACACTTGAGAGTCTCTTCAATGATGATGACTAGTTGAATAAGGAAAAAGTGAGAATGTATACTAAGAAATAAAACTATGAGAGATTATAAATCTTCAAATATAAGTTGATTGCTCTTAGAAAGGTATGTACTAGAGAAGAATGATGTGCTTCCATTGATTTCTGCAAAGAATTTTTTGATGTCTTTGAATAGGAATATAGTGATTTAAATGGCTTGATCTAAAATTATCTCAAAATACCATAAATCTAGATGAGAATGCTAAGCCAATAAAGCAAATCAAATGCCAATCAATCCTAATATTGAGCCTCTCATGAAAAAAGAGCTTACAAATTTGATTGAGTCCAAGATAATTTTTCCTATTAAGCATTCATCTTGGTTGGAAAACTTTTTCTTGGTAAGGAATAATAATGGGAAAATTAGGTTATTTTTTGACTTTAGAGACTTGAATATATTTCCCTTTAAGGACCATTATCCTCTTCCTTCCATGGAGCAAAGTTTGCAAGTTGTTATAGCTAGTGAAAGGTTCTCTCTCCTTGATGGATATTCTGGGTATAATCATATTTTGGTAAAGGAAAGTGACCAATATAAGACAAAATTTACTAATAAATGGGGTACATATGCTTATAGTAAAATTACTTTTGGTTTATTTAATGTTGGTGCAAAATTTCAACATGTAATGGATATGGCTTTTCAAGGTCTAAAAAGTGACATTGTGTTAGTGTATCTTGATGATATCATAGTTTTTCTGAGGATGCAAAGGATCATTTGAATCACTTTAGGAAATTTTTTGAGAGATTTAAAGAGTTTGGTATCTCTTTGAACCTAAATAAGTGTGTGTTTTCTATCCATTAAGGCAAACTTTTAGAACACATTATCTCAAAAAAGGGCCTATCCATATATCCTGAAAGGGTGAGTGAAATCATGGCATTAGATTTACCCAAACATAGGAAAGGTTTGAAAGGTTTCTTTGGAAAAATAAATTTCATAAGGAGGTTAATTCCACATTTTTATAATTTATTCAAGACCCTAACCTCTATTCTAAGGAAAGATGAGGTGTTTGCTTGGACAACAAGAAGGAAAGAGAGTTTTGAAGAGATTAAATAAGCTATTACTCCAACTCAAATTCTTACAAGTCATAATTTATCAAAGGAATTTAAATTATACACCTTTGGAAATGATGAGGTAATTTCTTCCATTCTCACTCAATAAAATGAAGAAAAATTAGACTAGCCTATTGCATTCTTTAGTCAAGGATTGGAGGGCTATGAAGTAAGGTACACTTATGTAGAGAAGCAAGTAATTTCAGTTTTTATAACTCTAAATAATTTTAGGCACATATTGTATAACATAAATACTAATATATTATTACCTCATCCTAGTGTTAAAAACATCCTTTTGAGTAGAGATTTGAATGAAAAAATGGCTGGTTGGATCATAAAAGTGATGAAGTATGATGTATAAATTAAGACAACCAAACTAGTGAAAGGGAAGGGATTATGTGAGAACCTTACTTTAGATTTCAAGAAACAAAAGGAATTTATTTTATCCCTTCATGATGATCCTATGATAGTTGCATCTTCATCAATAAGGAGTTATATACAATAAATGATCCATTTTCTTCAAATTGCTTAGTGTCCATAAGGCCTAGATAGAACTAAACTAAGGTATTTTAGATGACAATATATTCCTTATGTACTTGTTGACGGAGTGTTTTTTAGAAATTAATTATTAGGTATGCTATTTATATGTGTTGAATTAGATCAAGTTGAGAAAATATTACTTGAATTTCATGATGGACTAGCTGGTAGTCACTTTGCTCCAAGAAACACAACTGCTAAGATTATAAGACATGGATATTTTTGGCCTATTTTGTTCAAAGACACCCATGCTTGGGTAAGTAAATGTCAAAAATGTACTCTCTTCGATGGTAAGCAAAATATTGTAGCCTTGCCTCTTTAACTAATATAGGTAGACCAATCTTTTATGCAATGGGGTCTAGACTTCATACACCTAATAAACCCACCTCTATTTAATGCAAATCATATACTTTATATCTACTTCTTATCTCACTCAACCATGTTTTCTTAACTCACTTACCTTGAGTATGGTTCACTAGACCATCCCTTTATGTAAATACCCTATTTGATCTTAGTGTTAGGTATACTCTCATAAATTATTCAAGTTTTATAATATTGATTGTGTTTATACATGTTTATTTAATCCCACTTTATAAAATATCCAACTCTTCCACCACTTTCCAAGCTTCATCTCAACCCTTTTCTTAAATCTATCAACTCTTCTTACAACTCTACTAGCCATGTTTAGAGAAACTTTACTTATATATGGTATTTTACCTTCCTTATTATAAAAAAAACTTGATTTAAATACCCTTTTCCACAAACATTCCAATTACAAAATTTTTAGACCTAACTCTAATTTGAAAACCCTTTTCAATTCTTGTTTTGTTCACTATGAACTTCCTTTTAGGTCTCTTAGGTCCTTTAACACTATCTAATATGCTCAGTAATCAATATATTTATAGATAAAGTTGAAATGACTTAGTAAAGCCCAAAATCTATGAAAACACTTCAAAACCTAACTTTTAACTAGGTTATACTAATTTTTGACAGTTAAAATAATCTATATCAATGAAACCCTAGTTTTAGGGTTTATGTAACTCTATCTCAGCTAGGGACTAACTAAATTCATCTATTGGTGACGTAAAGTGTTTCAAAGCTTAAAATTAGGTTCTAATGGTCTATATATACTAGTTTAAACTCATTCAACCATTTACTCATGCTTGTCAACCCTCTATTACACCCTTCCATACTAAGATACACTTGACTGTGTATGTAATTAGTTGCTTACAAGTCTATAATGAAACTTTACCTCATTATGTTATTTATTTAGATAAATAATTGAAACAAAATTAGATTTATGTAAATATAATTACCAAACATTATCTAGTAATGCAATTCAATGCTTTGATCCTATCTTCTCAGTTGTCCAAACATAGTTTATTGTGATAAAATTCAACACAAGATACAGGGCAATTTTGTAGATACCTACGTTTATCAGTTCCTTCATTACTTAAGAGTCTTGACCACTAATAATTTCTCAATTCATATTTTCAAAAATATACAATAACTTATCAATTTTCCATACATTAATGGCTTGTAAAAACATAATCTACAGATAGGAAACTCTTCCTAAATAGGGGTATACATAAAATGTAACTACGCATTTGATGACTTACTTGTTATACCATGAAAAAATTACATAAAAACATTCAATAATATTCTCAAGAACCATATAAAACAATAATCAATAATCATTTATTTATTCTTAATATATGAAATAGTTTGTAACAAACAAAAACCACCCTAAACAAGGTTTGAGTTGTTATCACCTTCTACTAGGGTTTTCCTCTCTTTTTCCCTTCTAAAAAAATAATAAATATTAATTAAATTATTATTTTTAACATTAATTCACTCTCTAAAAATAACTAACAATCTCATACTCTCATGATCATTACATATACATTCAATGAAAGACCTCAACAGGGTCTGCACATACATTCATTTTCAAGAAAATAAGGGTTACTAACAAAAATTATCCCCTTCATATTAATACCATATTGATATCCATGTACCATTTTCTATTAAAATACAATAATATTTTATCTAACTGACAAACATATAGTTTAAATTTGGAAAACATTGCTACTAAGGTTCTCCTCTTTCTTTGAAAATAGTTGTTGTTTATGAGAATCTTGTTGGTGTCTTGCTTTGTTTTGTGTTTTCTTGGTGTGTTGTGGTTATTTGGTGTGTTTTATGAAATTAATTTCTATTTTTAATCAATATTTAATTTGACTCCCTTGGCCCATGATAGGATAAGGCTACCAATCTTTAGTATAATAGGCTTACTACCCGTATGAGTTACCATTTTGTTGACCAAATTTTACTTTTATGTTAAATTTGGACCCCTATAGGTAAAAAACTTAGTTATTTAGATTTTTAGGGGTAAAATAATTTTTCATAGGATATATTATCATTCAATTGATTTTATCTAATATATTTTTATGCTTAGTCATGGTTTCATTAGTCATATGTCATGTTTAGTCACTTAGTGGGATTTTAAGGGGTCATAAATGCAAGTGGCATGGTTCCCAAGGTGTCCATGTGTCCTTGTTTCATTTAAAAAATCAAGTAGGTCATATTACCTATCAATTATGTCAATTACATCATAATATTGTATGTTTTTTAATTAAAATTCAAGAGACCAACTAAAAAAGGGAGCATTTAGCACTTGTACAAACCATGGAGAAAGGTGACACATGGGATAAGGTGATGTAACATGTAATAATATCCCTAAAACTCATTCCAATTCTTTAAATTATCTATAATTTCTATTTTTTATCCAACACCATTTTACTCCTTTGCTTTCGTAGACATACACAAGTAACCTTCAGGTTTGTGTTTAGTACAAATAGCCGAAGAGTTTTCAAGTCAAATGATTTTGGGAGGCTATATTAAAATAAGATACACTAATTTAAATAATATTATTTTTAATAATGGAAGCTTGTGCTTTATGAACCATCCACATAAAGTTGACTATGATTTTTTTCTTTCTGTTTCATGTACCCTATAGGTTTTGCTCCATTTTGGTCAAATCTATATGAACCAGTTGATAATGTTGAACCCTAAGTATTTTATCTACCTTATAATATTATATCCATACTTAGTTTCATATTTCATAATGTTTTTATGGGCAATTTGTCTCATGTTGTAGGCAGGTATCATCATTGTGAAGTTTTAATCAATTCTACCTTGTTCTAGAATATTGGTCTTCTACAGAGGTTTCATGTGAGTTGAATATGGTGTTATATATGTATCAACTCCATATATTAACATCCTTACATTTTTTTTCACCATATCATGCTTTGGGAAACTTCTCATCTTGTCATTCCCCATTGTCAACTCTTCACTCCTTCCCACTTGTAGTCACATGTGTGGAGGTTTTTTGGCCTATTCATGAAGTGGTAATAAAGGTGTACCATTTTACCAAGTCATTAATATATTTAGTGAGTTTATTTTGATGTTTTGGGAAGTGAAATTTTTTGTGTAAGCTCATTCATCATATCAAACAGTCACTAGAGACCCCTGTCTATTCTATTCTAGATGTATGCAAGAGATTTACACATTGGAATAGTGTTATGGAGCTTGTATTAATACCTCATTTTTAACAATAATTAATTTTAAATGTTTGAATTTGAGTTTGAGTTTCTCTTGAGACTCATTCATCCACATTTTTTGCTCCATTCTAGACACCATGCCTGCATATAGCCCATATGCACCTATAGGAGCCTTTTACTGATGTAATGCTGAGGGAAGGGATGTTTGATATGTTTTTAAACCTTTTAATCCTGATAAAGTCTAATTATTATTCTTTTTGAATGAATTTAAGGTTTACAAACATGGATTTATAGTATACTACCTGATTTCACTTTATCACATGTTTATCTTATGACTACTTATATGTGGTACCTTTAGGCTATGAAGGATTTTACATGGGAGATTTAAAACATGGTAAATAATTTTAAAAGTTATAATATGTTTTGGAGTTATTAAGAACTTATTTGAAGTGTTAAAAGGACAAAAAAAAATGTGTAAATCATGTTGGAAGATGATAGTTATAACTTTACGAAATTTTTCCCTAAAATGTAAAAATAGAGGTCCAAAGGGTTTTTTTTGGATATCTTACATGTTTGGAAAGGTTTTACAATAATATATATAGGTTAAATTTATATCATATATTATGGACAAGATACATTCAAATAATGGAATCAAAAGGATTGATGAAAGATGGTTATTTGGGGTCCTAAAGTTTCCCTAAAAAACACTATACTAACATCTATAGGTTTGGAGTTGTGAGTGACCTTTTGACATCCTAAGAATCAAATAGAAAATACTCTCATGGATATAATGGTTAAATTTGTTGAATGGTATACAAAATTTCAATAAGGTCATCAATATCAGGTTGATACATAGTTTTTCAATCCCTATGGCCACCTACAAGTGTTCACACATAGAGAAATAGGCACCTACAACTGGGAAGATAGGTAGTGACCCAAACTTGATGTCTAGGTGGTGTTTCATGGAATTTAAAGTGAATTTAATTACACACACACACACGTGTGTGTGTGTATATATATGTGTGTGTGTGTGTGTGTGTGTGTGTGTGTGTGTGTGTGTGTGTGTGTGTGTGTGTGTGTGTGTGTGTGTGTGTGTGTATACATATATATATATATACATATATATATATACATATATATATATATACATATATATATATATATATATATATACATATATATATATACATATATATATATATATATACATATATATATATATACATATATATATACATATATATATATATATACATATATACACACACACACACACACACACACAGATATATATATATATATATATATATATATATATCATGAATCATGAAAAATTAGTTAAACACCATGACCAATCTCATTTAAGGCTAATTCTCACCTACAGTAGTCTAAAGGTAGAGTTCACAAGCAAAAGGTAGGGCTGACTTAGTTTATGAACTCAAGGTGAATATTAATGTTTTAAGTGTATTTAAAATGTTTAAAAAATCCTATTAAAACCTCCATGAATATCATTATGACATAAATTAACTATTATAATAATGAAATAAACTTACCTTGACCCCTTAGGACCATGTATGCAGTTGTAGTTGGTTCACAGTCATGACAAGATGAAGAGAAGAATATGATTAGTGAAACATAAGAAGGTTGAAAAAATTGAGATGTTTTATGAGGTTAAATATTTATGATTAACCTTTTAAAGGATAGATATTCACCTACAAGTTTTTACATCCCTCAACACAGTTGACTGTGTTTGACCATGGTAGACAGTGAGCTAAGGAGTGAGGTATGAAGGTTACCAATGCATAGATATGATCCCATAAGATTCCAATAAATAGTTAAATGTTTATAAGAGACTATAAAATTATATATATACTTTTTATGAAACTAAAATAGGCATGAATACCTACAAGTGTACCTTCATGACTTGAAACATAGGCAAGGGTTAAACATAGTTTTGACAAAGAGAGGAGTGTTAAGGGTTTAGAGTAGGCTAGAGTGATGAATAGATTTAAATCATATAAAATATTATGTTTAAAAATTTAAGGTACTATCACTAAGAAAAATCATGAAAAATAAAAATTTAAAACCAAGCAATATATAATCCACATGCCATTTTTACACAATCAACACTTAAAAAGTTTGCTTTAGGGTTTTGGATGTTTGAAGGTGTTAGAGAGGTCATTTTTACCTAAATTTTTGTTTATGGGGTATTAATGATCCAATTATAGCCATAATTTAATTGGTTTTCATGTAAAATTATGGTACATATCCTCTATTTTGTCTCAAAGGTAGGCCACTTTCAATCCTGTATAGAGGTAAAGAATGGAAAAAATGTGACCTAAATGGGTGTTGGGTGCCTTAGAAACATCATGTGGTGATTTTTGATGATGTATTAAAATGTATTGATATTTAAAAAAACATGAATTTGGACCAATATTGATGAGGAAATACTAATAAATATTGGTAGACAACCATATGCTATCAATCCCCAGGGATGTCAACTAGGCCTAGTTGGTGAATGAGAAGAAGGGATGGGAAGGAGTACCTGGAAGGTTTTATGGTAACTTATAATGTTTTAAAACATAAAATTAAACATGAATATCATCACAAATAGGGGAAAGTCCTAATAGGGAGGTCCAAATCCTTAAAGGTGTAGACAAGCCTGCTAGGCAAGGTTCAAGCCTAAGGCCAAATGGGAAGTCACTTATACTTATAGCATGAGATATTATTTATATCCTATTATCACATGTTTTTATGGTCATAATATAAATTTAAAAGATTTTTTAAATCAAATTAACCTATATTAAAGCTACTTTTATCTCAAAGATAGTCTAAACATGCAGGAAAGGTGGAAACAAACTCGATAGGGTGAATTCAAATGCTCATATATCCTATAATAATTTTCATGGGAACAAAAAGAGGTTTTATGGGTTATTATGGTCCCATAAAATCATGTTTTGGTAGTTTTAATGTCATATTTTTATGAACAAAGATTAAGAAGGAAAAGTACCTAAAACCCTTAGTCAAGACCCAATGGAGAAAATAGGATTAGAGAGCTATTGAAATGACATATTTTGACAATTAAAGTTATTTTAACTTGTAAAGGACTCACTCAGGCTCCCTCCCATACTTTTGAGTTGTAATGAATTTTATGAACATAGTGTAAAATAGGGTATTATTGACCATTTTATGTGTTTTCAAGTTCTACAAAAGGTATAAAGATGTAATCAAGTTTTGGATGAATATATGGAAGTAATATAAATACCTATTGTCATATTATGATTTAAAAAAAACTTATAAGTGTTCAAACAATAGCTCTTATCTCAGCGAGTCAAAACTGGCATAGTGAACATGAGGGTGAGAAGTGTGAAAACCTCAAGTGCATGTCCTTTTAAGGTGCATATAAGTAGTCTAAGGCCATGGAGGGTATTTAAAAGTTTCATACACTCCATAAAAAAAAAATTCATATAAAATTTATTATAATTTTGAGGCCAAATGTGAGGGGTTATGTAAAAGAGGATTTTTTAGACTACAAGTAGTGATGGCTTACTTCTAGGAGATTTCAAATGAGTAGGAATACCACCAATGCATGAAGATACATGTATGAAATCATTACCTCTCATTAAAATAATAATAACTATCCTTATTTATTTTTGGGATGTTCAAATAGGTCCAAATTAGGAAGGCAATTTTTTAGGCCAGGACAAAGAGTTTCATGCCACTTTTCATAAGTTTCATGACTTGTATGGACACTTGGAATTCCTAAAATTGCATTGTTCATTTCACATCTCTCTCTCATTTAAATTTAACCTATTTTATCATATTTATAGGTGTCCAAGGGACCTTTTTACTTCCATTATCTCACCCCTCTTCCAAATGTTATAAGTAGTGACTATTTTGGCTCTTTTGAGCACCTTCTATTGGTTGATGGTAAAACCTTAGATATTTTTTTACTTGAATGTCTCTTAAATAAATAATAAAAGTTAATTTTCCTACTTACATGATATAAAATTTATTTTTGTTAAAATCTTGTTGGTCTTGTCTAGTAGAATATGATCTTTTCTAGCATGTTATCCTTGATTGTTTACCAAATGTGTAGAAGAGTAATTATTACAGGTCTTTATTAGTGTTATATTTTAAGTGTATAAGTTTTTTAGAAGTGGTTAATGAATATATTCTCATAAATAATAATTCATTACCATCCTAATTATCAAAATACCTTTTGAACCTAGCATATGAAACATTGATGTAATAATTTGTCTTGTGTTGTGAGTTTTGTGTGAAGAAAGCTTTGTTTTGATCTAAGTAGTATACTTTCAGTCACTATGAGTAAATTAAATAATGGTGCATCACCTTTTATTTTTACTAGTTTTTCTTCTTAAACCTTTTCATGTCAAGTTGATAAATATGAGAGTGTTTCAAGGAATGCATCAACAAAACTAGCCCTTCTAGAGATTCATCTCACCCAAATTGTTTGCCCACAACAAGTGATATGTTTCCATTTTTCAACTTGGATGATGAGAGATGGGAATCTCCTCAAGGGGTGGAAATCAAAGTGACAATAGGTACTTGATAGTCAATCATAAGGAGATATTATTATCGGTAAGTAATTTGTGTTTAGTTATGTAGTTAATGTTGATTATGTTATGGATAACTAGATATATATTTGTTTTTTTAGATATTATATATGTATGAAATATCTAATGTACATTTGGTTTATTTTTTTAGATACTTATAAGGAATAGTTTATGTTTCCAATGGTAGTGAAGGTATCACACCATGATGTTTTGGAGGATTTGTTATTGTATTGTGATAATATCGATATGGTTGATCCTATTTTACCCTCTACCTCAACTTATGATAGTTGGTTTTGATTGGTTAGTAAGGTAGAATACAATCTATAGAGATGAGGATATATATCATAGTTACCGCTAAAAGTGGGTAATTGAGATATGAGGTCATGGAATATAGTAGCTAAGGAGTGGGCTATTCATATGGATACATATAGGGAATTGGGATGTGTACAAGCCCAAGTGACCAGTCTACAAGAATAGATAAAGGGTATGCATTTTTAGATAGAGTCACTATAGTACACCATTCTAAGGGGAAAATATCAATAATTGATGGGTAGTGTGGCCCATCCACTAGATGGGTAGGGTGGACCACAACCATAGTGTTATTATTATATTATCTTCATAACATGTTGTTGTATTGTATGAAACATTGGATCCATTGATCTATAAATATATATTTGTTGTTATGACTCATGGATGCTATGGATGTATTTATTTTATTTTTATAATGTGTTTAATATTTGATATATGCTTATGATAAAATGTTTGATTTATTTTGGATTCTTTTCTACTCGTTATGAACAAATGCATGGTTAAAAATAATGATAAGAAATAAATGTAAAATGTAGAAATTTATTGTAAAATATACTATATCTCATGTAAAAATAAAATGTAAAACACACTAAATTCTTGTTGGGAATCATGTCAAACATTAACTAAATGAATTTTTTAAACACACTAAATCATGTTGAGAAGTGTGTAAGACATAAGTGAATTCAAATGATAAAATGTAAGAAAAAGACATACTAAATCAAGTTCAGAAGTATATAAAGGATATATTATCTTCAAATAATAAAATGAAATGTACAACATACTAAATCAAGTTGAGAAGAATGTAAAAAATAAATTAATTGAAATAATAAAATGTAAAAAATAAGACATACTAAGTCAAGTTAGGAAGTATGTAAACATAATTGAATGAGATACAAGTAAAATAAATGTTAGTGTCAAGAAGTATAGTTAATTTTTTGGCTAATCAAGGTATGAAGCTTTGAGTATACTTTGTGAGGAAAGCCTAGTCCTATCCAAGGTATTTAATTAAAACTCAAAAAGGTTAAAATAATGAGGTTAATAATAATAAATGTAAATATTAATAGATGATAAAGAGGTTCTTGTGAGGAAGGTCTGGTCCTACCCAAGGTCTTATCAAGGAGGAACTCATGTAAGGAGAACCAAAGGGGTATGATAAACTAAGAAAAAATATTCATCAAGGATGAATATTAGATTTTTTTAAAAATAAATAGGGATTGGAGAAAGAATGAAATAGGTGTTTGACATAAACCTTAGTAGGTTGAGACATACTAAGTAAATAAATAATCTTTAAGAATTTCTTGGATGCCAAATTTAAAAGATATTTATTTTCAATAAACATAAAACTTTGTGGATGAATAAGTGTAGTAATAAGATCATATAATTAAGGTTATATATACAATTAAAGTAAAATGGACCTACCTTCCCACAACATGTTCCCCATCCTCAAGACCCTTATAGATATATCAGTCTACTATAAAGATTGGGTAATTACATGAGAAAGTAGGTAGCACTAGAGATAATTTTGATATTTCCTATTCTAATATTCTAGTCTACCACACCCTAATGGACCTTGGATATATCATGAGATAAATATGGAGTTTTCATTTCTACTAGAAATAGGAGATGTGTTAAGATATGAGTCACATCTTTTGGTGTGGTTTTGACTTTTCAATTTTTTTTTTTACTTTTAATCATTGCCTTTTGTTTAAATGATTTGGATTTGAAAATTTTATGGATATTTAAATTTCTCCTCCATATGGATTTATAATAACCAAATGTGAGTGATAAAAGTGTAAAAAACATAAAATTTAGGCTTTGGTTATAAGATACAAAATACCTATAGATTTTTTCATGTTGCTAAATAATTAGGTTTGTTGATAAACAAGTATGTGATCTCAAGACTAACCATATGTGTCCTTAAATGAAGTGAATATAAGGGTAAAATGGAGGTCAAAGAGATATATGTATGTAGTGATATAATGAGAAATATTTTTGGTAACTAATCATATGGTAAAGATATGATATTAAATGGGTGTTGATTTAGAACTATGTCACAATAATAGCTATATTTATTTAAACAAAATGAAATAAAAATCATATAAGAGAAATCATCCTAATAAATAAATTATAATGAAATTAATCCATGAAACATTTCCAAGTGATAAGTAAAACATAAGATACATAGATTCTCATAAATCAAATACAAATCATACGAAATTATAATAAATAATGTGATGAAACACCATGACATATTCACAAATAATGATAAATTTAATAGAAAACATCATCCATCACATTTTATATGTCCTTCTATAATTGTATTCTAACTTTAATTATTCTCATCAATCTTCAAAAAGATTCATGAAAAGACTTCTTGGTGTACTCTCTACTAAAAAAGGGGATATCTATAAGAAGAATGATTCTCATGGGGTGGTTACTATGGGGGATACTTAATACAAATAACAATTCCAAACTATGATGACCATCCTCATATATAAGATTAAATATGGGCTATAGAGAAGTTTGAGCCTTTATCTATGAGTTTTATGGAGAATAAGGTTGAGTTGGTGAAACCATAGTCCATGGAAAATCAAAAAAGTGATATTGTAGAATTTGAACTCTATCTATATGGTGTGTAGTACATTGATGATAAATATATTAAAATTACACATATTTAGGGATTTATTATATAAGTATTTTAGGAGGTGGTAGGATATTATTTTTAGACTATTCCTTATCTTGATGAAGTGTATTAATGTACTACTGAAGTTGTCAATAATGAGTAGAAAAATGATTGCATGCACCATGAAAGTAACAAGTAAAATTAATATTATATTATGAATTTTGACTATATATAGTATAATTAGATCCTAATTATTACTTATATTGATGTTCATAATAATCCTTGGCCCAATCATCAATAACTCTATGGATATTATAGCATGGCTCATCTACCCATCATGCTAGTAGAAAATCAATCTTAGGCAAAGGTAGTATGCCATCACCCATAAGAGGATAATTTATAATAGGATCATGAATATCTTGGGTTAAATTAAGAGATGAGATCATAGTGGGTTGGTGTAGCATAGCTGACATATCTAGTGGGGGTAATATAGAAGGATCATGAAATCTAGTAAACTAGTTAGGTCCTGTAATAACATGGTCAAGAAGCATAATCTAAAGAGGATCAACAGTAATTGGAGGAGTAACATTGTGTGTGTGTGTGTGTGTGTGTGTGTGTGTGTGTGTGTTACATTATTTGTGATTTAAAGTTAATTATTTTAATAATTTGTTATTTTTTTATTATTAAATAATTTAGTTTATGAAAAAAAGTTAGTTTCCCCTATAACAACCCATGAAAGCATATATTTCACCTCTCTTTGTAAAAATCATCCTCAAATAATATAATATTATATTTTATCAATTTTTTTATTTACAATGTAATTTCACTAGTATTCCACCATTTCCCATAGGTTATCAGTGGTATGAGAGTGAGGTTTCTCACAAAATAAGATAGAAGGAAAACTTAACAGATATGGTTGGGATATTTGTATTATTACTATGCATAGACTTCTCATAATAACTTGAACTATATGGCACTTCATTTTCATATTTTTTCTTGGTTTTTTATAATTTATCAGTTGAAACCTCTAATAAGAGAGATAGGAGTATCATTTTTATTTTTGACTAGGTTGGTAAAAGGTCATCACTACTATCAATTTACACTAGTTCAAAGCCATATTCTATGAACCACTTCTCAAGAAAAACAATGACATTATCATTATGTTTGTAAATTTCATTGTAATGTCCCATAAGCTCTAAAAATGATATTTTGTCAATAGTCATTTATTTTAGGGATTTTATTTGCTTTTTCATTGATGTTGCTCAATAGCTGAGCCCTTCCAAGAATGGTTTCAATGATGAATTAAGTGGTATTGGGAGCTAGTTCATGGAGGTCTTGATATTATTAGACATTGGTTGAATATTATCATGGAAATTATGGAGTTGATTATAGAATATGTATTATGGGTCTTTTATTATCATCATATTCATTAGATTACTAATCATGTTGTACTCCAAATAATTAATTTAATAAAAAAAATCAAAACTTGAATCACCGTAAAATATGAACATAATAAAAATATTGGATAAAAAAGGAATAAAAATGGTGTAGAGAATTTAAAAGTAGAAGTATGGTGAAATAAACTTTGGCACAATATGTTTGAGTAGGGTTTTAATTTATTTTTTTGCCTTTTATTTTATGGGATCCACAATACAAAGGAAGTTGTTAAGAAAAATACCATGGTGGTGACAATGTTTTCACATACATATATTTTGTTTTCATAACTACTAGTTAAAGTATATAATAAATTTATTATTAATATATCCCATGCAAATTTGATGTCAAGGTGGTTATTTAGATTTTGTTAGTCACTTGAAACAAATAGAGTTTTGGGTTCAAAACCCACTGATATTAATTTTTGTCAAAATTAATATTTGACATCATTTTGTATAATGAATTTATATAAGGGTGTAGTTATGATTTATTGAGACTTTTATGCCTATTCACTCTTTTTATCTGAAGGTGGTCATGTGACTAGCCAAAATATAGTCTTTTGGATGTTCTAGACATATTATAATGATTTATTTTGTGTTTCAAAACTTCCATATATGTTTTTTATAGCAAACTTATTTAATTATATATAGGTGCATTATCGGTATAAATTGACACCTTAAATTGGTAATTTTCATGACACCTCATGCTTGTGTTATCGATGAACACACCATCCTTTATAGGTCCCTTAGGATCATCATGATTAAAAAATTATGAGCATCAAAATGGAGGTTGGAGGATCTATTGGAGGTTGGAAGAAAATTACCCTTATCCAATTAGCTATTCACTTAGATTTTGGGTTTAGTGTTTGAAAAAAAATTGGTTTGCTTATTTTAGTTTCTTTTATTTTTAGTTTTCTTTTCCTTGATATTGATGACATGGAAAAGACAAGATTAGTTGTTTTGCTTTTATAAATGCATGAATTCTCACCTCTCACCTAATAGGGGGATAATATTTAGGCATTGGTTATATTTAGACCAATTGTCGATGATAGTACAAGTTGACAGAGGTTTCTAACACATTTAATTTTGAGTAAAAGTCTCCAACATTTGTTAGGCATCAGGAATATGTTCCATATAGAGTATGGGTTACCACTTGGATGGGTTCTTATTTGGGACCTTATGTGGGTTGATTTAGTTGGATAAGCTTTGATCATGTTTTATTATAGTATAGTACAATGATCATAAGGGATGAACAATCCTCGATTATGTTCATTAACATTTTATGCCACATCTTGTAGTGGTAGGATTTAGTATGTAGTGACATCAATTTTTATTAGTACCAAGATGTACAGTGTTCTAATTAAAATTATGATAGAGGTTATTTGATGAATCTAGAGTCATTTCTCTAGTTCATTCATCTGATATACCCCTTTGGATCAAGGGGCATTTGTTGGATTATTTGTGATCTAAAGTTAAATATTTTAACAATTTTTTAGTTTTTTCTTTGTTAGAAAATAAGTTGGTTTATGAGAAAATTTATTTTCCTCATAATAACCTATGAAATAATGTATATATTTCACCTCTCTTTGTAAAAATCATCTTAAAACAATCTCATATTATATTTTGTCAAATATTTTCTTTGCATTGTAATTTCACTAGTATGCCACCATTTCCCTTGGGCTATCAGTGCGTGTTCCATATTGAACATGTAAACATCAAAAGAAGAATTAATATCAGGTAATATAAAAGGAAAAGGAATTACATGAATAAAAATAATAAAATTATGTAAAAAAGAATGATATATAAGTCTCTCTACATTTTTAGATTGAGCAAAACTAGCTAAAAAGGGATTATCTAAATAATATCCATCATCATAATTAGAAGTGTGAAAGTTAATATTACATGTGTCAATGAATTTATTAGTTGAAGAGGCATTATGAATGGAGTGTTTTATTTTTTTTAGAGTGATCAAAATTTATTTTAATGGTTTTTCATGACACCAAGGTCATAGAGGAGGTAATTGAGCAATTATGTTATGAGAGAGGTTAGAAGTTTTGATTTTCAAACTAATCTCATATGGATCATCATCTGAATCTAAAATATTTGGTGGTATGTTTCCTATTAATTCAATATGAAAATTGTAACTTATATTTGAGTTGATGGTATAGTTAAATGATTATAATTCATGAAATGGGATGCTAGGTAAAGATTTAAGGGTAGGTATTTAAAAAAAACCTCATTCTTAGAATTGTTTAGAAATCCAAGGTTGGTATCTCCTTGAATCTTGTATACAAAACCATTATAAGAAAAATTAACATATTGACTTGATGATGAGGATACTACTCACATGTGGTATGTTTAAGGTTAATTTAATAAAATGTTATAATAAAGTGGGAAGTTAAATATCATGACTTTGACACATACCATAATAGGGAGAACTATGATAGGAAGCCAAACATATCCTAAAAGAGGCATTTGTCTTCTATCATATCCTTGACATGTAATTTGATTATATTTGATATTGAATTCATAATATCTAAGTGTTTTAATAAAATCAATGGATACCATGCAAGTGACTAAAAAATCATCAATTAATGCATGTTTAACTTGGATATCTCCTATTTAGATGCTAATGAATAATTGAGAATTATCTACATGAAGCAATATCTCATCTATAATAAAGGAAGAGATAGGGAATTTTAGTGAAATAGAAGTGTCTACCATTTCATCAACATGGATAGACATTTGATTACACTATTGAAGGATGCTATCTTCAAACCCAAAAAAGTAACTTCTTGCCCCACAAGTAGGGGATGATGGATTTTCATTTTGAATAATAATTGCAATAGATGATTATGATTATGAGGAATAGCTATCATGAATTATAAGAAATTAATTTGATATGGGAGATGTGAAAGTCCAGCTATAATATCCCATTTTGCATTATCATTAAAATTTTAATGGATAAAGATGCATAGTGTTGTAATAAATATTTTGAGGGTGTAGTGTGAGTGCATTGAAATTGATGTTGGTAAGGTGTATTTATTTTAGATTTGGTTAATGTGAGTTGATTGATTCTATTTTATTGTGTTTTTTTAGATGATGTGGTTGAATCATTGAATGTTTCTTTTGTTTAAGAGGAAGAAGTATCAATTATAGAAGGTTTTGGGATTTCTGAGTGAGGTGTCATAGTTGAAATATAAGAAAAACTTATATTGATATTCTATGAGGTATTATCTAATTGTATCATTGGATTTGACACGTGAGTTTGTTGATATTTTTTTAAAATTATTTATACATGCCCCAATTTTGTGAGTTGAGATGGGTAAGAGTCTTGAATAGTGTTTATTTTGGGAAATTTATATAGTTATAATCTAGATAATGATCAATATAAGAAACTAATCTCCTCATGTTATTCATATTGAATTTTTTTTCATAATTCATCTTAGGATCAACATAAATTTTGACATTATTAGTAGTAGGAGGTTGGTTAGTGTTACCTTGATGATTAGAAAGGGGATCCTTGTAAATAGATAAATGCAAATTTGTTTGGTTCAATGCCTCAGGTTTAATTTTTGTTTCATGATTCTTAGATACTAATTGATAATATTTTTGACCTATATGCATGAGTGATTAATGATCAAATATAGGTCAAAGAAGATAATCTATAGCAAAGTTTCTTAGTTGGAAACAAGTTTTGTGAGAATGGCCCAAACTTGCATGAAAATAATAATTTTTTTTTCAATCATACCAATGTTTGGTAGCATGAGTAGGATGGAGATATCATGGTAAAGGTCAAAGAAGACACTTTTAACTAGCTATTAAGGAAAGTGGTTTATGTATATATACATTATGTACTTGAGAAAATATGGAACTAGGAAGAAAATGGTTAGAAATTGGTGATGAAAGATTAAGATCAATGGGATTAATTGGAGAAATGACTTGAATGGTGTGAATTAAATAATAGGTATCCATAAAACCATCATTAGTTTTATGCTGATTTTTATATTTCATAAGAATTTAGGTCCTTGTTGGATGGGAAAAGGCTCAAATTATCATATAAGGAAACCTTAATGTTTATATTAATTGAGGGATTCTTCTAAAGATTTTGGAGAAAGAATCCTACCATGATATTTTAATTGGGAGTGAATATAATTAGTTAATAAATGATATAGATTATCATTAAACATGTTATTATCAATGTTGTTAGACAAGTCTTTCCATTGTTTGATGAATCGTACTATCATAGATTCTAATTATTTGTAATTAATAAAATGTGCAAGATTATTTTTAGAAAGATCATTAGTTTATAAATATTGAAGTAATATATTGACTAATTCTTCTAATCTAGATATAGAGTGAATTTTTAGTTAATTATACCAATATAAAGCATCACCAAAAACATTTTTATCTAATAGCTTAGCAGAGATGAAAGTATTAAGTTTAACTCAATATTTATATAAATTTCAAAAAGTTTTCAAATGTAAGGCTAGATTAGTGGATCCATTATAAGTGATAGTGGTAAATATTCCAGTTATGTCAATGTTTAAAATTTGAAGGACTATAGAGGTTCATTTTTTATGTGTTTAAAATCATTGTTAATAAGTAGAGGCCATGGTATAAGGTTACCATATGAATATCTAGTGGGGTAGGAGGCATTAAGGTTTTGCACTCCCCATTGAGTAGGTTAATGTTAATTTTATAAATGAATTAACTAATTTTTATTTACATCATTTGTTTGTCACTATTACTTTGAAAAGTATCTATTTGATTTAAATTTTACAATAATAATTGATTATCATTAATAGTATTTTAACTAGTGGAATCAACATGGGATGCATAAACATTATGTGAGGTAGTAATAGGTTTAGAGGCACTATTATATTGAGATGCACTAGTAGTTTCATGGAATTGATAATTAGTGTGGTAATTTTGAGTACACCCATTAAAAGTCACACTTGACATGTTTGTATGAATGGTTGGTATGGAGGATGAGAAAGGCATGGAATATGGTGGTATGCTAGTAAAGGGAGGCATGAGATAGGTGAAAGATGTGGTAGAAGTTGTAAAATGACTTGCCTAAAATCTTGTAGAATCGCTAGGTGAAGGTGAATGGGGTTCTCAATTGTGATTTCCCACCATGAGGTTATAAATGATTATGGTATCCTTGGGCCAATGTTGAGGGTTTTTATTAATGAAGAGGATCATTTTAGCTATATACTAAAGATCACTTTAATCCTCTACCATTTATAGAAATAAAGGATTAAGGGGAGTGGAATATGGAGTCTAATAGTTGGTAGTTTTAGTAGTAACATGAATATTACTAAGATCTAGATTATCTACTACATGTTATGTAAAATGTGTCTTAGAGGATTTATAAGGATTAATAAATCTCATCATTTTAATTTGATTTTTTAGTGTACCTTCATCAAATACGCTACATGATAAAAAGCTAATTTAAATACCTACTAGGAAAAATGAAAATATAGAATTTGAAAATGAATGATATTGAGCTGGTCGATCTGGTTAGATTAACATGATGATATAAAAATTGGAAATAAACTAAGTCAATCTAGTCAATCTAGTTGAAAAAGTGAGATAACAAAAAAATCTAAAAATAGTCTAGGTTGATTTGGTCAATCTAGTTTGGAAAATAGGGAAAATAGAAATGTCTCTAAGTTGACTAGGTTGAGCTAATTGATCTATTTTTAAAAGTAAGAAAAAATATGTAAGCTGATTCGATCAATCTAGTCGACCAAGTTGGAAGAATAGGAAAATAAAATAATCTATAGATTGACTAGATTGAGCCAATTGACTAAGTTATAAAAATATGAAAAAAAACAATTTATAGTCTAATTAGGTTAAGCTAGTGAACCAAGTTGCAAAAGAAGGAAAATAAAATAGTCTATAGGCTTACTAGGTCAAGCTGGTTGACTGAGTTGGAAAATCAATAAAATAGAATAGTCTATAAGATGACTAGGTCAAGATGGTCGATCTAATTTTGTATTATGGACAAAAAAGTTTTGGTATGAATTTGGATGATTTAATTCTAAATGTAGAAAATAAATTTAAGCACATAGGTAACTAGGTAGATCTATTCAATCTAGTTGAAACATAAAGCATAAAACATGTATCAACACTGGATAATACATTTTGTAATATAACATATAATGGTAAAAAAATATCAATAATAATTTTATCTATATTATAACTAATTAGATGAAAATATGATACGAAAGTTGTACTAAATTTTTTTATTAATAGTGCAAGCTTCGAAATATATTTTCTTATCCATTAGATAGTGCCAACCCAATGTTTTGAGTGATATCTATAAAGGAAGTGTTATTCCCATATCCCATTAAACCTAGATTTAAGAGTAAGATGGAAGTAACTTATTGGTACTAACCACTAATTAATGTAGCACATAATAAAATATATGGTTGGATTCCTAAGGTTCAATAGGAAGGTAAATCCTAAGTATTATCAAAATACCATGTGGTACATGAAAACTGATGACCATGTTTAGCTCTATACTAGGGATATAAGTATTGGGGAAATCCATCATTATATAATATATTTAAATGATAGACAAGGATTGTAAATATAATATTGTGTATCCCTTCATGAAAGTAGCCAATTAGTTTTAAAATTATCAATACATGGTTTATAGGGAAAGCCAAATAAAGTGAAAAATTAATATTTTGAAATCCAAGTTGTATTTTCTAAAATAAAATAAACAAGTAACCAACTAAAAAGTAAATTTATTATAATTACTATCAAATATGGATTAATTTCCTTTTCTTAAGTTAGAAAGTGAAACAAATAAAACAAGATCAAATAGGTCAATCAAGTTGGAAAATAAGGATGGAATGAAGTCTAGATGGTTTACTTAGTCTATTGAAAAAATAATCTAGAACAAATAGAGTCAAACACTTGACTTAGTTTTATTGGAATAAAATAGACATGGATCTAGTTGACTTATAGGTATAATTTAATAAAACTAAAAATTTGATGAATATAGTACAAAAATTGAATTTTAACTAAAAGGTAGGAAAATAAAATCGGCTTAAAAATTAACAAACTATAAATATCGAGCTATTAAAATGAACTTGGAAGATAGAATAAGATCAACTAGGTCGATGTAGTATATTTTGCAAAGGATGCTAAGTTGTTATTTAACTACGTCATCCAGGTGATTTTTTAATCCTATAAAGGAACAAAATAGTATTATTAAGTAGGATCAAGTCAGTCAATCTGGTTTAAATAAAACTAATAAAATAAAGCTAGATTGATCATATCAATTTAGTTAGCTAAAAATGAAATAAAAAAATGAACATAATCAAGATATTTAATTTAATTAGGCACATAGGGTAGAAAAATGATTATATTGATCATTTTTATCGATTATGATAAGACTAAAAACTCAACACCCAAACTATTAAACTAGGTTAATAAGATAGATAAAATTTGAAGCCCTACACACATAAAGGTGAACTAGGTTGACAATCTCGATGAATTTGAGAAATGTTAACACATAAAGTATAACTAGGTTGACAAATTGATGACATTGAAAAACCTATGCACAAAAAGTACAACTAGGTTGACAAGATTGACAATGTTTAAAAATCTATGCATAGATTATGAAACTAGATCCATAGGCTTGATCTAGTTGACTATAAATTAAAAAGAAAAACTGAAAGGGTTATATTCATGTCAAGGTTACCAATATGTATGTAAGTGAAATAAAATAGATCTAAAACTT
Organism: Torreya grandis; assembly: GCA_037957365.1. Classification (NCBI taxonomy): domain Eukaryota; kingdom Viridiplantae; phylum Streptophyta; class Pinopsida; order Cupressales; family Taxaceae; genus Torreya; species Torreya grandis. The sequence goes on from JARHVA010003642.1 coordinate 763,072, forward strand.
ATCTTACTTAGTAATATACAATCTTGGAGAAGGTAATCAAATAATAATCCACTAGAAATAATTTATTATATCAGGGTCATGACCAATTATGGATCCACTAAACCTAACTAAGGGATATATTATTAAACAATACCAAAGGAGAGGTTTCCAAGGCCTCTAGTCAAATTAAATTATTGAATAACCCTAGCTAGGTCTTATAATATAATGAAATTAAATTATCTAATCTACTAAATGAACATACAAGATAATCTAATAAATGAACATATAAGCTAATCTAGTGCTCATCAAAACTTGTGTCACAAAGAGGGGAAGAGAATCAACATATAACAAGGAAATATAATTCTATTAAATATTATATAAAAGTAATCTAAGAAAGGATAAAAATAATTCACTCCATTAGTTTTGTAACATATACCTATGAAAATGAAGAACTAGGGATACTTACCTTATTTAAGTGAACCCATCATGCCTCAATCTCTCCATTGGCCAATGGTGATTTCAAAGAGGTTGTTGTGGTTTTTAAGGATCATAAGGATAAATTAACTCTAGGCCACATGATTTTTCTTATCCATCTAAGACCTCCATAAGATGAATGTTACTACTCCAAGGAAAAACTTTGAGTAATGAAATCCTCAAATTATAGTATAAACAAAGTTGTGATATGTAATGATGCATAAATGAATGATGTTCTCCTTATAAAGGAAGTGAAGGGGGTATCTATAGACAAGTATTGATCCTAAACCCTCCCAATAATTTCCTTGATAAGGTCATCTAAGTCAATCTTGTTTGGAAGGAAACATAGGCACTAGGCCTCAAACTAGGTTGGCTAAGCCAAAAAAGTTACATAACATGCACTCAATCCCTAAAAAGATTGACCAGGTTGACATATTTGGAAAATGAATAAAAATGGGTGTATGCTTAGTTATGGGCATATAAGTGGGTTTTAATTTCCTAAGGAGTTAGATAGAAGTAACTTGTAGTGGTTTTAGGTAATGGTATAAGGGTCACCAATATTTCTAAGCATGAAAGGTTTGTGAAACTCCTTTCTTGATGAACCTTTTAAGGAATGTACGCAAAGAGATTGAGACTAGATAGGTTCTTGTAAGAGAGAAAGAATCAATAATTGATAAAGTTTAAAAATATTATGTACATACATAATACACATGTGTTGATGCAACCATGTTGCCTCTTGATGCTTTGACTTGGTAAAGATGATTCTTTACGAAGCATTGGAGCTGAAAGAGGTTTAATCATAAGCCTTGGATATTTGGCGAGGAATATTGTAAGGTATTATTCCCTCAATCTAGTGCATGGATGAGTTATGACATGGATATTGAGACTATTATATCTCAATCACACAACTCAAGTATGAATATATATAATCTAGTGAGGGTGAGTGATTTAATCCAATAATCTTATAAATATAGTGAGATTATATGATTTAATCACTTTAACCTATAAAATGAACCAACTGATGCAACATAAAAGGCTTGATAACAATACATCCTAGTGTAATCGATGTGACATGGTGTATAATATAATTTATAATTTTTTAATTTTTGGTGTGATAACATGGAATATGAACTTATAATATGATTGAAATAAAGTATGTGTGTAATAAATATAAAAAAAATCTATTTCACATCTATGTAAAATTAGTGCAATGTATAGGATTTTGACCCAAGTGTATATCTAAATCATGAAACTAAACTAAAGATTACACCTATGGAAGTCATATATTTATGACATGCACCTAATTTAGTATAGGTATACTGAGATTTTTTTTTGAATCATCATTATTTTGGGGGTGAATCAATCTTCAAAAATATTAATTTCAATTTTACTTAAGCAATCATGAATCATTCAAACAAACATATAGATCTAGCAAGCATAGGCAACTATCCACATAAATATAAAACACAAAAATAATTCACATATTTGGGAAACCCTCAAGGGTAAGAAAACTGAATTATATATACAAATGGACTACATTAATATAATACAAAAACAAAATTTAGTGAATCACCAACTCCACATGGAGCACCAACCCTAACTACCTAAGCACCTACTTGACTAGATTTTAGCAAGCAACCACTTACAAGGAGGCACCAACCCCTATAGATGAATTAGCACCAACTAAGCCACATGATTAACTTGATAAAATTTATAACACATTTTTTCTCACACAATATATTATGATCACCTTATTTATTTCTTCACACTCTTATACCTCTCAAACTACCTTCTAGGCTTCTTCGCTCAACTAGGTCTCTTCAAGACTGATTAGGTCATATGGCCTTGGGTGTCATACATAGAAACACTATCATATCATTATTAAAGATTATATACACTCTTATGATGTTATAAAATACCTCATCCTACTAAAAAATGTGTTATTTCATTTTATTTCACTTTTCTTACACAAATAAGCCTAAAATTACCTTCTATATATACCCATCCTTGTTCATATACCACTTAGTAAGCCACACACCCTTAAACTCTTTTTTCAAACATATAATAGGTCTTGGGAAATATTTTTTACATTAATAAATATTTGAGTCCCTTTTGGTCTAACATTACTCAATTAGGCCTCATTTCACTTTTAGGTCTCATAGAGACCTAATAGCATTAGGTTTATCTCTTAACATCAAAGCATGATTCTCTTAGGCCCAAATAGATTTAAAAAACACTTGAAAAAAAATTTAACCACTTATTAAATGAAATAATCTTACCTCCTCCATTGTTGTTTATATCTACATCCTTTTTTCATACCTTGAAACCTTCGTTAGGACAAATTTCCCTATTAGGCATGTGTTCCTCATCAAACTGTCTTACAATAATGAATCTCAAACATACTTAAGATACTAAAATATGATTATATATATATATTAAATGACCTCATTTCCATCATCAAATTAATTATACATGTCCACTTATAAGATAATGCTTCAAGAACACCTCTGCAACTCACTGACTTAGAACTGGCAGATTACCTCAAAACACAATCATGGTGACTTAGACCTCCAACACATTTAGAGACATTTTAAATGAATTATAACTAATTTATATGATATTATTATTTTATTATACTATTATTATGTATAAATATCATATGGTCAAATGGAAAATATTGGTCTTATAGATCAATCTCATGACCTTATATCTCACTATCTTATTCGAACCAGATAAGTCGACTTGTGAGAAACTTTTTCACCATACACATGACCTATAAATATTATTAAAAGAATTAAAATATATTAAAACTAATTAAAAACATATCTATGTACTTGGTTTCATCATTCTATCGTGATAACACATTCCAATTCATCTTCTCACTATTGCTTGGGTTTTTCATTATTTGCACCATTAGGCCTGTTAGCGACTAGCTAACTTAGATGACCAGTTTAACACACTTGAGGAATATAAAAGGTCCATAAACCTTAATTTACATAAAATTTATTATATAAATTATTATTCCATTCATTTTCTTTTACTTTCAATGCAAATTTTTAATTTTATAATAACTTCTTTAGAAACAAGCCTATAACTCAACATTTTCTCTCTCCTCTCTCTAACAAATACCACTTGGAGGTACCTGGAAGATTAAAATAAAATATCCAATATCTTACCTAATCATACTAATCCAATATAATAAAATTTGATCAACATCTTCAACATCAGGTCCTTATTAGGGTTCTAAGAGGGTTTAAACATGTTTTTACTCTTAATGATCATTCATAAAGCATAGCCCCTCAATCCAAAAACTAATACATGTAATTTTTGTATATGAACCTTCAAAATTTACCATGAATTTATTAGTCTCAAAATAAAATTTTTTATGATCTAATGAGCACAATAAAATCCTTCTTGGGTTGAGAACCCTTCATTCTAACCTCTCAAGAGACCTCCAAATAATGTTTCATGTCTTGTCCTTCAAAATAGAACCTAAAACTTCATGTATATGCCTAAAAAAAATTTAATAACATTTTAAAATTATCACATACTCATAATTTCCTTTTAAAATAATGCTGATACCCAATTATGCTACTCTCTCTCTATACCATAGTCTTCATACCTTACTAGGCCTTAAACTAACCTTTATGCCTCTTTTATTGATCTCAACACCTTACTATAATGTTTAACATCTCAATAACATGCCATAAAACCTATATAATTCTTAAATAATACCATACATACTTCACATGCCTTGATAATATATCATGATACCTCATTAGGCCAGACATGGTTTAAGAGAGGTCTAGATGTAGACCTAGACTGAAGGTCCTACCCCTATAGGCTCACCTTATAAATATATCTAGGGTATTAATGCCTAAAATACATGATAAAACAACCTCAAACATCCATTAATGCATGTATACACTCAACTAAACAAGACACCATGCTCATACCTTCTCATAAGGTCTCTTCATGCCATGACTAGGTTTAGGCTACTTAAGCACTTGATGCCTTGACCTATTCTTTCCATGTCATGACATAAAAAAAACACAAACCAAGAATATATAAGACATTAAACCTTACTAATATCACTTCACCATTCTCTTTTTGATGACAACAATCTTCCATAGCCTTGTATATACCTAAAACCATATGACGAAGCTTCATATAACTTGACATCTCTCTTCCATGCACCTAAACAGCTTTGACATCAACCTTGACTTTCTTGTAACCGCAATACATTATTTTCCTTAAAATTATCTTTTACATTCAAATTATCTCTTGACCACATTCTTTTCAATGCATATTGTCTCATCACATACTGTCAACTAGGCTTATTCACCTTTATCCATTCATTTCACTATGATTCCTTTACATGGATCACCCTTTCATGATCTATACCTTCCATGACCATAACACTCATGATAATTTAAATCTTGTGTCAACTAGGCTTAGTAACCTTTAATCATTTGTTTCACTATGCTTCCTTTAAATGGGATATGTACCTTCCATGCTCACAACATTCATGAAAATATCAATCTTGATCACTCATCACCTTTGAAAATATTAAGATGTAAATGAGAAAACACTCTCAATATATTAATACCATGCTCAATAGATCTTTGATATCAATTACCATTATGCCTTTACATGATTCACCATTTTAACATAAATGACAACAACATGCCAACAAAGTCCCCCTTTATCATTGATGGAAAACACACTACACAAATGAAATCACTTTAAAATGATAATTTTCCATCTACTCATTCTCCCCCTTTTGACATAACTAACAAAGAGTCTTGTATAACCTACCATCTAATCCTTGAACCTAAATTTTAATGAACAACATAGAGATACAAAGATCCTCTTGAGCTAATGCTTCTCCTCAGAAACACTAGATGACAACCACTCTCAAAAACTAGTTATTCTCTCAAAAAGATACATCTCCCTCTAATATTCATTCTCTTAGAACTATATCTTTTCTCAAATAGACATGATCACACCTAAAACATCTAGAATCATAACTTCTTGCAAAAAAAATATCAACCACATAGAATATGAAGTATTATAAAAATGTTCCCCCAAACTCTATGCATACCTCTTTCAAATGAACTCAGGTCACAAGACTACTCACTTTGTCCTTGGCATGACTGATATGACTCAAACCTTTAATCACACACTAGGCCAGCATATTATTGACATAAACTAAAGAATTAGGGACTCCCCCTTTTGTCTTCATATATTGAGATCACCACATGAGTCATTATGACTCTCAAACCATCCTCATATTCCTTCAAACATATATCATATACCAATTGACTACTTTTTGACCTCAAAATCTTGAAGTCAACCTTAGATCTCTCACCATGTTTCCTACTAACTTCAAACCTTAGAGCTACCAAGTTCCCTAAACTCTTAGACTATTCATAACAATACAAAAATAAATATAAAAATGAATCATGCATAGATTTTTACATTCTATACCATGGCTCCTTAGAAACTAATCTCTCAAATCAATGCTAAAACTCCTTTCACCTTGTCATTTACATAAAAGCAATAGAGAAAAAAACTTGTATCTTGTAACCTTTATAACCTAAAATACTCTCAATATGACTCATTTTTTTACTATAACCTCATGCTTCTTCACATATAAAAGTGTCTCCATGAGGCCTAATTGAGTCACCCCTTTCCATAGGACTCTGAAAACCCCATGAACTCAAGAGATTCTAAGATCTCCTAACCATTTTCCTTAGCTATCTTACAATAATGAAACTAATAATCCCTCTTTAGAATCCACTTAGGTTTGACTTAAGAATTAAACTCATCTACCTTATCATCCTTCTTCTTCTCTTTGACTACCTTATCAGCACATGTAGATAACAAGTGTTCTTGAGATTCTTCCACTTTTGATCCTTACTATATCTTACCAAATAATCCATCTTGACCATATGGATCAATATGATCATTCTTGAATTTCTTTGGCTTCCATACCAATGTTTAAATCTTGTTATGTACTCTAGGAGCTCCATATACCTTGTTGAGTGTTAAGGGTCTGTTAACTCCATTTGAACATAATTTTCTAATGTGTCCCATATTGTGAAAACTATAGAAAACAACATTTTTTTGCATAGCACTTGATTGATCACTCATTTTCCCATTGTTCCATGATAACTCAACCTTTGAGGCCATTCTACAATCACTTGCTCTATGAAAAAATTTATAACAAGCAAAATAATAACCAATTAAAAAATTGAAATACCTCATTGCATTAGCCTGCATGATTAGCCTCTTCAAGTTGGCATTATTGACTTGTTGGTAATCACTATGAGCCTTATATTTGAGAGTTTATACATAGATATTTGAGATCTAACTCTTATTATTCTCTCTTTGGTCTTATATGAACCCAAGACTTGTCTTTTCATGTATAGACCTTTAACTACTCAAAATATCACCAAGAACTTTAGTACTCTTCTCAAATGTCTGATGTGTCTTCAACTTGACTGATTCTTGATCTAGTTATACCTTCAATGATTTGATTTTTGGTCCAAACTTGATTCATTCTTCTTCTTTGGTCTTGAGATTTGTAGTGAAAGTTTCAATTTGAGTTTTAGTTGTTTGATGATCTCCTCATATTCATTGGTGTTGATGTTTAGTCTCTCTTCAAAGAGATTGATTTTATCCTCATAAGTCTTAACCAATGATCTTAGTTTCTAATTATTCCTTCTTTGTAACTTTAACTCCTCTAGAGCAAACACTAATTCTACCTCAAGATTCACTTCAACCATTTCTTCATCTAATTCTTCATCATTCATAAGATCTTTCCCTTTTAAACAACCCTCATTATTTATTTTTATAGCCATGAATAAGGTTTCATTGTTTTCATGTTCATTACTATCATCATAAATATCAAATGTACTTGTGTCACTTACATTAGATGAGGTATTATATTTTTTGGTATAAAAACTTTTATTGTTCTTGAATGACACTTTCTTGCCTTCATACATCCTAAACTCTTTCTTCTTTTTATCAAGATTATAGACCTTCTTATCATCACCATGATGTTCATCATGTTCTTCATCATGCTAAGTATTATCATTTTTAAGATAATTATATTCAAAGTGACCAATATTACCACATTTGAAACATTTTAAAGTCAAATTATCTTTGTACTTACCAAATCCAAACCTCAATTTCTTAGCAAACATAATTATCAATTCATCATCATAAATTTATGAACATACCTCATCCTTGACCTTCTTGTATTTTGACTCATTCTAATAGTTTAATGTTGCTTCCTTCTTGGGATGTATTCCTTCATTTATTCTCATCTCATAGGCAATCAAGATGCCATGAAGCCCATCCATCTGAATTATGTCTAGATCTTACATTTATTCTACTACAGCATCTCTGAATCAAATTTAGAAGTTAGTGATCTCAATACCTTTAGTATAACTATATACTCTTTCACTTATTCTTTGAGACCTCTGATGACATTGATAACTTTATCAACCCTTAACATGTAGGATAGACTATTTTCATCCTCCTTCATTCTCAGACTTTTAAACTACCTATGGTGAGTTTAAAAATCTACTAACTTAAATTTAGTGTCTCCTTCATATATGGCTTGAAAATTTTCCCAAATCCCTTTGGATATATCATAATTCATGACCTTAAAAAATTCTACTTCTAAAAGACAACACAGGATGGAATTCATTACCTTAATGTTATTCTCACTTGACTTCTTGCCTACTACTTTAGTTGGTGGTGTAGAGGGAATAATGAATCCATCAACAATATATTACCATATTTTATAGCCTAAATACATGAGATAGGTATTCATTATGATGCTCCAAAATGTATAGTTAGTCATATTTAAGAGAGAAGCCTTAAAGGTTGAGAAACGTCCTTGTACTTGTTGACTAGACATGTTTATGCTTTAAGGATCTCCTTCAAGCTGTTAGGCCCACTTCAAAGGACCAATATATGATACCAATTATTGGAATAAAAATTAATAAGATGGGGGATGAATCAATATTTAAGAAACTTACCTTTAATTATACTTAATCAATCATGAATCATTCAAATAAACATATAGATCTAGTAAACATATGCAATTATCCACATACACATGAAACACAAAAACACATCACGTATGTGAGAAACCCTCAAGGGGAGGAAAAACAATTGATATATGAAAATTTAATATTTGCCTATAATACAAAATCCAAATTTATTAGAGCACCAACTCCACATAGAGCACCAACCCCAACTAGCCAAATACCCACTTGACTAGACTTTAACAAGTACCCACTTGTAAGGAGGCACCAACCCCCTAGATGACTCAACACAAAATCATCCAAATTATTAATTTTATCAAATTTATAACACATTTTTATCACATAATATATTAGTATTACCTTATTTATCTCTTCACACTCTTATACCTCTCAAACTAGCTTCTAGGCTTCTTTGCTCAACTAGGTCTCTTCAAGACTGATTAGGTCATATGACCTTGATTTTCATATGAAAACACACTATCACGTATTAATTACATATATTATACACTCATATTATGTTTTCAAATACCTCCTTCTACTCAAAAATGTTATATTTCATTTTCTTTTACTTTTCTTACACAAATAGGCCTAAAAATGACATATATATATATATATATATATATATAATTCCTTGTTCATATACCACTTAGTTAGCACACACCATTAAAATATTAGGTATAAAATATAATAGGTCTTAGGAAATATTATTTACATTAATAAAATTATATTTGAGTCCATATATATATATATAATTCCTTGTTCATATACCACTTATTTAGCCACACACCATTAAAATATTAGGTATAAAATATAATATGTCTTAGGAAATATTATTTACATTAATAAAATTATATTTGAGTCCATATATATATATATATATATATATATATATATATATATATATAATTCCTTGTTCATATATCACTTAGTCAGCCACACACCATTAAAATCTTAGGTATAAAATATAATAGGTCTTAGGAAATATTATTTACATTAATAAAATTATATTTGAGTCCCTTTTGGTTTAGAATTACTAAATTAGGAATCATTTCACTATTAGGTCTCATGCAAACCTAATTGCATTGGGTCTATCTCTTAACATCAAAACTTGATTCTCTTGAGCCTAGATGGATTCCACAAAAAAAAATTAAAAAACTAAAACACTTATTAAATTAAATCTTCTAACCTCCTCCATGATTTTTTATATCTACATCCTTCGTTCATACCTTGAAACCTTCTTTAGGACAAATTTTCTTGTTAGGACTGTGTGCCTCAACAAACTATCTTACAAGAATTAAGCTCAAACATAACTTAGATACTCAAATATGATAAAATAATTATATATAAAGTGTATAAATTACCTCAATGTAATCATAAAATTAATTATATTCTTTCACTCCTAATATAATTCTTTAAGAACATCCTTGTAACTTACTCAAAATTGGTAGATTACCTCAAAACACAATCATAGTGACTTAGACCTCCAACACCTGTATAGACATTTTAAATGAATTATGATGCATGTATATGATCCTATTATATAATTATACCATTATTAGATATAAATATCATGTGATAAAATGGAAAATATTGGTCTTGTAGACCAATCTCATGACCTTATATCTCATTGTCTTATCTAAACTAGATAGGTCAACTTGTGAGAAAATTTTTCACCACACTCATGACCTCTAAATATTATTATAATAATTTATATATATATATATATATATATATATATATATATATATATATATATAATTTTAAATGAATTATGATGCATGTATATGATCCTATTATATAATTATACCATTATTAGATATAAATATCATGTGTTTAAATAGAAAATATTGGTCTTGCAGATAAATCTCATGACCTTATATCTCATTGTCTTATCTAAACTAGACAGGTCAACTTATGAGAAAATTTTTCACGACACTCATGACCTCTAAATATTATTATAATAATTAATATATATATATATATATATATAAATTATTTTAAAAAATCCCATGCACTTTTTTCATCATTCTATCATGATAACACATTCCAATTCATCTTCTCACTGTTGCTTAGGTTTTTTACTATTTACACCATTAGGCCTATTAGTGACTGGCTAACTTGGATCAATGGTTTAAAAAAATTTAGGACTCTAATATATATAAACCTTAATTGACATAAAAAAATAGTATGTACCATCTTATTCCATCCATTTTATTACTATGTCTAATGCAACTTTTGACTTTTATAGTAACTTCTTCAGAAACAAACTTGTAACTCAACATTCTCTCTCTTATCTCTAACCAATACCACTTAGAGGTATATGGGAGAGTAAAAAACATGATAAAATATATTACCTAATAATACCAATCCAATCTTGGAATTTATTTTTAACATATTCAACATCATGTCCTCATTAGGGTTTTAAGAGGGTTTAAACATGTTTCCACTCTTAATGATCATTCATAAAGCATATCTTCTCAATCAAAAAACTAATACCTATAATTTTGGGAAAATAACCTTACCATATACCATGAACTTATTATGTTACCATTAAAAGTTTTTATGAGCTAATGATCACATGAAAATCCCTCTTAGGCTGAGAAGCCTTCATTCTAAGCACAAGCGAGACCTCCAAATAAATTTTCATGCCTTGTCCTTCAAACTAGAAACTTAAAATTCATGTACACACCTAAAAAAACCTAAATAAAATTTGAAAATTCTCATCTACTCACACTTTCCTTGGAAAATGATCTTGATACTCCATTAGGCCACTCTATCTCTTTATACCATAGTCTTCACACTTTATTAGGCCTTGAACTGACCTTCATGCCTCTATCCATTATCTTAACACCTTACTATCATTATAAACATATCAATTATATGAAATAAAACCTATCTCATCCTTAAATACTACCATAGATCCTTGAAATACCTTGACAATAAATCATGATACCTCATTAGGCCAGATAGGGTTTAAGAGAGGTCTAGATGTAGACTTACATTGAAACCCCTGTAGGCTCACCCTAAAAATATCATGAGTGTCCCAAATCATCACATAAATTCTAAAAAAACATCAAACATCTATTCATGCATTTTTTCATTCATCTCACCAAGCCACTATACTCATACCTTCTCATAAGGTCTCTTCATGTCATGACTAGGCTTATGTTACTTAAGAACTTCATGACTTGACCTATTCCTTCCATGTTATGACCTAATAAAAACATAAAATAAATAGATATAAGACATTACACCTTAATAAAATCACTTCACCATTCTCTTTATGGTGACAACAATCTTCCATAGCTTCATATAGACCTAAAACCACATGACCAAGCTTCAAATGACTTGAGATCTCTCTTACATGTACTTGAACACCTTTGACATCATCCTTGACATAAAAATTGAATTTTATGTAACCATAATACATTATTTTCCTTTAAATTCTCTCTTGAACACACTCTTATCAATGCATCTTGTCTCATCACATATCGTTAACTAAGTTTAGTCACCTTTGTTCATTCATTTCAGTATGTTTCCTTTATATGGTTCACCCTTATATAATCTATACCTTTCATTTTCATAACATTTATGATAATATAAATCTTGTGTAAGCTAGGATTAGTCAAAATTTTCCATTCATTTCACTATGCTTCCTTCAAATGGCTCACTCTTCCATGATTTGTACCTTTCATGCTGACAACATTCATAACAATATAAATATTGATCACTCATCACCTTTGACAACATCATGCTACCAATTGAGAACACACTCTCAATAGGTTAATACCATGATCAACATATTTTTGAGATTAATTACCATTATTCCTTTGCATGATTTACCCCTTTGACATCAATGAAAATAACATGCCAACATAATTGTGTAAATATGGAGGTCATGTTTTTATGACATGACCCCACTAGAATATGGAAATACCAAGAGGGTGTCTAAGTTTGGAGGTGGTGTTTTTATGAAATGGTTCCACTAAAATATATAAACTATGAAAATTTGGAGGTCATGATTATATGACATGTCCCCATTGTTATTCCTCCCCTTTGAGGTGATGAAAATATAACATAGTAGTTACCTTACCTCAAAATGATAAGGTAGATGTATAATGTATATATTAATCATTTAGCATATAAAGATAACATGTCAAATTAGATATATAGATTTATCTCAAGTATGTGACCAAATAAAGTATTAAAATTCATGATATAGATCATGAAATTTTTTAGATAGTAACAATACAAGCTCAAAAAATAATCAAGCACATACACAAGAGCACTGAATGTAATTCAAATGAATGGTCTAAGAAGACCTAATATAAGGAGCATATTAAAATGTCACACAATTAAAATGGATGTAATATTTAAATGTCTAATCAACATGGAATTTAGGGTTAATTTTAGTGGGATATATTAAAAAATCCTTAGACATTCTTAGGTGAATTGGATTCACAATGGTGGTGAATCAGTTTGGAAGGTGATTGATTATGCAAGTGAATCAAGTGATGGAGTGAGAGAATCAATATTTTATGAATAATAATCTTCCCTAAATTCAAATATTATTACATATTTAGATTATTCTTTAAATATTATGTAATTTTAAAAAATATCAAAATCTGAGTTTATATGCAAAAGTTATGGCCTTCGAAAGTTAGCTAGTTGATAGTGTACTTATTGAAGGACATTCACATGATGTCAATGGATGTATACATGGTGCCAATGGTCATCAATAGATAATGGAAATACATATGGTGTCAATATTATTTGATAATTTATGGCCTTTAGCACCATGTAGATGACCATCAACATCATGTGGACTTCCATTAGCAAGTACATTATTAGCTAGTCAAATTTTGGAGGTCATAACTTTTGCATACAAACTCAGATTATGATGATTTTTTTATTTAAATTGCATAAAGTTTCAATAATAATATAAATATGTAATAATATTTATGTTTTGAGTTGAGTGTTTTTATGTCATTTTAGTTTGTATATGAGTGACATCAAAATATAGATGATTGTTAGCAAATGCATATGGCTATTAGTAAATGTAGATGATCATTAACATATGTAGATGGTTATCAGCATATGCATATATGTAGATAACCACTTGCATATTTATAAGGCCACCATTATATTTAGATGATCAGCTACATGTGTGATGTGAGGTGAATGTACCTAGATTGCCTTTTGAGGTACTGGAAAAAACATTTATAAGAATGAAATTGTTTTAAATAGTTGGTGGTCTGACCCTAAATTTAACTTGCACCTAGAAAATTTAGGTGATTCCATGCTCTTCAATACCTAAAAAAATTACCAAATGTAGATTTATAAAACTAAATATTCATGAATTAATGAAGATTCACCACTAAAAATTTATCTAATGGAATTCCATAATCAAATTTCTAGTCAACATACAATGACACATGGACCAAAAATTAAAGAACATATTAAAATTTTACATAAGAAATAAAATATAAATTAAATAAATACACTCAAGGAAGTGAAAACTATATTAAACATAAAAAACCAAAATAAGCATATTAGACTAGTCTCTACATATATGTGTTAGCAAAAAATGTTATGTAGCATAGAATATCAAGTACACTATGAAATATATGATCATGGATATATAAATGTGTAAGCATTAATATGTAATATCAAACATGATAACATATAAATGATCATAAACTATATGTAACTTGTATCAATTATGGTCAAAGAAGCAAATGCCCCTAACGTACTATATGACATGGGTAGAGGAGAGGTCCAACACTTAGAAGTGCATAGATCATGTGTCTAGGTATTCCCATATCACACTCAAATATGTGTAAAACATATGTGTATATATTAATTAAATTATATGATATCTAATAACATAAATCAAACAACATAGATGCCAAAGATCTAGTAAAATCTAGGAATGATGAATACATTTGTATTTCTAAATTTATTTGAATGATTTTTGTATTGTTGAAATATTTAAAATTAAATGGATATCTTATGATCCCATACAATTTATTCTCATAGGTAGCTATAAGCTCAGAATATGGTATATGAAACTGATGGTAGTGCCAAAGAACATTCATATGTGTCATATTTGGACTTGTAGAATCTAAGGTATCTCATGTATGTGAAATAGACTCCATGGTTGTAAATAAGAAAAAGGAGTAGAGATTCATGGAAACCATATTTTAGTGTTTTGTGGTTTATTTGGAGTAGCTGTAATTAGAACATGTTTAGTTTCTCTAGGTAACTAAGTATGTTATGTAAGAATGGATGAAGATTCTTTAGATTCCACTATATGTTTCTAGTGCAAATGCCTCTCAAGTATGGGCCACCTATGAAATTGGATTTATTGTTATTTACCATTTCAAGGAGGATTTAACTTAGTAAGTTTGATAATTATCTATCTTGGAATAGACTTATATTATTCAAGTGGATGTTCATATGGAATTTTGGGAATTATGACTACCTATTAATAAGAATGTATTTAATACACCCATACACTATGCAAGTTAATATATAGAGTTTATTTAGCCAAGCTCATCCCAAAAACATATAAAATAATCTTGTATATGGGATATCTAAAAATGTGTTAACCACATATGTTGGACTAACCTATAAATGTAAATCAATCTCACCCATAACATGTGATGTCCCTTCGAATAATATGACCATTTTGATTGAAGGGTATAACTCATCATGTGTATATCCCAAATGTGAAAGTAGTGTCATGTACATACATTATCACTATCACCATTTTTTATCATAACACTATGTATAGGTTGATGGTCAAGGTATGGTTAAATAAATAAATAATGAATATTGGAGTCATCATCCATGATTTTAATGTCATAAAATGTAATAGATTTCTAAACCATAGGAGATACTTTGCATGTATAAGTTCTAATAATCCTATCTAATGGGTTTCATAATGTGATGGAGGTAATTATGAATTTATGTATCTTTCTTATAATTAAATTACAATTTTTTTTAAATATTTTATAATTTTGGTGATCAATAGGTTGTAAACCTAAATCCTTTAGAGGATCATCAAAGTTAATTGTTATCAGTGAAATTTGTACCCTTTGGAAGGTATTTCAATCCTTAAATTTTTTAAATAACATATAATCACCTCAAGGTTGTGGGTTACCTATTGGAGAGGTGAATCTCTAAGCTATAGGGCTAGCTCCCCTTGATGAATCACTTAGGCTCAAACACTAATCTACCACTTGATAGGAAAAGGGAGAGAAACCTATTCTAATGGGGGTGATGAACAAAATATGTGATACTCCACCTATTTATCATACACTAAAGATATTAAATTCAACATGAATTCAATTTTAGTATTAAAATAATAATTTCTCTAGGCATGAGTGTTTCCCATAAAGGCTACTTCATGGTGCATAGACTATGAACTTGATCAACAGATCTCTAAAGACACTAAGAAGGATTTCTTCACTTTTTAAGCACATAAACTATTATTCACACTATTTTAACTATAAATATGACTAATAATTTCATAGAGATAACTAATCAATTAAAAATTAAAGGAAGTATTTTCTATCACTATTCATTCATCAAAAAATTAAGCACATCTACTACATATAAGCCATGAGAAGGAAAAACTTGGTTTTATTCAAGTCCAAAGGAAAAATACAAGTGTTTATATGATCATGGTTTCTCCATCACTTAGGTTAGTCCCATTTAAAATATAAACTAGTCCATACATATATAGAAGGTGATAAGAGATAGAAAAGAGAAAAAATATAGGTACATTGTGTAGACACCCAATTCTAGTCACAATTAGTTTCTAATCAGACTTCAAACTAATTCCTATCAATCATCATAAATTAAGCCTAAGAATCACTAAACATTCCAATTTTTTCCATTCATCATTCATAAAATTCTCAAAATCATGTTGAGTCATCCCTATTTAGGTTATTATATCATACACAATAATAACCTCTCATGGATTCATCCTCAATCACCTTGTAACATAACAACTACTAATTTGGCCTATAGATCTATTAAGTGGGGCACTTGATAAAATATTGAAAGAGATAAAATTGTAATAAAAATGAAATAACTAATTAAATAATATTAAATACTTATTTGAATTATCCATTTGAAATTAATGAATATATAAATATATAAATTTCAAAATTCAAAATATCAATCCTTTTCATCATTACCTTTATGAGTTGTCAAGCTATACCAAAATATCTTAGATTATATAATTTTATAACCATGTATAGTAATTAAAAATAATAATTACATAACTTTTAACTCAATTAGAGTTAGTCTCAACTCACCTAGGGTTATTTTGAACCCATTCCATGTTTAAACTCAACCTTAACTCACCTTGGGTGAGAGTTAATTTTTGAAGATATAAATATAAGGCCATGCCTATTGATGTTTAACATATTTTGGTGTAAATTTATTATGCCTAAATATATTGAAATATTTGATAGTTTAGAGTTATTATGTAGGATTTAATCCATAAGCTTCATGCAAGTAATGTTTCCATTACAAAATCATAAGCCAAGAAATCAATCCAAGGTTCAAGGAAAGGTGAAGCCAACAAAGTTCCATTGATAAATATTTATTGATGAAAAATTTGATAAAGTGACCTCAAAAAGACATTTAGAGCTCTAAGAAAGGTAAAAAAGTGATTTCTTTTATGTTCTAATTGTGTTTTCATAAGTATGATTGGTACCTATGATCTCCCTAGTGTCTAAGCTAGAGGTGTTAAGATTTTTAGTGTGTTATTTTGATTTTTTTAATTATACTAACATAAGAATAACCTCCCCTATACATATTACTTATTCACATGATGACACACCCAATGGGATGAATAATCTTGTATGACCATGGATATTGATATGCATAAAAATCTTCAAGTTATAAGTTTTAGCTTTGTTGCTTATGTATTTTATTTTCAAGTAAGTGACAGGTTACATGGATCAATGGCAATTTTTTAGATTGATGTAAATTATAAGAATCAACCATGATCTCTTTGTAATAAATAGAACATGGTAGGGAACATGGATAAAAATGGTATTGCTCAAGTTTTCTTTCCTTTTGTGTTTAATGGCCTACAAATTGTTTACATAACCCATTTATTGTAGAATTTGTGAGATGTTTGGATTTTAATCTCATTTATTAATCATTTTTATGTTAAAATGGGATTTATTTTTATGTGTTTTTATAGGAAACATTGATTATCGACGTAATAGATGTTGATTTCTATAATCAATGTTGATTCTATAATTGGCATGGATCTCTATGGATTGGTGATAATTGGTCTTTGGGACAAGAAATTAGAAAACCTGAGAGCTAATTTTGAAATATTGTCTTCTCACTTGATTTTGGGATTCTAAGAAATAAAACCCTATAAAAATTTTTAGGTCCTAAGGTAGAAAGAGCAAAGTTTATGCATGGTTATATCTTACACACATTGTATTTAGTGCTTAAAATGTGCTTAGTTATTTTCATCTCTTAGTTATTTTTGAAGTTTTTGCAATTATCATTAACAAATTTAAGGGGCTAAAACATCATTATATACTTCATTTTTGTGCTATAAAAATGAACTTTCACTTTAGTTAAATACTCACAAGAGTTTCATTTTTATGGTTGTTTGTTTAAAGTGTTTATTAAGAAAAATAGGTGTCGCATGTATGCTCGCCCTCATCCCCTTTAGGGAACTTGGGTGATAAAAAATACTCACTCTTTGAATTTTATGATTTGGTACAAAATCATGGAAGGAAAGTTTATAAATCCATCCCAAAAATACTTATTATTTGTGTGACCCCAAAATGACCCTAAAGTCCTTCCAATTTTCTTAATTTGATTTATTTTTGGCTTGTGGGTGGGAGTTCATTGCCTCCTCACAAGTTATCTAGGGAAGCGTTGACTTGAGAATTTATCTCCTAGCATAATTTTAACCCTACCCCATGGTGGGGTATATAAACTGAGGGTGACCAAGTGGAAAACTTGTTTTGAGTGGTTAAAACAATCTCTGTTAGTGGTACTTGGCTTCAAAATGTAGGGGTAACTTAAACATTACACTATATTGAGTAATTAATGGATGTAGTGGTTATGAAAAGGACTAGAACCTTTCACAACAAGTCATTTTATGTAGATCTAAATGAGATGATTATTCCCTAGTTTTTTCTACACATATGGGATCATTTAGAAATGAGTGAAAATTGATAGTTTAGATAACCCTAGTTACCATAGACATATTATTGATGTAGGGTGAGTAGACTAAGGTTCCATGTCATACAAACTCTTGAGAGAAGAGGGGGTCTTAAAAACCTACTTTTCATGAACTTTAATTTTTGGATTAACAACTTAAAATCCTTTGAAGATCAATTATATAGATTGAATTTGATAGAATGATGAAATATTATTAGTTCTAGGGTTTAAGACATTACACTTAGGTTTTTTTATCATTTTGTCCTTTTTAATTACATGGTATTATGTACAAACTATTTATTTATCATACCACATAGAAAATGAGTCATATTTACACATCAATCCTTTATTTAAAGAGGTTTTATGCTATCCATTTGACATCATACCATTTCCTTAGTCATTTATCAAACCTTTGTGTGTGTCACTTGTTTGGAAAGGGTGTAGTTATGCTACCCATTTCATTATAAGTTTTGTGCCTTAAAAGTCCTTAAAAAACCATTTTAATACCTTGTATAGAATAATAGCATCATTATGCTGCTTGAATTGTTTCAAAGACTTGTTTCTCTGTGTCCATATTACAATTTAAAAAACCATGTGTAGTTTTTAGATCTATGCCTAGTATCATCATGTCATTCATTCATGTCTATCTTGTTGAATATTTTTAGAAGCCTATTCTTCTAAATCAAGTTTTAAATTATCCTTGACAAGTTCAAATCCAAAAATTAATTGGTTTATTCATATGCCTTATGTAATTTTTTCCTATATATTGATCTTTGAATTTTGGATTATGTAACTTAGGTTAATTTCTTGAGTGATTTAAAAACTATTTTTGTGCCTAGATTTGGAAAGTGGTCTATCTTCCATATGCCTAATGTTCCATGTCTTTTGCCAAATAATCAAGTGTGTGTTTGAATATGAATTCCTAGTTTTTGTCAAAGTATTTTAAATTTGTTAGATTAAATCTCTTGCCTTTTAGACCTTGATTTGTTTAAAAGTCTAGATTTTGTGCCTTGTTCCGAAAAGACCAAATAATTCTTGTTTAAAGCCTATCTTTTGTGCCTTATTTTACAAAAGACCTAACAACCTTTTTTAATTTAGATCTAGTTTAGAATTGTTTGAAGCACTTTTTAGCTAATTTTGGTATTCCATTTTTCATTCATCCACTTTAATTTTTTGTGTGAGACATATGACATTTAACATTTGACATTAGACTATTTGGACCCATGTTTTAGCACTAGCCATTTTGGAGATAAAACTCCGCTAATATTGAAACACTTTTTACCTAATTTTTGTATTCCATTTTTCATTTATCCACTTGAATTTTTTGTGTGAGATATATTACATTTGACATTTGACATTAGACTATTTTATCCCAAGTTTTATCACTAGCCATTTTGGAGATCCAACTCCACTAATAGACCAAGTTAGACCAAGTTTGGTCCTTCTGTCTTTTAGATGATGTTTTTAATTTTGTTTAGAAATCTAATTATTCATTGT
This sequence comes from Torreya grandis, assembly GCA_037957365.1. Taxonomy (NCBI): domain Eukaryota; kingdom Viridiplantae; phylum Streptophyta; class Pinopsida; order Cupressales; family Taxaceae; genus Torreya; species Torreya grandis. The sequence continues at coordinate 783,297 of JARHVA010003642.1, forward strand.
AAAACATTCATCATTGATCTAGATATGTCTCATTACACTCATATTAGAGCCATATATAATCTAGTTTATGTTAATGTGGTCACACAAGAGGACTTTGTTCAATACCACTACGATGATGTAGTTTGTGAGATGAATTATTAGCCTCATTACTAAACCCAATCTGGGGAACAAAACCAAGATCCATTATCCCATTATTTAGTTAACACACCTTCATACTTAGAGTAGGACCAAGATCAAATTGTGTATTATCTTGCTAGTGTATCATTGATTGTAGAATAAGCTCAACAATAACTATATTACATTACTATGCCATAGACATATGATCCTTATTTGTTTGATCATCACTTTATTTAAAATAAGGACAAAGTTTTAGTTTGATCCATAGAGGTATGGACCATGTTTCTAGAAAACTTCACTCAAGAAAATTTGCCTAGTCTTGTTAGAGTGCCTTTAAAAATGCCTTATACCCAAAACGTTGAACATGCCTCTACTAGTAATCCTCAAGTGCTCATGCTGATGTCATATCAAGACCTTGATATGATTTTTAAATGAAAGGGTCTAATAGATAAATACTTTACACAAATACAATAAGAATGTCAAACTTATTTGAATCTAGTGCATAGATTTAATAGCATGACCATGTCAAATGCTCCACTTATTAAGTTAGCTCTTTTAACATGGGTATTAATTAAATTGATAGGTCAAGATAAGTTGGGTATAGATGCATTTATGTAAATAACTTTGGTTGGTAACATGTTCAATGTCCCATCTATTGAATAAGTGACTACTACTTCTAAATAGAATAATGTGCCAAACATAGTGGATAACATGTAAGTGTCATCTAATCTAGACCAATGTTGTTTGAATGTACTAAAAACTACTCTAAAACATGTTATTTAATATAATAACATGAGTGGTTTAAAATAATAGGTGGAATTAAATCTTATGTCCCAACCATAAAAAGTTACCTCTAATCCTCAACCAACAACTTTTTCAAGAATGTAACTATAGGCATTAAGAAATTAAGTGCTAGCTAGTGATTTACCTCAATAAAACATGATGAATGCTACTCCACCATAATAGGTGATAACTAACATTCCATAATAATAATAAAAATCTAATATACCATCAAAATAGAGGCATAACATTCTTCCACCTTAATAGGGGGAAATAAATGTTCCACCTTGATAAGTAATGACAAGTGTACCTGTACAGTCCTAAACCAACATACCTTAATAATTGCAAACATTATCTAACCAACAATGTATGTCCATTGGTCAAAGATAAATTCTAAACACTTTAAAAGTGTCTAGTTCACAGTAGGTGTTCATGAAATTGAGAGTTACTATTGTCTAACAAGTACTAATTAGGTAGTAATTTACTTTTATTCAACATATGTTACAAATCTAATGATAGGGCCTTGGTTCACAACAAGTCCCCCTTATTTATTCAAGTTTGACTAGTAAAAAACAAGTCCCTACTCAACCTCAATAGGCATAGTACTTTACTTTGATCCATATCCTTCCTTTGCAGCCAAAAATTCCCTCAAAATGAGGCCTATATACCAAACCCAAACCAGAATATTACACAAAAATGTGGGTAGTTTCATAAAATACATTCTGATCCATAGATGTATATTCCTAGTCTATTTCCTCACCACACCAACATTACACAATAAACCATTACTTCATTATACCTTGGTTAAGGTAATCCACTTTTTTATCACCCAACCTCCACCTTAGACCAATGTTCCATTTAGTTTATTATCACAAGAAATATAGTAAATGAAAGATGTAATTACCACCATTTAATTAGGGAAATAAACCAATAATTTAAAGTTAGATGACGTGTTCATACCCATTAAACATGGAATATTTGTAGACACCATTTCCTCTAGGGTATGAACCATTGAAATTTGATAAATAAAAGGGGAAAGGAGAACCTAACGCCTATTTAATATAATTCTTTGTTGCTTGATATACAATGGCTTATAGTGACATTTACCTCCTACTTTTGTTTTCTAATAGTATATAAAGATATTCTTTGGAGTGGTTCCTAAAATTTCCAAATAATTCTATATCTAATTTTGATGACCTCTCAAACAAATTTGTGTAACATTTCTCCTACAATCTCAAACATGATATTTTATTGGTATGTTTGAACTAGGCCAAGCATAGAGTTGGTGAAATATTTGAAATATATCTACAAAGATAGATATTAATTACTAGTCATTTAACCCATAGCTTATCATATAAACAATTAGCCACTATATTTTTAAAAAAATTGCACAATGAGGTATTATATCATCTAGAGATTTAGTGTGCACATACCTTTAAAGAGATCATTAAAAAAGGCTTATTAATTGAAAAGGCCCTTGTTAACAAATTAATTATTAAGTTAACCTCAACAAACCAAAACTAGAACCAAAACCAAATAATAGGCCAAAGCTAAAATCAAGTCCCAATACAAGCATTGTCACCAATATAGGCTAGTAACTACGAAAAATCCAAGCAATTCAACTATAATAAGAATGTTTTTGGAAATGGAGTAATGTAATAGTTTCATGTCCAAATGGTCCAAATACCATTTTCTCAACCAACACCACCAAAACAACTTACTCCTTATTAGAAACCCATTCAATAAGCATAACCTTTATAGCAACCTAAACTAGCTCAATAAATTAAAAATCCCTTACCTTTGAAAACCCCTCCTCTAATAAGAAATGCCCCTACTATTCAAGTCTTTAGTGACCTTGGAGAACTTATTAAAGTCATGTTTTGAAAACTAGTCATAGCTAACATGATTAGTTGGCCAATTCGAAATCATTACCCTAAGGGTATTATGTATCCTAACTAGTATAGAGAGATTGGGTTCTATGAATAACATCATGTTCATGTGCATAATATATGTCATTATGTGTAGATCAAACACCTCATTGAAACTATGTATGAAAATGGAGAAATTACATTGGATTATAGAGCATCTACATATAATCGTAACCTAGGTATCTACCAAAACCCTTTTCTATAAAATAATAATAATAACAATAATCATGTAAATAAAAAAACTACCAAAAATATAATAATAATGTCAACTGAATGGAAGGAACCAAGGTTAGAATGATTCCAATACCCAACAAACTTATCATGTAGTTGCACATGACTACACTAAAGCTATAGGTCATATTGTGAGAGGTCATATTTACACCATCACCATTATCATAAACCAAATGATAATAGAATAAGATCATTTATAAATAATTCCAATCAACCCATCTATTCCAATGATCCTTCCTTGACCTAGGACCACAAAAAACCACACCAAAAACTAGGGAATACTATTTTTAGACCTTATACCAATAACTTGACATTGCCCTATGACCAAAACTTAGTGAAATGACAATCAAGAATTATCCTATCTAGCCCCTCTCCATCATAATTTTATAGAAATAATGGTCCTATATCCAATCTTGATTATGAAATCATAAATCAATGGTCAAATATTACCGTTCTTGGCCCATAACCCCCTCTCAATGAACCAATTCAACCCACCATCCTAGCTAGGAATAAGCCATATACCACTATTAAGTAAAAGACATTTAACATGTTGGAACAAATTTAGAAGACACTTTCACAAATATCCATTATGTATTTGTTGCATACGTCCACTATCCACAAAAACATCTTGAAAAAATTCCTAGGCCAATCCTAATTTCCCAACAACATAAGCCTAGACAAATTCCAAGCTTTGGTTCGACATCTATCCCTAGGCTAATAATTAACCTATGACTAAAGTGATATGTCATCCCTCATCCTTCTCCATAATAATTTGTTATGAGTTGAAGTTGTTATAATGTAGCCCAAAGTGAAATGTGTCCTCATAGATAATGGGTTAGGCCTAAATATTATGTCTTAAAGCTCATCAAGTATATGAGATATACAATAATTGATCTATAATAAAAAAATAATCACTATCAAAGCATGTGATAATGAAAAGTGTGAATAACAAGGCACTATAAGCTTACCATTTATCATTGGGACATTTACCCATGATACACTTTTCCATGTATTATACCTCAACCTATCTTAAAATTTAATTTTGTTTACACCTTGGATACATGAAATTCATATAATCCCTTCAACATTTCACCAGTGTCTCAAGTTCTCTCACTCAAGCATGGAGGTCACCATCAATAGATATTTTCAGCCCTGTGAACATTGTAAACATTTGGAGGTGGAGTAAAAAATTAACATCTATCACTTTATCCTAGATCTAATTCCCAAAAAGACAAAGGAAAAGAAATACTTATTGAGTTACTAGAAGCCAATTGCATAAACCCAAATAGTCTTGATTCATCATCCTATATACCAAAGCTTAAAATGTCTAATCATTTTACCATCTTAGTGAATGGCCTAGGAAAGTATCTAACCCATGACACATTTCACTTTAACAAGCTTCCTAAACACCCCAGGTCCTATATAAGACATAAATCTAAGCCACTTTACATGGAATGGCAATGAAAAGGAAAAGGTAAACTTCATAGTTTAGCTCCTATGATTTCCACACCAGCCATTGGCCAAGAAGAGAACCCACTTGCCAATAACGAATCATGTTTATATAATGAAAAATAGGATGATTGCTACAAAAATGCCAAATATCCCAATCTTAACTGGATCTTAAATAATCAAGCCCATGAAGGAGGAGGCCTCAAGGTAAAGCATCAAGGTACACTAGAGCCAATTTCTATAACTTGGCATAAGGGAACCTATGGTCTCAAACTTAAACCACCTAGGGATAACCCCATGTATCTTAATCATGTTCTAATGCCAATGACTAGTGACAAATGCCATTAATGAATCAAATTCTGATCTCAACATCTATGAAGACCTTAATAGAACTAAATTGTTTGATCCCTATGCCATTTTTAGCCTTACCCCAATTATTTTCAATAATTCCCTTCCTTTACACCACTATCAAATTATATCCTAGGACCAATAAGAATCCATTGTGCTTGTAAATGATTTTGTGAATCATGACGCCTTTTACAATTTTATTGGCCTAAGAGACAATGTTTCATTGGGAGACCACAAACAAGGGTTCTCTATCAAATTAGATCTTGCAACCTATTTTGGAGAATGGTTAAACATCCTTAGCCATAATAAAATAAATAAAAACATTGATTTTTTAAAGTGAAAACCTCTTTGAGGTGATTTTAGAGTAGGGTAAAAGTAAAAAGAAAGGCTAGTATTTTGGTGAAGACCTATTTTAGGTTCCATTAGATTGGGGTGTTCATATTTCCTCAAACATATCTAAGTATACCACCAATGATGAATTTAATTTTGGTTCTAAGTTTAGTTTTATAGAACAACATACCTTTGATTCAAATTTCCCATGGTCTTTATAACATTTCCATCCCTACCATTGAGAGATTCAAATTCATATCATTTAGGTGATCTTGAAGAATCAGTCCAAATAGAAAACTTTAAAGTCATAGGCCAATTGAAATCATTACCCACCATTTTAGAGGATGGTTCAACTCTCATAATACAAGACACTATGGAAGTCAACATCAAGACTGCAAACAACCTAAAATGGATCAAATTCGGTGCATCCCTCACTGAGGAAGAACATGAATTTTTTACATGCCTTTTGAGGGAATTTATTAACATCTTTGTTTAGGATTGTTTACACATACAAAAAATGGACCCCACCTTAGTTGTATACCACCTTTTTATACATCATGATGCCAAATCTTTGAATAATAAAATGCATAATATGCATCTTCACATTTCTATATTAGTAAATAAAGACATGGAAAAACTATTAGAAGTGAGATGTATTTGACTGATTGACTACTCAAAGTGGATCTTGAATATTGTGTTAGCAAGAAGCTAGAAGAAATTAGAATCTGCAATGATTTTAAACATATAAATAAGGCCTAACCCAAGGACAACTTTCCTCTACCAAACATTGACATGATAAATTAATCTATAGTGGGGTATGAAATGATTTCACTTATGGATGAGTTTTTAGGATACAACTAGATCTAGACTATGCTAGAAGACCAATATAAGACAAAATTCACCACTCTATGGGGAATGTTTTGCTATCAAGTTATGCCATTTGGTCTCAATAATGTTGGGGCCACATACTAAAGATCCATGACCATCATATTTCATGATATCATGAATGGAATTATTAAATACTATGTCGATGACATATTAGGCAAATCAAAGACTCATGTCAATCATCCAATTGCACTTTGAGAGGCTTCATGAGTACAAAGCTAGAATCAATCTTAATAAATGTATTTTTTGATGTCACTTTAGGAAAATTACTAGACTTCAACATCTTTTGTAGAGGCATTAAATTTGATCCTAACAAAGTACAATCCATTACAAAGATGCCATCACGTTCTAATTTGAAGCAATCCCATAGTTTTTAGGGAAAGATTCAATCTATTAGATGCTTCATATCATAGTTGGATGAGAAGTTACATCCATTTACACACCTAGTGAATAAGGATGTCACATTCTATTGGGATGAAGAATTATATAAATCTTTCCAACACTTAAAGGAATATATTTTCAATCTACCTATTTTTTACCTCCAATGTGAGGAAAACTATTCCTATTATATCTATATTTAACTGACAAATCCTTAGGGATACTTCTATATCAACATGATGATAATGGAAAAGAACATGTCATGTACTGTCTAATCCATACAATGGTCATGCATGAAAACAACTATATGTCTATTGAAAAATATTATTTATCTAAGGTCTTTGTAACCTAGAAGCTATGGCATTATGTGCTTAACAATAAGACCATGGTTATTTATAATTTAGATCCACTCAAGTATCTAATTTCAAGGATACATTTATAAGGTCACATGGAAAATATATCATGCTTCTAAGTGAGTTTGACATATAATATACCAAACATAAGGATATAAAGGGACAAGTACTTGTAGATTAGCTTATTAAATCTCCCCTTGAAAATATCAAACTTCTAACTTTTCCAATCCCAAATGAGTCCATCATGACCATCATTGAAACACCTCCTGAGGAAGAACATTGGAAGTAATATTTTGATGGCGCATTCACATCACATGAATAGAGGGTAGGCCTATTTTTTATTATACCATAGGGGGATTTTATCCCTAAATCATTTTGTATCATCTTTCCTTGTACTAATAACATGGCTAAATACAAAGAACTTATTTTAGGGCTTTTCCAAGTAGTAAAATGGGATATTCAACATATAATAGTTTATGGTGATTCTCAATTAATCACCAATCAAGTTAATGACCACTTTTAGACCAAATATTACAAGATGGTGCCATACAAGGCTCTAATCAACATTATCAAATAATAGATTGCTGACATGTAGTTTAAACAAATACCTAGGGATAATAATAGGATAATGGATGCCATAGACACCATCAACTCTTTGATTTGACACATAAAAAAGATAAAAGAATATCAATTCCTCATTGAAAATCTTCTAGTTCCTAATCATAAACCTTCAACCATCAAAATGATATGTGATATTGTTGGTCCCAACTCTATATGGTATTTTAACCTCTTTAAATACCTTCATGAACATTTCATGCCACTAGACCTATCATGCAAACAAAAAAATGCCTTTACCCACCAAGCTTCACTATACCTTCCTTTACTACCATAGATTCGATAGAAATTTGATTCATTATTAAATTTGGTAGAATAAAAATTAGTGTTACAATAATTTCATGAAGGATTATGTGGAGCCCACACTAGTAGGGCCTTCTTAGAAAAAAAACTCCTATATATTGATTATTATTGGCCAACTATGGATGCAGATGTAATTGCTTACATCAAAAGGTATAAAAAATGTCAAAGGCATGCCAATATGATTCATTCCTAAACCAAAACACTAATACCAATGCTTACTCCATGTCCATTTATAACATGGGGACTCGATCTCATTAAGAAGACTAACCCAACCTTATCTGATGGCCATAAACACATCCTTACCTTTACCAAATATTTTACAAAGTGGGTTGAAGCTGTAGCCCTCACATGACTAGAAAACAAATTTCTAAGTTCATATTCAACCATTTCATATGCCACTATGGTATCTCATATGACATTATATCTGATAATGGTAGATCATTTAAGAACAAGGATGTCAAAATGATTTGTGTTGAGTAAAACATTACTCAACATTTTTTATTGCATACTACCCTCAAGGTAAGGTCTAGGAAGAAACATCCAAAAAAAATATTATCAACATCCTTAAAATGATTTTCAATGATGTTATCCATGATTGGCACCTTCTTCTACACCATATAGACATACCACACTAATTATTGTACCCCAACAAAAGCCACTCCATATTCCATAGTTTATGGCATTGAGGCCATTCTTCCCATTGAGTTCAACTTAACTTCTCTATGTATCTCATTGAAACATGTCATGGATGATGAATATTACTGAGTATCTTGCCTAAAAGAGCTAGATTTACCTAATGAGAAATGCATAGCCACTATCAAAAACCTTCAATCATACCAAAATAGACTTTGTTGCCACTATAACTAGTGGGTCAAATATAAAAAATTCAAGCTAGGGGTTCTTGTCCTCAAAGAAAACCAAAAAAATACCATGGTCAATAAGATGAATAAATATAAGTTTAAACTCAATTGGATTGGCCCATATATTATTATTATAAGTTATAATTTTAGAGCATATAGGCCAATTAAACCAGATGGAGATGAACTTGAGGAGCTTATGAACATCATACATATCAATAATTACGTCTCTTAATAAAATTTAAGAATTGTCTATGAGGCTCATTTTCATTATATCATAATATAGACATTCTTCTTTGTACCATACTCTATACCATTATACCATACCTTCCCTATTGACCAATGTTACTTTTAAAATCCCTACCCAACTCTTGGTTCTATTCCATTGGTTCTCTATCCACCTTTAGAAAGGGGATTAAATCAAGTTCTAATAGTTGATTTAGTACTCTAGATAGAGGTAGTATTTTGGACCACTATGATAGTGGTTTCATAGTTTCATCCTTAATTTCTTGTTTTTTCCATTCTAAATGTTCGTAATTATAATTGCCTTTGGGAAAATCACTATACCACTCTATACTGCTAATTATAATTACCATTGGATAGATTCATATCATTAACCTATGCCATTGTTTGCAAATTATAACCACCTATGGGCAAATTAGGAAAAACACCTTTGTCATGCCTTAAAGTCCCACATTGCCATTATTATACCATATTATGCCATTTTCCTACTTTAAGAACTTGTTACTACCTAGTTGGCATCCTTCACTATAAGGTGGAACTATAGTAACTTGAGGTCCTCATGGGACTATGTAAGCAATGCTCAATTCATGTTGAGGTTAGCTTGGTCACCCTTTACCACAATCTCATCATTTTTTTATTTGGACTAATTAGTATCTCATCACTCTCAATCGAGTTGAGATGCTTATAAAACTAAAAAAACATTTTAAAATGATCTAGAAAATCCTAAAAAACACCAAGTCAACCACTTTTTTACCTTAAGGATTTTGGGACCCTTAGTTAATTCACAAGAAACCACTTGTCCTTTAGTTTACCTATTCTTTTTTACCCTTAAGATTTATGCTCTTACCATTTTATGAGTTTTCATATTGCGCATTATGTATTCAACCTTGATACATTGATGGCCATTAGACTTCATCTCACACTTTCACCATTTTTTGAGATCATTCCCATATTCCTCTACCTCATTAATCTATTTTCTTGATCATCACTTCTTTTGTTTATCTCGTCTCTTGGGAGAACTACATTTGGCCTAAAGTTTATGTTAGAACTTACATCCATGGAACAATGTAGGTATCATCCACTTACCTAGTGCATATAGAGTTAGCTTAGCTATCCCTTCTTTTTCTTCTATTCCCCCCATTTCATTTATTTATTTCATTGTCCCCTATACCCTAAGGGAAATGTTCATCATCTTGTTTGTTCTCTATTTTCACTAATATTGTGATTAACCATTGTTTGTGTTTGTTTCATTTTGTTCTCATTTTTTTGTTTTATTATATCTTTATTTTTCATTTCTTGGTGTTTTGTCTTTCTATTTGTTTTTTTATTTTTTAATTTCATCATGGTTCCTTGACTTAGTATATCTACATTCATTGGGTGATTCCTTGTGCATTATTCTTAAGTCCATTCATATTCATATGTAAACATTATCATCATGGTTTTTATCATTGGTGAATTATTTTATACTATTTATTGGATTGCATGTCATTACATATACATATTTTAGCTAATTTTTCATGGTTTTTACATCATGATGCCTACCATCACATGCTATAAAAAAATCAACTAATGTGTCCTAGTACTTCTCCATAAAAACTAAAAATTTCCTAATCGCTCCTATTGTCACTTGGATTTGCACCCCTTGAGGATATTACTATCTCTCCTCATCAAAGTGGTATAATGGAAAAATCTATATTGTTGTGGGTGATAATTTTTTGAGATGAATCTCTAGAAGGGTTAGTTCCCTTGATGCACTCTTTGAAATACTCTCTTACCTATCAACTTTGCATGAAAAGAGTTAAGAAGAAAAACTAAGAAAACTAAAGGTGATACACCAATATTTAATTTACTTATATTGACTAAAATTGTAATAATTAGAGATAAATAATATTTCTTTCACATTAAACACACAACTCAAGATGGATTGTCACATCCATGTTTCATATGTTCGGTTTAAGAGGTAATTTTATGTCTAGGAGGGTAATGGATGATTCCTTTTTGTAATAAAGTCATGAATCACTTATAAAACACACATACACTTAAAATATAACACTAAAAAATACCTACACCAATTACTCTTATGTATATTTGGTGAACAATCAAGGATAACATGCTAGGAAAGATGACCTTCTACTAGACAAGACTAACAAGATTGTAATAACACTATATTATATATTATGTAAGTAGGTAAATTCAATTGTTTTATTTATTCAATATACATTAAAGTGAAAAATTGGGCAAGGTTTCACCATCAACCAACGGAGGCTACTAAAAAGAGCCAAAAGAGTCAATATTTATAGCCTTTGAGAGAAGAATAAGAGAATAGAAGTCTAAAGGTCACTTGGACACTTGTCAATATGATAAAATGAGTTATAATTTCATTATAAATATGTATGTATTTAACCATTAAATTTTATGAGGATCAAGTATCCATACAAGTCATGAAACTTATGAAAAGTGGTATAAAACTCCCAATCTCTCAAAAAATTACCTTCATAATTTGAATCTATTTGAACATCCAATAACTAAATATGGATAGGTTTGATGATTCATATGAGAGGCAAGAACTTCATTAATTCCTCTCCATTCATTGGTTCTATTCCTAATCATTTGGAAACATCTGAGAAGAAGCCATCATTACCTGTAGTCTAAAAAACTCCTCTTTTTCGTCACCCCTCACACTTAGCCTAAAAAATAGCCTTAGTTTAACATGAAAATATATGGGAGATAGTTAATTAAACTTTTTAATTCCATATATGGCCTTATAAAACTTAGGTGTACCTTAAAAGGACATCAACTTGAGGTTTTCACCCTTCTCACCCTTTTGTTCACTATGCTAGTTTTGACTAGCTGAGATGAGATCTCTAATTTGAATAATTATTAGTTTATACCTAGAATAAAATTTCCATAATGAGTTATTAAAAGTCTAGGTATTCCACCCAAACTTTATTTTATCCCTTGAAACTTCTTGTATCCTAAAAAACACATAAAACAATCAAGAAAACCCTATTTCTCACCCCATCCATAGAGTTCCATACAGTTCAAAAGCATGTGAGGGAGCCTAAGTGATTTTTATACAAATTAAAATATCTTTAATTGTTAAAATATTTCATATTGATAACTCTCTAATCTTATTTTCTCCATTGGGTCTTGGTTGAGGGTTTAGTAGGGTTTTAGGCAATTTTTAGTCTTAAGATTTGTTCATAAAGCTATGATGTTAGAACTACCAAAAATGCAAAAAACATGGTGTTAAGGGAAATTTATAACCCATAAAAAATCCTTTGGTTCCCATACATAGTATTATAAAATGAGTACTTGAAGACACCCCATCAAGTTTGTTTATGCCTTTCTTGCATGCTTGGATTCTATCTGAGCTAAAAGTAGATTTACCATAGGTCTACTTGTATGCCAAAAGATTATAAAGTTATAATTTCATCTCCTTAACATGTCCCAATAATATATATATATATATATATATATATATATATATATATATATATATATTCAAGATATATAAATTAATGTAGACACCCAATTGGCTCTAGGTCCCTTGAAGGCCTAAAAGGCCTAAATGCACCCAAATAGATTTGGCTAATTAGACTAATCTTAAATGTTTATGGTTGTGTATTATTAATGTTAAAAACTAATTAAAACTTATAATATCAACACATAACTTCCCAATAACTCCTCTTCTTCTTTTTCCCTTATTCACTAACTAGGCCTAGTGAAAGCTTGCTTAGTTGAACTGTGTGCATGGGGATTTTGGCCACCTTGAGGATTATGAGATTTATATATTGATTATATATAATATAATTTCCTTCAATACACATCATTATATGTTTATTTAGGTTTATAAATATTTTTATCAATCCATTTCTAGGTTTATAAATATTTCTATCAATCCCTTTCCCTATTTTGTACTCACTAGCTTGCTTTGTTAGACCCTGATTTTCCTAGACTGGCTGACCTCTAAGATAAAATAGTGATGTATATCCCTTATCCTCAAGGAAAATTTATTATTTTTTGATATTTTATAATTCCTTATGATTATTTTTACCAAATTTATTAGATTTATTCTTTGATTTAGGTTCCCAACCATCTCAAAATGCCCAAAAAGGCCTCTAAAAAACATGTTTTATTGTTTTTTCCTCAAATCCTTCTAAGAGTGACCTATCCAAGATAAATAAATGATTATATGTTTTTTAAAAATGTTCCTAATTCTCAATTCATTCCTATTAATCTTTTTCTTCATATAAAAAACTTCTCTTCTATGGATTATATATATTTACCTATTGATCAAACATGCTAACTGAGACACCATGATGCAGGTGTCTATTGGGATTTAAATGAACTCAATCATGATGTGAAAAGATCTTAATTTAATCCATATATATCATCATGTATTTAATTTCACTATTATTCTCCTTTCAAAGTCTTAGGACACCATCCTACCATCAAATTTTAGGTCACTATCTATTGACTAAGATACTTTACCTTGTTATATACCCTACTTGTAGGTGTCATTTGTTTCTATTTAGAATGTACATGATGTTATAATAATATTTTTTAAACCCCTTGATTCAACACAATATTATTATACCTTTCAACTAGTTTGAGTTTCTTAAAATAAAACCTAAACACTCATGTTAGCTCATTATCCTCTACTCGACTAGATTAAGCCTTGTATGTGTAGATTTACTCAAATGAGTTTTTTCCCTGGTATGGAGAGACACTTTATAAATAATAAGGACCATATTATAACCTCTCACAAATTTAACTCACTTTTATGCTACTTGGATTAACTAACTCAGTTTTCTTGCCATGACTAAGAAGCCTTGCCCTTTCGCCCTACTGTAGGTTACTTTTCCCTATATGTAGACACTTATATGCACTCATAAGCTTTAAAAGGTATGATTCAACCTTATAATGATGGTATATTTGACATTTTATAGTCAAATTCAACCAATTTATCATCTTAGTAATGAGGGTTTGTCCTATTTGCTTCTTCAAATGTCCAACTTCATTTATAACCTCAAACGTGTAGACACTAATAAAGTATTTTAGTGTTTTTAAGGGCATGTTTAAGGTCCTTCATTTCCATATTATCCTCATATTTTGATCCTCATACTTGGAATATAACCTCTCCCTACCATGTAATATAATATTGACCTTTATAGATGCTTTGAGACCCTTACCTCCATGTTTTAGGATAATCATAAGAAGCTCCTTGACCTCTATTTTGACATTTTAGGGACAACTTCCTAGAATATAATATTCATCTTCTCTACATGGTTTCACACATATTATTTCCATTTTGACACCTTATATTAGTTTCTCATGGATTAGAGACCTTACTAATAATTTAAGGAGGTGTTAAGTTGTTTCAATCTCTCCATATAAACACCTTATTCCCATACTCAACCACCTATAGGTGGATATTTTGGTGCATAGGTAGTGAGTTGTAATATGAGTAATATGAAAATTGTCCATGAATATGAACCTTGTATGTTTTCCTTAATCATGCCAATTCACTTGTATAAATATTAAGAGTTTACAACCATATCATGATTTAATTCTGTTAGCATGATATCATCAATGGCTACTGTAGATGTGCATTGAGTTGAAAGTGGTAAGTGGGCATGAAATAAAATAAGGGGATGGATAAAAAGCCTCATGGGAAGTGAAAACCTAATTTAAACCTTCCAAATGAATTATTGACAATAAGGGCATCCTAATACAAGATTCAAACATTCCTTAGAATGTGAAAATCACTTGTAAACACCTAGAACAAGGTAGGTAAGATATCTCATGACTATTTTTGCATGGTGATTGAGCTTGTGAATAGACTTGCACCTTTTAAAAATATAAAAATGAAATATTTAAAGTTATTGACGGTTTTTAAAACTAAAATACCTAGATTATAATTCCATTAACAATTTTAACAAGTTTATATAGGTGGCTGCAAGTGAGGTTAGGCATGGAGTTGACTATGAGAGATAGCAAGGCTATAATCCATCCAAAATATGACATGGTTAAACTAAAACATGTAAATAGGAATTACTATGAACTTTATAATTTTATAAAATAATTTTCCAACTAAACGAGACCCCTATAGGAGAATAACACTCTACTAACAAGAAGAACTTTGACTGAGACTACACATGTGACACCTTCTTATAACATTGACTAATTTTCTCATCAATACATTATGAAACATTAAAATAAGAATTAATACCATATAATGAGGTATAAAACATATTATAAAACCAACATCACCAATTGGTTCATATAGATTTGACCATAATTAAGCAAAACCTATAGGGTTCATGAAATAGCTAGCAAAAAAGTATAGTCAACTTCATAAGGATGGTTCATGAAGCACAAGAAACCATTATTAAAAATATTTATATTTAAATTAATTTATATTATTTTAATAAAACCTCCCAAAATAATTTTTCCTAAAACCTCTTCAACTATCTGTAATGATAAAAAAACCTAAAGGTCACTTCTGTGTGTTTAGAAAACCAAGAAAGGATCATAAATAGTTTTAGCCTTAAAATTACACTTTAAGAGAAAAATTATAAATTTGTGTTATTAATGTCAATATTCCCTCCAATATATTCTCCCACATGACACACTTCCTTGTGGGCCATACAAGTGCCATTTTCTCCCTTTTTTAGTTTTTTCTTGGATTTCAGTTAAGGAACCTATAATATTCTAATATAACTGGTACATGATAGTTAAAATTAATTTTTGGATGCTTATAAGGAAAAAATTCACATATATACACCTTGGTAAATGTGCCACTTGCATTTATGACCCTTAAAAGCATATTAAATGACCCAAAATGACTAATTGACTAATATTACTAAGACTAAGGCTAGGATGACATTACATGACATAAAATAACATGTAATACACCCCATGAGAATATATTATATCCCATTATAACATATATAACTTATATTTTTACCTATAGGGGCCCCAATTTGACCTAAAAGTCAAATTTGGTCAACAAATTAGTGACTCATAGGGGTAGTATGCCTGCTATACTAACTAGATCAATAGCCTTATCCTATCATAGGCTAAGGTATTCAATTATTTATTTAATATAACTATAAATTAATTACCTAATACACACACAAAATAACCACAACACCCCAAGCAAACACAAGATAAAATAAGACATAAATATGACTCACACATGTGCATAAGCACTTAGGGAAAACAAAGAAAATAAAAAACTATGTACAAAGAGAGAGGAGAACATTAATATAAATGTTT
The DNA here is from genome assembly GCA_037957365.1 of Torreya grandis. NCBI lineage: Eukaryota > Viridiplantae > Streptophyta > Pinopsida > Cupressales > Taxaceae > Torreya > Torreya grandis. Next base: position 799,398 of record JARHVA010003642.1, read on the forward strand.
GAGATATATCCATTTACTATAATATTAATCTCCTCTTCATCCAACTTTGAGAGTTGGAAAGCGGTGTGTTGTTTGCATTGGGTGATAACATAAGGGCCACTCCACAAAGCATCAAACTTTGTGTGTTTTCCAAGTTTATCTCTATCTTCATCCCACTTTAGAAAAATGTATCCCTCTTAGAAGATTATTGGCATGGATTTATTTTTAAAGTGTCTCTTTTTTTGATCTTGATGATATCTCATAGTTTGTATAGCTTAATATCTTATCTCTTCAAGCTCCATCAACTCACACAACCTAACTTCCATGCTTTGATTTTCCATCAACTTCAGTTGATAAGTGAGATCCAAGACTGGTAACTCAAGAGAAATAGGTACTCTAGGTTATTTACCATAAACAAGTGTATATTTTGAGTTTCCAATTGCTCTCTTAGGGGTAATCCTATCAACCCAAAGAGTTTTCTTCAACTTGGAATTCTAAGTCCTTTGGTTTTCTTCCATTGTCCTCTTTATGATCCTAATTATATTCTTATTGGTAGACTCAACTAGTCTATTCCCTTATGGATAATAGTTATATGAAGTACTAAGATATATTCCATGTTTCAAATCCCATTCACTTGTCTTAATTCTAAGGAAAGCCAATGCATTGTCTAAAATTATTATTGAAGGAGCCCCAAACCTTTTCACTATGCCTTTATAGAAGTCTAGAACTAAACTTTCATTTGCTTCCTTGAGAGCTAAAACCTCCACCCATCTTGTAAATTAATATGTATTAGTCAACACTCACTTGTGACCATCACTATAAGGTGGGTTGATTAGGCTTATGAAATCTAGACCCCATTGTATAAAAGGTTGGTAAACTTGTATAAGATGAAGGGGAAAGGCTATAATATTTTGCTTACCATAAAAGATATCACATTTTTGACACTTCTTTACCTAAGAATGGGTGTCTTTGAATAAATTAGGCCAAAAATATCTATCCTTCATAATCTTAGCAGTTGTGGTTCTTGGAGCAAAGTGACCACTAGTTGGTCCATCATGAAACTCAAGCAAAACTTTCTCAACCTGATCTAATTCAACACATCTCAATAACACACCTGAGAAGTCCTTCCTAAACAAAACTCCATCAAAAAGTACATAATGAATAGATTTCAATCTAATGTACCTTATTCTATCTCTATATAGGTCTTGTGGATAGTCACGTCTTTGAAGAAAATGTATCATATCTTGTGTCCAACTTCTCATGAATAAGGATGAGTATTCACGAAACTAAACCTTTTGACAAAATATAAAGGCAATTTCACAAACTAAAAGGGTATACCTATAATATCAGACCTAATAGTCACTTTGGCATGAAATTTAGTGACTGATCAACAACCAAAGAGTTGAAAACTTTAGTGGAGTCTCTAGGTAATAAATGTAGATGTTATTGTAGCTACAAGTATGCAAAGACTATCACCAATCTTCTAGGACTTAGAATCCCACTGGTCATTCCAAAAACTATTGTCACTTATATTTACACCCCTTGATGAGATTCCTAGCTCTCCTCATCCAAGTGGCACAATTGAAACATATCTTTTGTTGTGGGTAAAAATTTGTTGAGGTGAATCTCTAGAAGGGCTAGTTCTCTTGATGCACTCTATTAAACACTCTCTTACCTATCAAATTTGCATGAAAAGGGTTAAGAATACAAACTAAAAAAACTAAAGGTGATACACCAATATTTAATTTCCTCCTATTGATTGAACTTATACTACTTAGAAATAAACAAAGTTTCTTTCACACAAAACTCACAACTCAAGATGGATTATCACATCAATGTTTCATATGTTAGGTTTAGGAGGTAATTTGATGTTTATGAGGGTAATGGATTATTAATTTGTGTAATATGGTCATTATAAACTTATAAAACACACATACACTTAAAAGATAACACTAACAAAGATCTACAATAATTACTCTTTTGCACATTTGGTGAACAATCAAGGATAACATGCTATAAAAATGACCTTGTACTAGACAAGACCAATAATATTGTAATATAACTCAATTTTAAAACATTTAAGTAGGAAAATTCACTTGTTTTATTTCTTCAATAGACATTCATGTAAAAAATTGGCCAGGGTCTCACCATCAACCAATGGAGGTTGCTAAAAAGAGCCAAAAGATTCAATATTTATAGCCTTTGAGAGAAGAGCAAGATAAGGGATGTCTAAAGGTCACTTGGACACTTATAAATTTTATAAAAGCAGATGAAATTTAATTATAAATAGGTATGGAATGAACCATGAAATGTCAAGAGAATCAAGTGTCGATACAAGTCATGAAACTTATGAAAAGTGGCATAAAACTCCTAGTCTTGGCTTAGAAAATTACCTTCACAATTTGAATATGTTTGAACATCCCATAACTAAGTAGGGATATGTTTTATGATTTAAATGAGAGGAAATGCCTTTAATAATACCTCTCCATGCATTGGTTTTGGTACTAATCATTTTTAAATATCTAAGAGGAAGATATCACTACCTATAATATAAAAACCTCCTCTTTTTTGTTACTCCTCACACTTGGCCTCAAAAATAAAACTTGTTTCCCATGAAAATCCATTATATTTAGTGAATGAAACTTGGAAAGACCCTCCATGTCCTTAGACTACTCAGGTATACCTTAAAAGGACATCCACTTGAGGTTTTCACCCTTGTGTTCACTGTGCCAATTTTTATTGGCTGAGATAAGAGCTTTGATTTGGACACTTACGAGTTTTTCGTTAGAATAAAACTGACTTAAGGAGTTATTACAAGTATTTTTATTTTACCTAAACTTGATTTCATCTATTGAAACCCCTTGTATCCTAAAAAACACACTATATAGTGAAAAAGACTTTGTTTCTCACCCAATACATGCATTTATGTATAGTTCAAAAGAATGTGATGGATCATAAGTGATTTTTATATAATTTCGAATATATTTCATGGTCAAAATATTTCATATGGATAGCTAAGGGTTTACTAGGGTTTTAGGCAATTTTTAGTCTTAAGATTTTTTCATAAGTATTACATGTTATAACTAACAAAAAATGAAATATAAATGGCGTTAAAGTACCTTTCTAACCCTTCCAAACTCCTTTGGTTCCCATACATAGTATTATAAAGCATATGAGTACTTGAAGACACCCCATCGAGCTTATTTCTACATTTTTAAAAGCTTGGATAATATCTAACATAGAATTAGCTTTCAAATATGTTTCCTTATATTACAAAATACTATATATGTATAATTGAATCTCCTTAACATGTCCCAATCATCTGTATATCTCATCAAGAGCTAGAAATGAAGGTAGACCCCTAATTTGCTCTAGGTCCCTTGAAGGCCTAGCATACACACTGTTAGCTTTGGTTACTTAGACTAATTTTAAATGATTGGGTTGGTTTATTATTCATGTTAACACCTCATTACATATTTTAATATCACCATATAACTTCACAATCACTCCTTTTCTTCCTTTTCCCTCATTCACTAACTAGGCCTAGTGAAATCTTACTTAATTAGACTGTGTGCAGGGGGATTTTAGACACTTTGAGGGGTCTAATATTGATATAATTATTTAATATCATCTAATTTACTTCCATACACCTCATTATATTTGAATTTAGGTTTTTAAATCTCTATATCAAGTCCTTTCCCCATTTTGTACTCACTAGATTGCTTTGTTAAACCCTAATTTTCCTAGACTAGTTGACCTCTGAAACAAAATAGTGAGGTATATCCCTTATCCCTAAGGAAAATTGAGTATTTTTAGAGTTTTGATAAGTATTTTTTATTATTTTTACTGTAGGGTTTATCTATATTATTTCCTTTAGGTGTCCAACCATCTTAAAATGCCCCAAAAAGGTCTCTAAAAAGACTATTTTTTGCTTTTTCCTCAAATCCTCTTAATAGTGAACTCTTAAAGATTAAAAAAATGATTATAAGTTGTTTAAATATGTTCCTCATTATAATTTCATGATTATTAATATTTTTATTCATCCAAAAAACTTCACTTTTATGGATTATTCATATTCACCTATTGAGCAAACATGGTTTCCTAGCCCACAGTAGGAATTGTTGCCCTTTAGCCAAGTAAGGAAGGAAGATGATCACCTTAGCAAAGTATTTGGACTATTGAAACACATTTTGGCCTATATTTAACCACTTTTAATTATATTATAACCTTCATCTCTTCCCTATACAAGTCCATACCTTACCCTACTTTCACTAACTTGTACCCTACTATAGGTATGCATATGGGTTTTGGATACCTATGTAGGTGTGTTTTTGTCTTGTTTTATAGTTAATGAAGTCACCATGACATTAATTTAGGTTCCACATGTTACTTCATTAGTTAAAAACTCTTTATAACCCTACATATATAATTTGATCTTCAAAATTGGGTCTCCACTATTTATTGACTAAGACACCCTACTATAGGTGTTTATTGGGCTTCAACTAAGCTCAATCATGATGTGAAATTATCTTTAATAACTACCTTTAGGTCACCATGTATGTAATTACCCTATTATTCTCTTTTTAATGTCTTAGGACACCATCATAGCATCAACTTTTAGGTCACTATCTATTGACTAAGACACTTTACCCTATTGTAGACCCTACCTCTAGGTGTAATTTGATTCTATTTGGCTTGTCCATGATGTTAGAAAATTCATCTTGAAACCCCTTGATGACACAAAATTATTCTACCCTAAAAATAGTTTGAGTGTCTTAAAATAAAACATAAACACTCATATTAGCTCACTATCTTATACCCTACTAAACTGAGCCCTGTAGGTATGGATTTACTCAAATGAGTCTTTTCCCTAGTATGAAGAGACTCTTTATGAAGAATGAGTACCATATTATAAAATCTCACACATTTAACTCACTTTATTCTCCTTAGATTCACCAACTAGGTTTTCTTTCCATGACTAAGAAACATTTCCCTTAGGGCCTATTATAGGTTACTTTTCCCTATATGTAGACGCCTGTAGGCATTCATAAGTTTGAAAAGGTATGAGTCAACCTTAAGGTTATGGTATCCTTTCTATTTTACACTAAAATTCAACCAATTGATCATCCTAGTCATGAAGTTTTATCCTATTTTCTTCTTAATATATCAAACTTCATTTTCAACCTCAGACTTGTAGACACGAATGAATTATTTTAGTGTTTTTAAGGGCATGTTTGAGGTCCTTCATTTCCATCTTATCCTCAAATTTTGATCCTCATACTTGGAATATAACCTCTCCCTAATATGGATTATAATATTGTCCTTGATAGATGCTTTGATACCCTTACCTCCTTGTTTTAGGATAACCACAAGAAGCTCCCTAACCTATATTTTGACATGTTAAGGACAACTTCCCAGAATATAGTCTTCATATTCTCAACATCATTTCACACCTCTTCTTTCCCTTTTGACACTTTTATGAGTTTATCATCAATTAGAGGCCTTACCAAGACTTTAAGGAGGTGTCAATTTATTTCAATCTCTCCATATAAACACCTTAGTTCCCTCCTCAACAACTTATAGGTGGATATTTTGGTGCATAGGCAGTGAATTATAATATGAACAATATGAAAACTATCCATGAATATGAACCTTATACATTTTCCTTAAGAATTCCAATACACTTGTATCAATCTTAAGAGTTTAGAACCATATCATGCTTTACACCTATCAACATGATGTCATGAATGGCTACTATAGATGTGCATTGAGATAAAACTGGTTAGTGAACATGAAATGGAATAATGGCATGGAGAAAAGGACTTATGGGAAGTTTAAACCTAGTTTCAACCTTTCCAATGCATGATTGGAAACAAGGTAATCTTGATACAAGCTTCAAACATTCCTTCCAACATGAAAATCACCTACAAATACCTAGAACAAGGTAGCCAAGATATCACATGACTATTTTCGAATGGTGATTGAGCTTGTGAACATACTTTCACCTTTTCCAAACATCTTAATGTACCTTTTCAAACTCTTAATGGATTGGATAACTAAAATACCTTAATTATCATTTCATGAACAAGTTTATATAGGTGACTACAAGTGAGGTTAGGCATGGAGTTTACTATGAGAGATGGTAAGGCTCTATGTTAACTTAAATATGACATGGTGAAATAAAAACATGAAAATAGGTGGTTATATGACCCTGATACTTTTATAACATCATTTCCCAACTACAAGATGCCCCTATAGGAGAACAACACTCTGATAACAAGAACTTTGACTGAGAGTGCACATGTGACACCTTCCTCTAGCATGGACTAATTTTCTCATCAATACATTATGAAACATGAAAATAATAATGTATACCATATTAGGAGGTATCCAACATCTTCTATAACTAACATCAGCAATTGGTTTGTATGGATTTGACTATATTTGATCAAAACCTATAGAGTTCATAAAACATCTAGTAGAAAAGTATAGTCAACTTTATGAGAATGGTTCATGAAGCACAAGACACCATTAATAAAAATATTTATATTTAAATGAAGGTATCTGATTTTAATACAACTTCCCTAAATCATTTATCTTTAAATCTCTTTAGTTGTCCATAGTGAGGGAAAACCTAAAGGTCACTTCTATGTGTCTAGAAAACCAAGAAAGGAGTAGAATGGTTTTGGCCTAAAAATGGCATTTCCATAGAAAACCAAATGTATAAATGAGTTTTAGGAAGGTGAAGAGGAAATCCAATATATTTTACACATTAAAAACTTCCCCATGGGCCATACAAGAGCCATTTTCTCCCTTTTTCATTTATTTCTTGGATTTCAGTTTAGGAACCTATAATATTATGATGTATATAACATCCCTAATAGTTAAAATAAATTATTTTACTCTTATAAGGAAAAACTTGACATCTAGACACCTTGGGAAATGTGCCACTTACATTTATGACCCTTAAAAGCACATTAAATGACCTAAAATGACAAATTGACTAATATGACTAAGACCAAGGCTAGGATGAGATTAAATGACATCAAATAACATGTAATACACCCCATAAAAATATATTATACCCCCCTAAAACATCTAAAACTTATGTTTTTACCTATAGGGGATTTGACCTAAAAGTCAAATTTGGTCAATAATTATAAATCATTCTCACATATAGAGTAATTAAATCATGTAAGAATTTTTCTTCCTTGATCATTAAGACATTCATCTCCCTACAAACAAGTTACCTAAATTCATCTTTCTCCTTTGTACTATTTTTTTATTACTCTATGAGTATGGATTTAGTAACTAAACCCCCTTTTCTAATTTTCTATATTGTCCCACATGTAGTACCAATGATTATAATCACCTTTGGGAAAATCATTATGTTTCAACATATCTAGATGTTAAGTATTATAACTACCTTTGGGAAAATCAATATCATTATTATACACAAGTGGGGAAAGTTTTCATCACGCTAATGATTATAATCACCTTTAGGTAAATCATTATCTCTATCCACCCACCTGGGTCATGTTTTTAACCTTCTAATGATTATAACTGCTTGTGGGCAAATCATTACTTTTAATTTTAATAATTATAACTACATTTGGGAAAATCATTGTCTTTTTATCATGCTATGATAATGATTATAATTACCTTTGGGCAAATCATCCTTTTTATCTAGCCAATTGGGAAAGATCATGATACCAATAATTATAACCTCTTATAGACAAGTCAATCTTATCTACCCATTTTACCTTTTGGTCTCATCATTTCCTTATTTTGGGGGATCAATCATTGACCCTTGTTTATTGATCACTTCCTCAATGGGGCATCCATGACTTATCCATCATTGTTTAGGGAATTATGCATACATGACCTTTTCATTATTTGAGAAAACTTTACTATTCTTATAGATTTCAATACTTTCCCAAATAGGGGAAAACTGTAGACACCTAATTCTAGTCCAAACTAGCTTCTAACCAAACTTCAGACTAATTCCTACCAACCAATGTAAACTAGGACTAAGAATTACTAAATGTCCCAATTTAATCTATACACCATTCATAAAATGCTTAGAATCATGTTGAGGCATCACTATTTAGGCTATTATATCACACACAATTATAACCTCTCATAGATTCATCCTCAATCACATTGTGACATAACAACTATCAATTTGGCCTATGGACCCATTAAGTGGGGCACTTTATCAAATATTTAAAAACATAAAATACTACTCAAAATTAATTAACTAATTAAAAAAGATTAAATTTTTAGTTAAATTATCCATTTACAATTAATGAATATATAAAAATGTAAATTGTAAAATTTAAAATATTAAGCCTTTTCATCTTTGCATTTATGAGTTGTCAATCTCTTCCAAAATATCTCAGAATATCTAATTGTAAAGACATGCCTAGTAATTGAAAATAATAATTACATGATAAATTTTAACTCAAATGGAGTTAGTCTCAACTCACCTAGGATTATTTTGAACCCATTCCATTTTTAAACTCAATCTTAACTCACCTTGGGTGAGAGTTGATTCTTGAGGCTATAAATACAAGACCACGCCTATTGATGTTTAAGCTCTTTTGGTGTAAATTTATTATTCCTAAATGTCTTCAAAGCTTTGATAGTGTACATTTATTATTCAATATTTACTCCATAATATTAATGTAAGTAATGTTATCATGCCAAAACCATAAGACAAATAACCAAGCCAAGGTGCCAAGGAAAGGTGAATCTAAAAAATCTCTATTGATGAATATTTTTTGATGCACAAAGAGATAAAACCAATTTAACAAGCCATTTAGAGATCCAAAGAAGGTAAAAGAGTGATTTATTTTATGTCTTAGTTGTGTTTTCATATGCATGATTGTTATGTATGCTCTCCTTAGTGTCTAGTCGAGAGGTGTTAGGATTTTTAGTGTGTTATTTTGATTTGTTTTATTGGAATAACACAAGACTAACCTTGCCCTCTACATATTCCTTTTTCACACATTAGAGAAGATCCAAGGACACATGTTACTCTTCATGAGGAAGTTTACAATAATATAGGGTTTTAAAATAGTCCTAATAACTCTCCCAACATGTGTCACCTCATCCAATCATGATCTCGAAGAGAGTTGGCATAGGAGAGTTTTCTTTGCACTTGATTATCCTAGTAACTCATCAATATCCTTTGAAACTACCCTCCTACTTACCTAGATGTGACAATTGGTCTACTTGATCATCAAATTCATATTGATCTACTCTTTAACATTGTTTATTAACACTTTACATCTATTGGAGGCTCCCATGCTAATGTTTTATAAGTATCTCGAGTGTTTTTTAATAAGTGTCTTAAAGCTTTTGTTGAAATCAGCTCATAAATGTGTTTAGGTATCTTTAAACCTCATCATGAGGTCTTGGAATCATCCTAAAATTTCCATTAAAGGACATATATATATCCATGAGACCCTACTAGGCCTTACCCAATTCAAATCCAAGAGAAAGCTTCTAAAACTTCCCTTTCTAGGTATGTAGTAGTCACTTCTAGGCCTAATCCATACATCTTATACCTCACACATGTGGGATAGTGACTCATTTAGGTGACATGAGAACTATGAATGTAATATTAGACATTTCACATCTAAATTCATTTATCTAGAGTCATTAAGCTCATTTCATCTCTCATCAAGTCATTGATAATGTGTAGGCTAGTTGAAACATGTCTACCATATTAATAATGGTTCATAAAGATAGGGGATTCAAATATTGAACCAATTCCAAAAGTATTTAGAACACATAGGTACCCTTCCATGGATCTTATATTTGGAACCCATGAAAATCCTCCTACAATTTATAATCATTAAACTGAGTCTTCTAGAGTTCTTCATAGTTTAAAACATGATTATGAGGTAGTCTTCAATCTTAAAGATTGTTTTTAGAGTTGTGAGGGTGAATTAGAGAATTAATGCCACTATTTTATGTTAATATAACCCATTCATCATCTTTAATGGATATCTACCCCCATGCAAATCCTCCAAGGAATTTTGAGCTTCTCAAGGTAATCTATTAGGCATAAAATACTGTGTGCATATAATGAGAGAGTGTTTCTTGGTCAAAACACCTTAAAGTACAGTTTGTGACCATAAAACCCTACAAATAGGTTTTAAATGGTCTATTAATGATTACTGATGATATTTAATATACATTAATCTCTAAACTAGAGTTACACAACTTGAGTCCATACTATGAGGGTTTGAAAACAATTAGGTATGTGTAGCCTTAATGGCCTAATTCTCAAAAATTATCCTTACCTCACTAATTTCAAACCTCATGGATATATTGGAACATTGTCATTCATTTCCATCGAGCTTATAATCCTTAAATGTTCCAAGAAATGCATTTTTTCCTCAGATTTCATGTATAGGCATATACATGCCCATTTAGGCCTACTAGGCCTAACTAGCCATCCAAGGCTTCTCTTTAATTTATAAGATCATAAAAATTCAATGGAGACATTAATAAATTTTGGTATTCAAGTTACAATATCTCTTTTACACTCTTTCATCTCTCCTCCATGCATGTTTTAAAACATACTTTCATTCTTCTCCAAGATCTTGAATGTAGAGTCTAATAGGTTTGTAGGGACTACAAGTGTGTACATTTTATTTTAGATAGCACCAAAATTTCTCACTAAGTAATTTAAAAATGATGCATAGGATACTCATTGTTACATAGACCTCTAAGTCCATTGTCAAATGCATTTACTACTCAACTTCCCTACCTTTTCATAATTGGCATGTAGGAGTAGTTTGTGTTTTGTTTAGTCATCTCCTTTTTTAACCTTCCCTTGGGTCTCTTTGACCTCAAATTAATTTTATCACCTTATCCATATATTTTATTTTCCATCCCACTTCTCTGAATTATGTTCTCTTTCTAATTTTGAAGTCACTTAAGATACCTAAGTAGCCTATAGGTGTGATTGAGAGTCTTGACTGTCATTTTAGGTTTAGATGTCTTCATCAACAAGGAACTAAAAATTCAATGATCTTCACTACTATATTTATGGTTTATTTTTTCTCCTTTAAAAATTTCCTAAACCCTATATATTAACATGCATATCCCTTATCTCTCATGTCTACTTATAGATATGTTTAAGATGTTTTAACATTTGAACATGGATTCTACACATTATCCACTTACCTTGAACCATTCCAAGTGTTAAAACACTACTACTTATTTCCTTGTTAGTTTTTCCACCTCAAAACTTGGTGCATATTTCAACAATTTCACATAAATACAGACCTATAGGTTTGTAGACCTATAGGTCTACATTCCTTATGTTCTTGCCTCATATGATGAAAAATTTAACCTTTCTAAATTTTAAAATACTTTATAATTATTTTAATATAATATAATGATATCATGATATCCATATGACTTTGAAAAAATAAGACAAAAAACTTTGGAAACATCTTTACAGGCAATGTCAAACATTGTCTTAAAAATAGGAGCATGAATACCATTAGAGGATCGGTACAACATAAAAAATCATCTTCAATTTTTTTTATTAGATTATAAGATGATTGAAACATTTAACACCACTTATATTCCTTGAATCTTGTATAATATTTTAAACTCCAAGTGAAAACTTATGACATCACCTTCATGCAGGTTATTCTTAACCCATGGAAGCTCACACATGTGATTATGCTATATGTAAGCATGGAATAATTTATAATACATATACATACCTCATAAACCACTTTCCATGATTCAACAAGTCCATTCGTGCAAGAAAATTTCCCAAAACTAAGCTAGTGGGAATTTGAGTCATGTTTTGACCCCTTCAGCTCTTGATGATTGTTCATAGAGTTGGGGGATTAAATATGAAAAAAAATGATAGGTATTTTAATGTCACTAAGACCCATATATATGGTTAATATCTCAAACCTTGACTCTACCTGTATAACCTAGACCATCCATTTGAAATCTACCTTTATGAGTTTGTAACAAAATTGATAAGAGAGAGAAAGAGAGAGAGAATAAATATTTTTCCTTAGAAAGAATTTTTAAATATTCCTAAACTTGGATATGAAATTTATAGTGTGAATAGACATGCTTAAATCATATTAACTTTAAATTGGGCTCTTGAAGTTCATATAAGTGCCTTAAACTTCCTCTTTGGAGTTAGAAATGAAATAATTGATATGTTCTAACATAAAAAATGATAATATGACTTTATAATGACAAAATTAATGTTATATATCCTATTTAAATATTTCAAATTGATAATTATGTACCTTAGTTCATATTTATCCCAAACAGTGACTTAAATGACTTTAGAGTGCATGATATGCATGGTGGAAGACTAATGCATGGTTAGATGACGTGTAGAAATTTAGAAATCCACCATTAACTTTATGTTAACTCTTTACCATTGGATTTAATTATCCATTCAATAATATAACCTTGATAAATCTTAATTTGGCCATAATTGCAACCTAGGTTTCTCCAAAAAAGTTAAAAAATGCTAAAATACCTTAATCTCTTCAAACATATTTAATAAGCTTTAAACCAAGTGATCAAGTGAAAGGAATTGAATTGATATAACATGTACCATATTTACACATCATGAGATACTCCTAGGACCCATTAGACTGACCTTTAAAGCATTATAATACATGAAAAGGAACATTACCTTAAAAATTGCTAACTAGACTAACAAATCTTCATTTCAAGACTTCATAAGGCATGGGAAGGGTTAGGAACAAGGCATTGAAGCATGACAATAAATTTATCACCTATAATGGTTGACCTTTTGACCTTAGGGGTCAAAATTGGTTGAAGATAAACATTTGGTCATCATTGAGATCTTAGATCTTATGATTCAATGTATAATATCTATTAATAGAATTCCCAGGGCCTTGATGATAGTCACAATATAAATTAACATCATATAATTTTAGTATAGGTTGTAGACACCTAAAATTGGCCACCAATGGCTTCATATATGACTTTATACCAATTCTTGACAATCATTTAATACCTAGCCCAATAATTTCTATTAGTCTAAAATTTGGCTTCATAGCCTTACATTAAATCAATTTAGCTTAATAAATCAATAAAATAAGGCAAATACACACATTGAATTAATAAAAATCAAACAAATGACCAAATGCCTAAAAATAATTAATTAACTTGCACACCCTAATCAAAATCAATTAGTAAGTTAAATCAATTTCAAATCATAATTAAGTTCACCCATGAGCTAATAAATAAATTAAATCAAGTACTAAAAAGGAAATTCAAGAACATCTTACCTTTGTGAGTTGTCACCTTTGGAAAATATATAAAATAATATCCTAAGAATATGTCAAACTCAACCATGGTTATGATTTATCCCTTTTGGAAAATATATAAAAGAATATCCTAAGAATATGCCACTCTTAACCAAAATTAATAAACTCAACCATGGTCATATTTAGCCCATTTCAAGGGATCTGAAAGCCTATAAAATCAATCTTAGATCTATTCATTTTAGGATCTCAATCAAGTTAGAGTTATAATGTGGGAATAGATTCATGAAGCTAAAATCCTAGTGTTATAATGCCAAAATTGAGCCAATCCATATCAATCAAGCCAAGCATTCAACAATAGTTCCAAGATGAGATGGAGATAGCCAAGCACCATTGATGAAGACCTTTTGAGCACAATCCAAGCAAGCCAACAAATAAATCATTTGGATCTCTCAAGGAAGGTAAATATTTTTGTTCTTTGCATTTTATTTCGGTTTTCAATTGTTTTTCTTTTCATTAAGCTCCCCCTAAGATCTAGGCATAGAGATGTTAGTATGTTAGTGTGTTGATTTCATATTTTTATGGACTAACACTTGATATAACCTCTCCTCTTTGTCAAATTCCTTGATCACATAGGTCAACGCATATCAAAATATATGGGAGGAGGGAGAGATATGAGATGACACTCCAAAATACTATGAAGTAAATAAGATAGAGACTTAGATAATGATGTAAATTTTCACTTAGGTGATTTAGATAAGATGAGTCAATTAGGTTATTTTGATATTAAGTTAACCTTTGTGGTTGTTTCCTTTTTAGGTTATGTGGGTTTCACCTTGTATCTTAGTTTGATATAAAACTTGGTATTATATGTAGTTACTGTGTTTGCTACATACTTTAGTTTCTTAAGGAAATAATATTCATTTCATGATCTCATATAATATTGAGTAAGTCATCAAAAGATTTATTTTTTTTTGAAAATAATAGACTCATGTAATAAGGCAAACAAGCTTTACTTGAATATTTCTTGAAGTTATTTACATGCCACTAGATTTATCATTTTGACTAGTAATATTTTATATCTCAAAACATATTCATTGATAGGTTCATTGTCCCTTGTTTAATATTTTTAGTGATATTCATAGATAAATGTGTTAGAAAATGATCGGCTAAAGGTTTCAATGATTTCAATTATTGGAGTGTAAATAATATAACCATTTTAAATCATAGTCTTTTAGGCTCCTTGTAAATAATTTAGTCAAAATTTAATCTTTAAATTCATAATCAAGACATGTCACATTGAAATATTTGATATATTATTTAAGATCACCCATGCCATCATAAAATGTGAACTTGGGTGCAAAAAAACCAATTGGAAAATGGTACAAATATATTTTGGGTGTAATAGGATCATACAAAACATCTTTTGAATCAATATAGTAAGGTGGTTTCATAAAAAAAAATCTCATTGTTATTAACCTTATCTTGAAAAAGTTTTATAGTTTGAGATGTCACCTTAGCTTGCATTATTAGAAGCACAAACACTAAGAGGGGGTGGGGGGTGGTGTGAATTAGAGTGAAAAATTTTACAATAAATTCTATTCACTATTCATTATCCATTAAATCATACATCACTTGATCTAACAACAACCTCATGAAATCACATACATATAACACATGAATGAAAAGAGCATATCACATGAACACAATATCTATGTGGGAAACCCTCATGGGGGAGAAAACCCACTAAAAAAGCTTTGGATTAATATCCTATAAATTATTACATAAATTTAGACTAAGACAAATTGATCAAGGAGCACTCACCCCTTAAATTAGACAAGCACCCACTTGACGTTCAGCTAGCACCAACTAGCAAGGAGGCTACAACCCACTAAGTGATCAAGCACCAGCTTAACCACATCATATCAGATGTCCACCTTTAAAATGATGTATTCTACACTTAATTATGTATATTATAATATTATAAACCCCCTTCACTTTTGCATACTCATACAAACCCTCAACACTAATATTTGTACTTAATACATGCAAAAACAACCCTTCACCAAAATTTGCCTACCCTCACAAGGAAGATTATAGAAACTATGAAACCACTTGAAATCACATCATAAAAATATATTGATCTGATTGTTACCTTTATTATCTCCAAAACTCATACAAAAATCTCTCACCAAATCCTCTTCTATTTCATCCCAAATCTGTAATTAATTCACATATGCAACCCTATACAAAATAATTCATATACACATGCATACGAGCTTGAATCAAATCAAAATACACTCATTGCCTTTAGTATGAATGTAGGACCTAAAAAAAAATCATTATCTCATTTTGATCCTTTTCATTCCATTTTTCATCTCTATAAATTACTCTTTAATTCATCCTCATCTTCAATTGCACACCGACACCAACATGGGCATGAATTCCCTTTTTATAAGCTTGTCACAAGCTTACACTCAAGTTATGTTTTTCAATACCTCTTTTATTTACATGAATAAACTCAAAATATCATTATTAACATGAAACATAAAATCCATAATCATTCATATGGCCAGTCATGCTTCCAATGGCACACATCCCACTCACAAGGCTTAAGGAAATAGCCCCCATTTAAGCACAAGTTACAATAAAACACTTTTACAATATAATAACTCTTATTCATGATACACAACATTTCATGTAAAAAAAAAAACTTTCCACCACACATGGAAAATATAAAAAAAACCTACATAGGTTGGCCATATCATCCATATGTCTCACTTAAGCCATCTCCCATTTCTCTTTAAGCTTAAGTGCCCTTTATAGGCCCCATAGAGATCCACTTCACCTTTTACCACTCCACCAAGCAAAGTAAAAACAAAAAACCACTATTAGGCTTATTAAATTAAAATAAATAACCTATATTAACTTATAAATACTTTTAAAATATTACAACACCTCTTTGAACCTTTCTTACACTCGCAACACTTCATTTGGCCTTAAAGGCCCATTAGGGTTAAATAACCAAAAAACACTGCCTTCACTAAAAAGACCATAACTCACTGAATATATACTTTATATGAAAGATAAATATATGGATTGAAATATTAATATATATGGAACATAATTTAATCAATGATACATCTTAATTAATCCTCCTAAGGCTCATCAACACCTCTGTAAGAAGCTCACTCAGATCTGCAATAAATACAGTCAACAATAGTCAAATTTTACCTAAAATATCTTCACTTGTATGAAATTTCAAGACATAAAACAAATTTTATGGTTATAAATATGGATTATAATTCATATTTATTTTTATAACAACAATATTTTATCAATACATTATCTTTTACAATCAATTCTTTGCACTCTGCTTTATTTAGAAAAGGCATAGGCAACCATAGTTAACTTGATCGAGTAATGAATACAGCTATACTAACTATCAAGACATATAAAAAAATTTATTGGATTAAAATTTAATTATTATACCACTTTTATTTTTACTTCACCTTCAAATTCAATCTTCATAAAAATATATGATCAAAACACTACTAACTAGTTTACTAGAAAAGATACAGTCAACCCCAGTCAACTTGCTCAAGAAATAAATGCAACTTTACTAACTATAAAGAAATAAAAAATTTAATCAATTAAAAATTAATTAATAGACAAATTTTAATTTAATTAACCTTAAAATTCAACTCTCATCAAAATATATGATCAAAACATTGTCGACTGGTTCACTAGATCATGCAAATTTGGCTAAACATAAAAACAACAAAATATGCCTGAGAGACCAATTTTTCACTACCATATCCTTTGAATCACACATCCTTAATATATAAAAACTATAATGTATAAATTAGGTATAATTTTTAACACACCCATATTATCAAATTTATCTGACTCATCCACATGTGCCAATACTTATGTCAACAATATGCCCACTTAGATTTTTCTGCTACAAGACCACTTATGCCAAGATGAGCAAAATAAAGCATCATATGAATTAGACTGATCAAATTTATGATCCAAATAATGTAATACCTATTATATTACCTATAAAACATGATCAATACCTCAAATTCATCCATAAATATCCATAATCATGCCAAAACTAAGGCACAAGAAGGCACACTCTAAGCACCCTAAGGCACACATATTGCACACTTTGTCATTGACTCACTTTGACGCTTGGGCACATAGGAACCTTTTAAAATTCAAATTGACACTT
Source organism: Torreya grandis (assembly GCA_037957365.1). Lineage (NCBI taxonomy): Eukaryota > Viridiplantae > Streptophyta > Pinopsida > Cupressales > Taxaceae > Torreya > Torreya grandis. Next base: position 816,912 of record JARHVA010003642.1, read on the forward strand.
AAATGACATAAATAAAAACTAAACAACATGAAAATCTTGATTGATAAGGTTATATGTTTGATATGTCACCAAATGGGATGAAAACATGGTTTCAGTTGATAAAGGCATTAAAACTAGTAATTGGGTTGAAGTGATAATGGTTCTCATAGAGCATGTTAAAAATGATAGGATTTATCTAGGGGAACAATGGTGTAAACACATAAACCATTCCCCCATTACATTTATGAAGTGATTATGTGCTCAAGGGAAGAGAAATAAGAATGTGAGGATGTCTTGTAGCTCTAATAGCATGATCAATAAATGTACTTGGTTTTTCATCTATGTTTTTTGTTATTTTAGTTGCCAATATGATTTTTAGGATATCATAAAGATATTCAAGTTTTATAAGGATACACTCTCGAAGTATATAATTAGCCTATACTTGATCTTGATATATTTATTCATGATAATTATTTATGTTAGATTCAATGTTTTCATGATAAAAATAATATTCTATGATAACTTCTTCAAAAATTTATTTATTTTGATTATTGGCACTTTCATTAGGCATAGGGTTTGATACTTCATTGGTTTGATCCATCTTAGGTGGAAAAATATGAAGTTCTAAGTGTTTGATAAAATGCCAGCTAATCTAGGGCTATGCCTAAGTTACATATAAATAATATAATAGATTTGGAAAAAATAAGGAAAAAACTTAGGAGGATGAATACCCTATGGTAAGCTAGGTTTTACATAAAGAGACATAGAGGTTGGGTGAACCAAATATTTAACCCTAAATTTTGATTGTGTGGATATAGGGTTAATAATATACAATTAGATATAGCATAAGGGTGATAAACTAATCTATAATACTCTAATTAATTACAAAATAAAATAAATGAATATATTTAATTATAATACTAAGATATGTTAAATATATAATTTAGTAAATATGAATGATTTTCAATTTATTAAAATTCCAAAGAGAAATAAAAGTTAGCTGGGTTTACATTATGTAGGAAGATCTAGTCTAGAAATAGGTGTAAAGCATGCATGATTAATATTTTGGGTTAGTCATTAGATTTTAGAGATTGTACTTTTATAGCCACAAACACTGTCATCAGATCTATACACTATAATTGATTATAGTGTTTGAATATGATTTATGTGTCTATTAAAAAATAATGAATATATCTAGATATGACCAACTCCATTGTTTAGATTTTCTATCACCTTTCTATTAATTTTTTCAAATTTAAGATAAATGTTATTCTTAACTAATTAATCAAACCCTATCTCTTCACCCTTCTTCACCCTTATAATTGGTTTTTATAAAAATGGGTTAGTGGGATCATGGTTTCAAGATCATCCAAAATACCCCTTTTATCAATGGGAACTACCTACATAACTAATACTCCAAGGAGGGTCTCATACTTTTGTAGTTATCTCCTATGTGTGGGAAAGTGTGTGCATAAGAGGGAAATATACTATATTATGATGCATGTAGTGATCTATCTTGTAAATTAAAAAATATCACTCATGGGATTATATTTGAATTATTGAGACCTATAATATGAGCACTCATATTATTTATATGAAAATAGGAAGAATAACTTGGTTGTGTAGTTGATTGATTTAGCTTTAGTAAATGTTTGCTTGGTATTTTATAGATAAGGAATGAGAAGGCTTAGAATTGTATTTATACCACATATTTTTAAAATATCTCATGGTATGGTTAAATAATATAAATAGGACAATCCATAAATTTTGAATCATTTTTGGTTTGGATAAAATTTGGCCACTAGACACTAGATAAAGATTTGAACATTACCATCGAAGGTAGTGTCCAAAAGGATTAAAAAAGGCATGGGTTTAAAACTAATAGTGAATTATGTTTATAAAGTTTTAATATTTTATGTATTACATGATACATAGGTCATCATAATTATATGGATCAAACTAAGAGATAAGTGTTTAGGCATAATGAGATGAAAAATGTGAGCCTTTCGGTAGCTAGGAGGTCTAGAATTGAAGGATAGTACCCTAATTGATATTTTTAAAATGTAAAATATTGAGATGATATAAATATTTAGTTTTAGTATCTAAAACATACTTTTGAATACTTTGGTAATTAAATTTCATTACATTATTCCATATTGGGTGTGTTTAGCCTTTTTAACCTAACAATTACCTTGATATTTTCATTTTCAAGTTTCGCCTCTTGGGTACCTCACTTTATCTACTATACCATTTTGGATTTTAACTTTATTATTTATTTTGATAGACCTATAATAGTTTTATATGATCTATCTAGTGACATTACCATCTCATTACTCCATTATAATCTCCCCTCATGGGGTTACCCCTATCATCATACACTTATTATTGGATTCGGTACCATATAATTGTACTTTAATACCATTTTATCCATAATATTTTTTGAATAAAATACTCCCCTCTCATCACCAACTACTAGCATACCCTCATAGTGTCACCTTATTTTTTTTCAATTTCCTCATAGTCATCATATTTTCCTATTCTATATTTTACTTGAGTGACACTTAGGTTGGATAAAAGATCACAATCCATTCTAAATTGTAGTTCTAGAAGTACTTAATATTATTATTTATAATATTTCCTCTTTAGTGGATATGTGTAATCTCTATTGTGTTAGTCATCATAAAAATCCATTTTTAATCTTTTGAATATGTATGAAGAAAGAAAAATATAGAAATACAAAAAGGAAAAATGATAAAATATCATATTAAAAAATAAAAAGTAAAAATAAAATATCCCAATTCAAATCACACCAATAAACATGATCAAATAATTGATACTCCCTCTATCTTAGTTGAAAATTAAACTCTACAGTTTCCTCATATTAGAGTTGAAGGCCCATTAAAATTTAGTATGTCAATGGAATAGGAAAGATGTATCATATATACCATGAGTGAAAACTACATTTTTATGAAATTAAAAATCCTCAAAGTTTATTTTTGGCTCCATAAAAGTCCCAAGTAAAGTGGGACACATTATTGGAAGGTAGACACCTTTAAATTTCTTTGCATATCCCTACCCAATATTTAATCATGATAGGCAGGGTTATTTAGACATTGGTGTAAAAAACACTTAGTATTACCCATTGGATTAAAGTGTATTATTAATGATATGTATTTTCATATCACCCTTATGGTATCTCAAATACTTATATTCATATATATATCAATCTGAATATCCCCTTGATGGATATCACTACTAGTTGACCATATCCCTCTTCTTTACTTCCATTTTTATATATCATTTATTTATATTTGACTCTTATAATCTAGTATTAACTAAATATTTATGAGTTGTATTTTAATACCTTGGGAATAAATTATGACTTCTTAAAAAATAGTATTCCCTAATTATTATACCTCATATATTTTAGTTTGTGAGTTACATAGTAAGACCTAGAAGAATAAAAATATTCCCTCCTCATAAAAATTCATCACCTTCATATCAAAATCCTATATTTACTCTTGGTTTTCGAATTACATGATCATGTTATTTTATAAGAGACCATAACTTAAGCATTTATTTAGTTTTTACTCTTTTTTTTCTATATTTTCATTTGTATACATATCTTGTTTTCCTTAGACTATTTTTCTAGGTAATGGTTTTTGACTAGAGTGTGGACCTATTTGGTACATAATAAAGGGCACATATCCCAATATTATGTATTAAATATATAAATACCACTTTTATACTAGATATTACTAAATTTATACCAAATATTTCCAATAAAGACTGCCACCAGCCTCGAGAATAACCAATGATTATTAATGACCTTGAGAATACAACTAACAACCAAAACTAGCCTCATATGCATTTCCTAAATTTTGAACCTAGGTGGGGCTTGAAACAAGAAATACACTTAAAAAAATCACCCACATCTCATTGCATATTTTCCTTAGATTATTTATCTACTTACATTTTAAGTTTTACACCCATTTCATTTTCGTACATATTTTATTTCTTTAAGTGTTTATATCTACTTACATTAGATGTCATTTATAAAAAAATTAAATTTATATTTCATTATTTTAAAATATATACACTTGAATTTTTTATATAAAAGAATGAAAAATGGTATAAAATATCATAAAACCATGTTATAATGTTATATCTACTTTATATGACATCAAAATCAAGTAACACATACATATGTAGAGAACAATAAAAAAATTGTTTATATATTTATGTTTTATACATCATAATATGTTTAACCCTAAAATATAGATTAATTAATATAGGTTTAAATTGGTAGAGATATTCTAGGGAAAAAGGGTGATAAATATCTCTATAGAAAGCAAATTAATTACAAACTCAGATAAATAATATTTTGAAATTAAATATTGAGATATGATAAAAATAGTAATTAAAACCAATGATTGATATTAAAATAAATGGAAAATAATGGTACTTAAGTATATTATAGTTCACATGTTAAATTTTGGAAATATATTAGATCTATATTGTGGATCAGTCACCATATTTTAAAATTTTTACCTTTATGACCTTAGACACTTGCATCAACTTGGGATAGTTACGTTGACACTTATTTGACATGGATATAGGTGTCTAGTATAGAATACCTAATGGATCTAGATGTGACCACAAAGAATTTTTTTGGTATTTATTTTTCCTTTGCTCTAGTACATACATTTCTATCTCATGGACTTCATTTTTGTTGAATCATTAAAACTATGGATCTTCATCTTTATAATGACCTTAGAAAATTGGGGTAGTGGGATCATGGTCTTGATCTAACCCTAAATACCCATATATTAGTGTTTTATTCTTACATAGCCACTAATATGAATATCTCAATAGAATAATTTAGTTCTCCCCTAATGTGTTGGTTTGTGTGTGCATAAGGGTGAAATATGTGGAAAGTAACTAAAATAGTGACTTAGCTTATAACTTGGAAAATAGGACTCATGACATGATCCTTCATTACTTAAATCTTTAATATGTGTTTTCCCTATGACTGATATGGAAATAGGAGAAAATAGGTAATCTTTTCTCATTTTAATGCTTGATTGAATTCTTTTGGTACTTTTTCTTGTGAGAGAAAGGAAGTTTCTAGGTTTATGTTAGGTGAGAAATGAGTGAGGGTTGATCGTGTATATTTATCAATCCATTTTTAAATATATCACATTAAAGATCTTAGGATAACCATAGGGACAATTTAAAATTTTATAATTTTATAATTTTATGGCACTAGACACTTACATTATAATATGACACTAGAAGTGATGTAGGCATCAGGATGGGATGCAAGGTTTGGAAAGCATTAAAAAAAGTATAAGTCTAAAAATTGTAGAGACATAAGATAATTAGGTTTATAGAATTATGAGTATGATATAAGGTTTGATTCATCCAAATAACATTGGTTAGAATTAGAGATAAGCAACTAGCATAGAGATAATAAATATGGGCCTTTTGTTAGTGAGAAAGGTCTGTAATGGAGAGAAACAATCAAGGTCTAAATTTTCCATGTGCACAAGACTAAGGTGTTATATAATTTATAAATAATTTTTACATTTTCCATAAATTTAATATAGTAATGAAATTTCTAGTTTAAGGTAAAATAAATGTGTACATGAGTGTGTATAATTCATCTTGCCTTTGTGTGAGCCCAACTTGAGTGCTTTATTGGTGACTAACCTAAAACCAAGAGCATGTTATATAATTAGTGAATATAATATTAAATTTAAAGAATTAAAATTTTTAACCCTAAAATAAATATTAAGGAATCTAGAGTTAAATGGGTAGAGATAGCCTATAACACATCGGTGATAAATTATATCTATAACATGCTTCTTAATTTTAAACTTAGTTAAATAATATTTTGAATTTAAATATTGAGATATGATAAAAATAATAAGTAAAACCTATGGTTGATATTAAAAAAATGGAAAAAATGATACTTATTCAGATTATAACATGTGAATCTAATGTGGAATAGGTTTGGAAATATACTAGATCTGAATTCTAGATAAGTTGATAGATTCTATAAATTTGACCTCTATGATCTCAAACACTTATGTCGAACTATGTTGTTTACATTGATACTTCTCTATAATGTAGATGTAGGTGTCCAATATGAAATACATACTAGATTTAGATGTGACTGCTTATAATTTTATGAGTTCTATGTCACCTTCACTCTGGTGCATCTAAATATGGTTAATGTATTTTCACTCTTTTTGAACCATAAAAAATATAGCTATTAATATTCATAGTGATCTTGGAAAAAATGGGTTAGTGTCTAATGATGTATAGATAACCCCAAAGACACCTCTATTAGTGGATGATGCCTACATAGCCACTATTTTGAATATAGCCTTGCAATGATGTAGTTTTCCCCTAATGTGTTGTCTTGTGTGTATACAAGGGTGAAATATGTGAAAAGAAATTACAATAGTGACCTAGTTTGTAACTTGGAAAACAGGACTTACGGCATGATCCTTTAGTAATTTAGACCTATATATGTGTTGTCCATGTGAATAATATAGAAATAGGAGAAAATATGGAATATTTCATTACTTGAATAATTTATTGAGTGTTTTTGATACTTTTCCTTGTCAGAGGTAGGAAGTTGCTAGGTCTATGATAAGTGAGGAATTAATGAGGGTGTATCTTAAATATATATCCATTTTTAAAAAACTTTCATTAAATCACTTAGGATAACCATAGGGAAATATTGTAATTTTAAAAATTTGATGACTTTAGGGCACTAAAAACTTACATTAGAATAGGACACTAGCATCGATGTAGGCATCTAGTTGGGACACAAGTGTCTAAGAAGAAAGAAACTAGGTACATGTCCAAAACTTGTAGAGATAGAAGATATGTAGGATTATAACATTTTGAGTATGATATAAGGTTTGATTCATTATAATAACATTGGTTATACTAAGAGATAATAAATGAGCATAAATATATAATATACATGAGCCTTTTGGTGGTGCAAAAGATCTAAAAATCAGAGGAATAACTAAGGTATGTATTTTCCAAGTGTATAATATTGGGGTGCTATATAATTTAGAAATAGTGTCTACATAGTCCAAAATATGTGTCATCATATATAATCTATGTGCCTTCTTCCTCCCTATATATATGCAGGGATACACTCTATTCAACATCTATATCCTTTTTATGGAATCAATATAAGGATCACTCTTTGGAGTGAAATACATGTACCTCTACATAGGATGTAACCAACTACCTTTATAACTATGCAATCCATGTTAAAAAAATTAACAAAATTAACATATAAATAATATTTTATTCTAATTTTCAACTAATTTGGGATATTATATAATATGAGAGAAGTTACATATAAATAATGTGATAGATCATAAAAATAAGGATTCAATACCAACTTTCAATCCCTTAGATATCTCCCCTAATCTCTCATATCCATAGTCTCAGTCAATAAACCTAAAAACACTCCTAAAGATTAGAGAGGTGAGTTATAGTTAAAAATCATGTACATCTAATGTATTCATATTATTTTTACACTTATTCAATATTTTTATCATGAAAACCTAATTTTATAACATTCCCCCCTTATTGTGAATGTGGGTGAAAAACAATATATCCTAAAAAATGCATCTCATAACCCTCAAAATGGTGTAGTATTATAGAGCCAAATTCGAGGTTCATGATCCTAGATTATAATTCCTATGGGAATAGTTCCTAAAAATGATTGACTAGTCCTAAAATTATGAATCTACTTTAGATTCATTAAATGTCTGAACTGGATGTATGTTCTTAGATCATGCACTATATCACACTAGAAGGTAAACATATGATTATCTTTTCACATCATTTTCTCTTGCTCAATCACTTTAAGGGTCACATTATGAGTTTTTTTTTTTTCTTTTAAAATTGTTAACATCCATGAAAAAGAAAAATCCATTGGTGAATATTATACACCAAGGGTTAATTATATTGTTGGTTAAGAGGGGTCAACCCCTATGGTAAAAAATTATGTCAGAGCTAATTAACATTACCAATGAAAAAGAATATTTAACTAGTGAAGAGGATTTCTCCATGGATTCTGAGTCTGTCAAAGTTATAAACAAGTAGAATGTTGGGGCTAATAAATATTTTATGCAAGAATTCCCAAATATAAGAGGAAAGGACATGGGGCTTATTAAATTCATGACACTAATTACCATGAGTGGTCAGGTTTTTATAAATCTTAAGATCAAGGAAGTCTTTAAGTAGTCCCTTGATAAGTTACATAATAAGGTGTTTATTCAAAAATTATTGTATAATGAAATTATTGATGAAATAAAAAGTATTAAAGGGTATATAGATAAAGGAAATTTGATATGATCTTTGGTAATGAACACATAGGCATAGATGAGCTCACTCCCTAGGGAAATAAAAACACTCATAGAGATGGAGCAGAGGAAAACAACAAGGAGTTAGAGCATGGGAGGGAGGAATCCAAGCTCATGGGTTCCAATTAAAAGAGGCAAGTTAAGGGGAAATAATAGGTATTTTGGTATATGATGAGAGGAAAAATCAACAAAGTGGATAACACCAAGACTAAGAAATTGGTTTATTATTCTGAGTTTGACTAGTTGGTCACATTTGTTTCTCTTTTGGTTGGCCTAGATTTTTGGCTGAAACCATGTTTTTTTAGGCTGAAGGTGAATTTTATTGTTAGTTTCTAGGATTTATCCATTTTTGTTTTCATACTATTTCATGCTTATGTTTCACTTTTTTTGTAAGGGTATGGGACCTATTCAACCTAATTATCAACCTATCTAATAATAAATTAAATGTCTACACCAGCTAGATAATAATCCAAATTAAGATACCTCAAAATATTTTCCTACCCTTAAGAGTCATATTATTTTAAGATGCATAGCTTTCCCTAAATGTTACATCATATCTTTATTAAAAACATAATGGAAAACAAGAAAAATTTGAACTAAAAAAATAATGAAAATTTAAAAAATGAGGACTAAGTCCTAATTTATTTCATATGTATCTACCACACAATCATTTCCAATTAACTATACAAAACATAGAAATTCATTATTACCACTGAGAATCATCCTTGGATTTAGACAATTTAACACATATTGATGCTACTAATGCATTTTTATGTCCTTATTGCTAGTGGTTGATGAGAGGATACTAAAAGTCATCCAACATTCATTACCTCCATCCTCCTATTGTTACTAATAACTTATAAAATGTGATCACGAGTCTCAGTTTTAAAATGACCCACACATAAGATTGATGTCACATATAAAAGATAGTGTCTAATTAAAATTGAAGAATTTTTTTGATAGTTTTGACATGTAGATGACTATAGACATATTATGATTGATATAATTACTTTAAATTTATTATGAAAAAATATACATAAATTAAACTTTGATGAAAAAATGTCACATGGAAAAATATACTACACCTAATAACCTTTAATATCAATTGACATGCCTTAAAAGTAATGAAAAAAATACAACTATTTAAATCTTCACTTTAGTATCTATAAATCTAAACTAAGATGAATCTAAATACTATTATACACATAAAACATTAATAAATACACATATAAATAAATAATAAAATTAAATGAATATTTAATACATATATAAACTCAAAATAAATGTTAATAGAAAAATAAAGAAACTCTAAATGAAACCTAAAAGATAAAACTATAAAAGTCTAACCATCTAAACAATGTTTTTTTAACACATCACTTTGTGAATGGATTTGATAGATTTTATAGATGTGAATAGATAATAAACCTAAAAATTCTATTTATAATTAACCCACTCAACTTTTTTCACCTCATCTTATCATAGATGATTATGTGTATCCTATTTTGTAACCACCTATTTGTAACAAGATGCTTAAAATTCTCCAAAAAAAACCTAGAGATCCAAATATATTTTATATGGACACTGTAGGTTCTTATGCAACCATAGCATATGATAGGAATTTTTATCCTATTCTACACCTTAGATCATATGGAAATCTCTATAAATAATGAGTTCACACCTATACTTATACAACTGCCAAGATTCTATTAAAAACTATAGATGGAGATACATTAGTATGGTATAATTAAATATCAATACATTCAATTATAAAAACACACTTCCTATTTATTTCTTTAGTTAAATTATTTTAATCTTCTCAAAAATATCTTTGTCAACTTTTTCAATGCTAGGAAATTACCTAAAGACTACCCATGATTTCAACAAATGATGAAATTATTTGGCATATAAATTTTATCACAACATGAGTGAATAAAATCATTTCATAGTTTTAATTATCTCTCTAAATACTTAGATTAATTATAAAGTAAGTTATTTCTCTCTTAGTACATTGAAGGAAGCCCTTAACCAAGATAAAATACAAGATTACCTTATGAACCAATTTGAACCTTTTAAAAATTATACCATGTAATCTTTTTTAAATGTTAATTAATGAAATAAATATAAAAACACAAATAAAACCTCATAAACCTAAATTTGGAGTATCTTATTAAAATAATTCAAATAATTTAGATAAATCAAACCCTACATTCCCTCCATCGAGTATCCAAGTACTTGATAAAATCATGCCACCTTCAATATCCTTTATTTTTAACCAATCCAAGCCTTTCCAAGCATGGTACAATGATGAAAAAATTTGGTGTCTTCATGCTAATGTTTCCATTCTAATGAAATTAAGAATTTTTTTTGTGACCTCATGCTAGGCAAAAAGTTCAACCATGAATCTATGTATAAATGGTATTATAAGGAATATATAATACTTATACAACTGCCAAGATTCTATTAAAAACTATAGATGGAGATAAATTAGTATGGTATAATTAAATATCAATACATTCAATTATAAAAACACACTACCTATTTATTTCTTTAGTTAAATTATTTTAATCTTCTCAAAAATATCTTTGGCAACTTTTTCAATGCTAGGAAATTACCTAAAGACTACCCATGATTTCAACAAATGATGGAATTATTTGGCATATAAATTTTATCACAACATGAGTGAATAAAATCATTTAATTATTTTAATTGTCTCTCTAAATCCTTATATTAATTACAAAGTAAGTTCTTTCTCTCTTAGTACATAGAAGGAAGCCCTTAATCAAGATAAAATACAAGATTACCTTATGAACCAATTTGAACCTTTTAAAAATTATACCATGTAATCTTTATAAATGTTAATTAATGAAATAAATATAAAAACACAAATAAAACCTCATAAACCTAAATTTGGAGTATCTTATTAAAATAATTCAAATAATTTAGATAAATCAAACCCTACATTCCCTCCATTGAGTATCCAAGTACTAGATAAAATCATGCCACCTTCAATATCCTTTAGTTTTAACCAATCCAAGCCTTTCCAACCATGGTACAATGCTGAAAATTTTTGGTGTCTTCTTGCTAATGTTTCCATTCTAATGAAATTAAGAAATTTTTTTGTGACCTCATGCTAGGCAAAAAGTTCAACCATGAATCTATGTATAAATGGTATTATAAGAATGAATATATATATATATATATATATATATATATATATATATATCCAATCACATCACTCTAACCAACCTCAAAATAAAAAATCTCAACATAAACCTAAAAAATATTCTAATTCCCATACCATTCTTATGAAAAGTTCATAGGTGTTTTACTTATTTTGATTTTATATGTTCTAAATAAAGTTAAAATAGGGATATTTTAGATTATGTAAAATAGGGTGGTAATCATAAAATCCTAAATCTAAAAGGGTAGTTTGATATTACATTTAATACACTTATAATTGATGAAGAAAGATCTAAGGTATACAATTAGATAATTAACTATTTTTTTCTCATTGTATTTGTCACTATCCATAAAATTATACATTTTTAATTTGTAATTTCTCAAATCAATAAATATGAGGTCAAACCCTATTTAAATTCCACTAGAGAAACTTAAATCCTTGTGGTGACTAGTGTTATATAGAATATATTGGTATTATCCCTATTGAATATGTATGTTTATGACACCTCTAAATATTATGATTATACTTATTGGTGTGGAATGTGTGAGTACCCTCCTTTGGTCCTATGTGCTAATGTGTTTTTATTCTCTTTTATTTTAAACCCTAAATGAAAATTTGAAATAATATGAACCATAAGAAATAGTTTATAAACTTGGATTGGAAATCCCAAACCACTCCTACTAGGTGACTAAGAATTTGCTAATTAAAGTACTCTAAAGAGTGCTCAAACATTGCATATTTCTCCCACTTAGGTGTGTGTGTGCACCTCATGATGAATTTAGAATGTAATTCAATGTTTTAGGTTTTGAATCATAGCACAATGTAACTTTAAATTGAATTTTGTATTTAGAATTGCCTCTAGGACTACTCATTTGAGGGGTTTTTAGATGTGTATGCCTTTGTGATAGTATATTAAGAGAGTGATAATTGATTTCTCAATGTGGTTTATAAGTAGCAACCAAATGAGTATGACCTCATGATTGATTTTTATTTATAACTAAATCTTTGATATTTCCTACATTAACCAGCCTATAAAATATGTGTACTCCAACCTAGTGGAGATTTATTAATTTAAAAAATACATGTTGAGTGATCTTAGACACTATAGGTAGAGGTAGACACCTGAAAAAAATTACAATTGTTTGACTATTGTCAGTGATATCTTGGGAGTGAAATTTAACATTATAACATATGACAATAATGTATTTATAATTCTTGAAGGTTTTTACAGAAACTAGCATGATCATGAATATGTCTATCTTGTATTTGGGTTAGCTAAGAAAACATGTAGGTAGAATAATAAGGGAGAGTGTGTAAAAGAGTTAAATATTTATTAAAAATACAAGCATGTTAGAGTGTGCAAAAGTTGATACTAAAAAGTTTATAGTACCAAATTTAGGTGTCTAAAAATGCTCCACTTTTAGTATAGTATTCATAATGCTAGATTAAAAGGATAAAAGAAGATATTTTGTACATATTATTAACTATATTTGTTGTTGATAGGTATTCCATAAATGTCCCATTTTATCCATGAAAAACTTGTACAAGGAAATATACATTGACAATTTTCCATTTATGATAGAAAATATGAAATAATCTATACCACTGAATATTTTAAAATTAAAAATTCAAGAAATGAATACACCTTATGGTATGTGAACCAAGATACCACTTATTGAACTTATTTGGAGAATGTTATCAAGTGATTATGCCTTAAGGAAATATAACCATTTAAACCATGATTTTATGAGTGTTAATTCCTAAACCACCATGGGATAAGGAGAAGTGATACAAGTTGAGTGACACAAAAACATGAACTTCACTACTTTGAATATCATCATTATTTTTTTGGTGAAAAATCAAAACAAGATATGCATGTAATGGTGTAACCTAAAAATAGATTTTTATTTTAATATGGAACCTAAAAATAGGTTTTTACATCAAAAATTAACTCTAGATCAACTGGTATAAATTAATTTTAGATTTAAATTTATGTAGTACCATCATTTTACATTATTCCACATTATAGAAAATAAAAAAGTATTTGCATGAAAAACATTGGTGCCCCAAAATTGATTTTTCTATAATTCAAAGTGAAATAATAACATAATATATATTTCATAATGTCATAAATTATTACTCAATATACTCAATCTAATAGATATGATAAATCTACTCAATTTGACCCATAAAATCTCTCACAATGTCACAAAATATCCTGATTGTTCATCATAATTATGTATAATTTCCCAAATATGCATCAATATATCCAATGTATCACATATAAATACATATTATAATCCAAAGTGTGAAATATTTATCTTCTATGGCATGAATATCTAATATAATCCCAATATATGCCCCTCTTTTGATATGAGGGGTGAAACTTGCAAATCATTCATCTCAAAAGAAAGAGTTATGCATGTCATGAGTTATATATAAAAGATGTAATCATGTAGAGTATTTATATAATCATCATAATATATGAAATAATATTAATATTACATCATTCATGCATGTTTGAAATATGTAATTCAAGGTAATTATCATATAATTATCATTTCAAGTAGATATATAAATTAGTCATGTAATAACAAACACCACAATAGATGCATGATATAAATAATTATATCACACATAATAAAAGTATGCATGATATAAATCATAAAACCAAGATCAGTAAAAATACTGTGTGTGTGTGTGTGTGTGTGTGTGTGGGTGTGTGTGTGTGTGTGTGTGTGTGTGTGTGTGTGTGTGTGTGTGTGTGTGTGTGTGTGTGTGTGTGTGTGTGTGTGTGTGTGTGTGTGTGTGTGTGTGTGTGTGTGTGTGTGTGTGTGTGTGTGTGTGTGTGTGTGTGTGTGTGTGTGTGTGTGTGTGTGTTTTAGGTCAATGTTGAGTCCTATCTTGAGTTCTTGTGTCCTCATCATCATGATATTATATGAATGTGAATGTGTCACACACACACACACACACACACACACACACACACACACACACACACACACACACACACACACACACACACACACACACACACACACACACACACACACACACACACACACACACACACACACACACACACACATCCATTCACATTCATATAATATCATGATCATGAAGGACACAAAAACTCAAGATAGGACTTAACATTGACCTAACACAGACATAACATGGCCATGACTCATATTAGAGGATCGTTTGACACAATAGACACATGATGTGATGAAAAAAACATTAAAATCATAGAGTCACATGGTCAAAAACACATCCATGAACTCAAAATTCAATAATAATCAACATATAACATGTGTGGAGTAATAAATGTTACTCTATATAAGCATTTAATATCAATATCTAGTATAACGAAGCATAATATCCATATGAAACACCACTCTATAAAGTATAATAAAAATTAAGTCATATGAAAAAACTATACCTTTATTAATGGAATATTATATAAAGATATAAATTGATAAGTGTGCATCGATTACCACATAGTGGGCATGCCCCAAATGTAGAAATCTAGCCTATGAGTGTAAATAATATAACACATTTATATGTCCATGTATCATATGTAACTTGTATGTCCTATATACCATTCATGGATTCCATGAAAAACATTTGTAGATAATGAATATTTAATTTACCAAGTATATGGTAAACATTTTCAATGAGTCATGCATATTAGTAATGTATATCATGCATAAGTCTTATTTTTTGGCATTTATTGAGTTTTTAAAAAAAAAAATCTTATCATCTTGAATCTAAGATTAATGGTAGTATGAATAGATGTAATGTGTAAATGATATAACATTGAAGCACATGATATGTTTATTGACCCATTTTCACCCATAGGACAAAATGTTGACACCTATAGTTTGAAACTTAACTTGTCATGCTTGTTAACTTTGTTTATAGCCATTTTGTAGTTTTGTGATGTCTTAGAATGATCTTTTAAGGCCTTTTTAGTAGATTTTAAGGTTTAATTATATTCATTAATGTTTGTATATAAATCATCATATGTGATCATGTATTAGGTCATAAAATTATGTAGTAGGTCTTTATAGGTTGTCATTGAGTGAGTGGAAAAGAAACGAGTGTCTCAAAAGTTCTAAAGTGGAAAATGACATGTTTTCGAGAAGTTAAGGTAACTTTGCATCTTTTAAGGTTTTTTAAAAAGTTAAGGTTTTAATTATGGTCAATTTAATCCTTCCCAAGGATTCCTTATTTAATAAGTAATTAAGGTAAATTTAAGTAAAATGTGGTCCTATAAAGCTCTATGTTCACTTCATGAGGCCATCAAACATGCATTAGTCTCTTTTATACTTGTCAATGCATATCAAGGCCTTTCACGTCATTTTTGAGCCAATATAAGGTATTTTAAATAAATTTTAAAATGTAAATCATATCAAGAGGGTTTATCAAGTGAATAATGTTAGGGGTAGGTTAGAGGAAAGTAAAAATAATAATTTCTTATTGGTTTAATGTATAGAGAAGAATGGATCATTCTTTGGAAGGTAGTCTAATCACTTGTATGGGCTTAGAGGGATCATATTTAGGTGAAAATGTTTTAAGAGTGTCTCTTAACCTCCCTTAGGTTATTTCATCCTAAAAAATCTTGCACAAGTATAGTAAGGGTAAAATTTGCATCTAAAGCTCTATCAAGCTCTCGACAAACTCACAAATCCCAAATTCACATGTTTGGTCTATATATCACAAAGAGAGTTGGATCTAAATATATTAGACAAATATGGAGGACCTAATGGCCTTAAATTTTATGGATTTTGTATGTATGAAGAATCCTCCTCTTTCATTAGCAATTATTGAGACTCTAATGTGGTCTTAAACCTTAGCTAAACCCTTGAGGCTTGGTTTTGAGAAAAATGCATCTGTTTCAGGGCTTATTGAAGTAGAATAAATATATTATTAGGCTCTCATGGGTCTAATAATTATTCTCACACCTTTATTCATCAAATTTTTCATGTATAAATAATTAAATTTGAATATATCCTCATAAGGGGTAGGTTGCAGGTCTAAGTAAGGTGTCATATTCACTACTTTGGTGGTTTTGGGTTGTGTCAATGATATAAAAAATTGCATGTTTCCTCCTTGAATATTACTGACCTTCATATCAACATATAAATATCCTTTAATGGAATATAAAATCATTTAGGGTCATTAAATTAATATTTTCAACCTAAATTAGTAGTGAGCTTGAAGAATAGAGGGTGTGCACTCATTTTTAGGTCTGAGTGTGAGTTTTTAGGTGTGTTGAGTATTAATAATGAGGAAATTGCCCTATAAAATCATTATAAGATAATTATTTTCATATGAGGAAATAAATACAAATATTATTAATTTAATAAGATCCCATATAAAGTAGGTTTCATGGCCTAGAGGCTAGCTAGCAGGTATGGAAGAAGTTTGAATGCCCTAGATGCCTCTAGAAGGCATTGTCAACATTGTTTATCCTACATGAGATTATGATCAGATAATGGTAGGATTATTACTCATGTATATCTTTCAAAAAACATGATTTAGGAGCTTCTAAGGACTTAAGGAGACTATAGGTCACTTCCCCTTGTAATATAGACTGAGAATCAAAACTTTTGAGACTCTAAGGAGTCAAGATGAATAGATAAGATTATTCCAAGTGAAAAAGGGGGACATAATACATGGATTCAACATATTATAGGTGTCAAAAACTCCATATGGTCTCATGATAAGGTGGAAACATAGTAAAGAAGACCATGTAGGTCATTACTTCTTATGGAATAGACTCAAATCCTTATTTAAGATCTACAAATGATAAGGCATAGTTTTTAGCATGATGTAATTTAATATATGGAGATATTAAGAGAAATTATCAATCCTTGATAGACACCTATATGGGTCAGAGTGAGTGTTAAGGTCTTTAGAGATAAGAATAACTCCCTCAATATAGAAAAATGAAGAAATCCTAATACCCTATGCTGATATTATGAGTACAAGAAATCACGGAGAAAAAAATATGTGAGAGCATGGTATGCACATCAATAAGCATGGGTGATTATTCTTGATGTAACACAAAAGACTAGATTACCCTTAAAATTGCAAACTCAGTCTAGATTTCAAATATCTCTTGATCAATTCACATACAAAAAGAGCATAAATTAGTAAATAAAGTATTCAAAGACCTTATCAAAACCCAATACCACTCATTCACCCTACAAGAATCCCAAAACCCAAATAGACAACTACAACAATGCCTTCATGTTTCATTGGCAAAAGTATATAGTGTGGAAGAGAGGGTCAAATGGATTTATCAATCCAAAAAAGATTATTCAAATGGTTAAATGAGTGATTTTATTATTCATAGAGATGAAAAGTGTAAATTATACCTCCATTGGTGCCAAAATGCAATAAACATAGTGATGAGGCCAATTGACCTAAAAACCCTTTTAAATTACGTCAATAAGAACTTGACCTCAGAGGTAACATGAAGATTAAATTTTGGTGAAGAATGATCCCCAAGAATGGTAAGAGGTATCTTAGACTTCATGTTGGTGTTTGACATTTAGTAGAAGGCATTTTGTGTCATTAGAAGCTAAAACTCCTTTTAGAGTTCTCAAACATAACCTACCAAACTCGAAAGTCTCTTTCTCTTGTTTAGTGGTATGTTGATAAGTTGCATGGGATATTGAGACTATTATGGAAAGAGAATAAGATTTTATATAAGATATTCCTTTAATTATTTTTCCCTTCTAGACCTTTAACTCTATGACTAGGTGTTAAGAGTATAAGTCTCCCAAAATTTTCTTAAATCTCCCTTTATAATTTGCATGATTCCAAAATATCCTAGGGGTAGTTATCTAGGATTTGCCATAAAATGTTTAGGAACTAGTTCTTAGGTCAATACCCTCATCTTTATGAATCATTGTTAGTATCCTAAATAACCCTAAATTGTCCTTAAACCCTGGTTAAGACTTGATGGTCAATAAAGTGATATTAATGGATTAAAATGCCTTAATTTGGTTTTAAAAACACCTAAAACACTTTTAAAATTCCAATTAGGTCCTCACCATGTAACTTGATGGTACTATCACTCATATAGATACATTAAATTCTCTAATTTTACACTATTTAGGCATAAATTTGGGTTTTTAAGCATGAGAATATGTGAAAATAATTAAATAAGGTATTATCAGTTATATTAGTGTTCAAAAGCATAAAAATACATTAATATACCCTTATAAGTGCTCATATAGGCATGTACTAGAAGGTTAGTTTGAGGATACTAGTCAAAGAAGGACATGGCCACCTAGAAGGTTAAAGAACAACAGGGTTTAAGATATTTTGAAGCCTACATTATGCGTTAATATGTAGTAGAGATATAAAAACATGTTTTAAAACCCTATAGTAGGGTTTTTTAAAGTCTCCATAGCCACTCAAATGTCTAACACCAAGTGGCAAGGCTTAGTTGCCTAATGAAAAGAGGGTTTTTAATGATGAAGAGAAATACATACTTACTTTGGATCTATAGATATTTTTAAGGATCCTATGGAGTGTTCAATGATAGGAGAAAACTTTTTTCATAAGATAGAAGATCCATTCATTAATCACCTTAGCATGGTAAGCATAGAGGAGGCCTTCAAAAGAATGCATAAGTATGAGAGGTCTGTTTAGGTTCATCATTATGAATAGTTTCTAAGTGTCAAAGAGGAGTGATATATCAGTTATAAATTGTTCACCTAACTCAATAAATGTCAAAGTGTTAACAAGACAAGAAGACTCCAACTAAGTGTCAAGGCAGTTTGATAACTCCATCTTCAAGTAGATGAGTCATTGTATGAGAACAAAAAAACCCATGCTACTTCATCAGATCATGATTAGATCAAGGTGGCACATGTTAGGAAAAATCATATACCTAACCTTTTGTATACTTTCTTATTTGTAACTTGCTATATCATAAATATGCTAGTCATCATTATCTTCACCTATGCTAGCCTTCTCTCTCACACTTTCTCTATATGTACTAAATTTTTTGGCATTAAATTCATTCTCCACCTAAGTGTGGAGAGTACCTACTAATTTTTATGCCTTAGATCAATAAATAATACTAGTTTTACCTCCTTTTTTTACTATACTTAGTGTGTATGCATGGATATTTGATCTTGTTTAGTGATTTACTTTGTATTCCTCAACATGTCTTATCCTAACAC
Organism: Torreya grandis; assembly: GCA_037957365.1. Lineage (NCBI taxonomy): Eukaryota > Viridiplantae > Streptophyta > Pinopsida > Cupressales > Taxaceae > Torreya > Torreya grandis. Next base: position 836,678 of record JARHVA010003642.1, read on the forward strand.
CTATATGTAGTTTGAAAGATTATTTTGTAGGTTATGTGAAGTTTTAAATTTAATTGTGAGGGTTGAGTGAGTTTTTATATTCATTACTATCATTCTAGACCTCTTTATTAGTCCTCATACCCTAAACATCTATCACAACCTACACATTGAAATGTTGATGTGAGAGACTCCAACTAGGAGTAGTGTATATTCAAATTAGTCTGATTATCTATGTTAGCAACCCAGATAACACCCCATTGAAGGCTAGTTTCTTAGGATATCCTTCACACCCAGACTAAAATTGGAATGGTTTAAGGTATGGAACACTTTCACTAAGACCAAACCTCTAGATTTTTGAGACTATCTCTTTTGATGTGTTACTTTGCTCTGTTTACTAAAAACTATTATACTTTTAGATAGGCCTACCCTTAATCATGGTTGTAGGTGTAAGTTTAAGGTGTATGACTATATCACTAAGTGTTTATATCCTAATTATGATCTTATAACATCATGTTTCATGTCGTTCCTTCATACCATTATCCTCCACCATATATTGTTGGTTCACTCTCTTTGCCTTCTTTTGAAAATAGGCATGCATCCTTCCTAACTATAAGTGTTGATCTATGAGTACTTGGATGAATCCTATTTTTTGACATTATAAATTTATATATCTCTTTAAAAATAATTTGAGATTATTTAAGTATATCAAAACCCTATAAAACAAAGATAATGTCAATACCTCATAACCTTTATGTACTTGATTATATCATACTTGATGAGTCATATCTCTAGCTATAGGTGTGTGTACAGATAGAGATATGTCCTAATTATGCTTTGAGAGCTTGACCATACATAAATTTTCATGAGTTGATATATATAACAATGATATATTTAAACTCAACATCCTCTCTTGAAATGTTCTATACCATTTAGGCCTTCTCAAGAACTACTCCACCTTCTTGACTATAAAACTATTCTTGAGTGTGGTTTTAGGTCTCCATTTATGTATTTTTATCCCTATTTAAACCTCACATATCCTTATTGATCTCTACATGGAGGTTACGCATCTAACTATTTATTATGTATTTGATTGTTTTAGAGAGGCACCAAGAGCTTATTGACCTATAGACTTCCCATGATAATGCTTGTTCTAGGTGTGATTTATCCTTAAGGCTTGTAGGTTTACATGGAACTTGGAACTCACTTATTTTAGTCTTATTAAATTTCATGTAATTTTAAGCTATCAACTATCAAGATTCTTTTGTTGATTTCAACTCATTCACCACACACTCATGTCATGATGAGTCTTACAAAGATCATGATCTTCCCCAACTATAGGATGATTGTGTTATGACTATGTTATATAGATAAATATTGGAATTGACCTTGATAAGATCACCACTCATGGATATGACTCCTATTATTCAAATCACTACCACTTGATGAGACACTTTGAGTCAAGACCTTGAATAAGACATCTTCTAGACCCTCCTTTCATTTCACCTTCATGGGATACTATTTCTTATAGGTGGTTGTATGATGTCATATTTGTATGGATAAATTCTTAATTTCACCTTATAAAGGTCATAAAACATGAACATCCTATAAGTCCCTTCATTAATGTAACTTGAGAGAAGAGTCCAATCTCATTCATATGATAGCCATGCCTTTAGTTCCCTCAACGCAACATTTTCATGAAACATTTCTTAGTTTTGATCCTAAGGTTGACTATAGGTGGAGGTTTAATCTTAGTTTAGAATGCTTCCATAGTATACATAATTATTTGAGTTACCATGATGGAACTCAGTGTTCTTAACTCCTCTTAATGATGGATTGATCAGATGGAAATGGGTGAAAGGGGTAGAACCATAAATAAAGGATGGAACACTTGAATGATGGTGAAAATGAAGCTTTACACTAGTGTAAAGGTAGTGTAAGTAGAGGTGAGTGAGAATGGGTGACATGAGGACCATAAGAGTATGCCAAAACTATATTAAAGGGCCAATGGAAACATGATCCCATCCCCTAACTAATATATCATTTTGGAGGCCATTGGAGGAAGATAACAAGGTGAAAATGAAACCTAAGAATATGATAGGTACCTTAAACAATGCAAAAAACCTTAACTTTTGCTAATCAAGGACTTATTGAGAATTATTGAGAGCACATGGGTGGTTTTTTCTTATGAATATTGGAGAAACTTTGATAATTTTTCTTGGAAAACATAATAACATGAAGGAGATCCCTGCATATATGAAACTAATAAATCTTTGAAACTCTTTCTCTCTCATAGATTGTATAATCATTCTTTAGAAGCATGCCAAATTGTAGATTGTACTCCTTAGATTGTACATGTGAAAAATAAATTTTGGATTCCATGTAAATATTAATTATGTCCTTGAGAATCCTTGCAAAATTGAATTTTCTTGAAATGATGCCCTGATGAGGAGAAATTATAGAAAATTGACTTCCTTCTTAGATGTAAGATTGCATATGTATGCCTTAAATTTAAATAGATGATTCATGATGGAGATATAACCAATTTTGGAACAACTTGATCCAACAAGAATATCTTTAAGTCTAGTTTCACTAGCAAAAATTGTAGACATGAATTTTCTCTTTCCTAACCATACCAGCTACAAACTTGAAGATCTCTCCTTATGTACAAACTAGTAAGTTGAGTATAAGGGACCAGTTTTGATCCTGTCTTGCATATTTCAGCCATGAAATTATTATATAATACCTATCCTTCCTTATTCTTCTTTTTCCTAAGCTCCATTGTATATATGGTCATATAATTACATACCTTAGCTTGAAAATATGCATGAAATGGCTCTTTTTTCCTTATTATTCCAACTTAAGCTCTTCACTACAAAAAATAGAATATGATAAAATATAAATGAGTCAAATCACATGTTAATACATTTTTTTGATCCTTTTACATGCTTATATGGCCAAAATTAGCAAGTGGGAGCCCTAAAAAAGCCATTTTAACACTTGAATTAGCTTTAAGTGACCTTTTCTAAATATTAAACTTTATGATTAACATAAATTCATGTATAAAAATGTTTTAAAAGGTAATTTGACTATTTTAATGGCCTTTTAATATCATATTTTAAATTTAAAGATCAAAATTTATCCTTTTTTAGAAAAATAACATAACTTTTCAAAGGATAACTACCACTGAATGTAAAATGAGCATATCATAGCCCTCTAAAAGGATCCAAATGAAAAATTTAATACATTTTTAACATATTATAAATTTTATATCTGATTTAATGCCTTGATTGTACTAAAATATGTTGAAAAACTTCATGATAAGTCACTAATTATCTTCTTTTTACAATCTCCTTCAGAGCACTTTCATATCACAAAACCACTTGAAAATCTATCAAAACCTTAGAAAGATGTTTAATACTATGAACTTGACACTAAATAGCTCACTTGACAAATAATTTAATATGATTACATGAAATGTTTTTGACTAATGGGTTGGAATTTGTCCTTGACAGGCCAAATTGTCAATAGTTTACATGTGCACATGCATTTGGTTGGTAGTGATCAATTAATATGGTGTATCACCCTCTTAGTTTTATTTCATGTTATTCCTCTCCATTTTTCCTTTTAAATCTATTTTTGTAGTGTTTTGAGCTTAACTAATACATCAAATGGAGATATCCCTATAATATAGAGGTTTAGTCTACTTAGAGGTCACACACAACCTAAGACTAATCCCATTGTATAGCTCAAGTGAGAGGGAATGAAACACCCACTCAAGGGTGAAAATTTGATCTATAATACTTATATCACACCTAATGAGACAATTATTATATTCTAATTAATATTTTTTAGTGTTGATCTTCAACACATCAACTTTAGAGGCATGGATGCAAGCATCAATGGTGACTCAAAGTGAATCTCAGCTGCTATAGGCAGTCCAAGTGCCTCAAAAAGATAAAATTAGTATGTATATTTACTCATTTGATATTAATGATGTTCATGGATTCTTGGCTACTCATATTAGTCTTACCATAACACTTACCCTCATTACACCCCTTATTATACTCTTAATCAACCTTGGTAAAGATTTTATTCTCCTAGTCAATCTTAATCAAGTATTAGTGAGTAAGGTTTGAGTTTAGGAGGAAAATGGAAGAGAATTATAAAATAAGGGAGTGCAATAGACATCAGTAGGAACATGAATATCAAGCTTTTATACATCACCAAGAGTTAAGGTATAATGAAGAGTGTTTGGCTAGGGAAGATCAATATATGAAAGAGCAAAATTCCCAACTGCTCATGATAATGCTAAATAATGAAATAGTAATTATAAAAGATAATATAAGAATAAATCCTAGCCAATTTTTTCTTATTCACCTCATTCAAAAGATAAAATAATCATTATAATTTACTAGGAGTGAATGGGCAACTTTTGAGGAATAGAAACAACATGTACTAACCAATGATAGACTAAAAATAAGAGACTTACTATAATGAATGGAAGATATTTTGGTGAGATTGGAGAATCAAGAATATAAATCCAATCTATTTAATGTAATTTATTATACTCCAGTCAACCTTATTTTGTTCTAAAACCCATTCAAGCCACAATACAACACCAAAAGAGGCTCAATGAATCTCTTAATGAGCCTACTAGCTCCAATGTTCTAGGTTGGAAGACTTATAACCAAGATAATCTTATGTCTATTCAAGTCTCACACACTATTCATAAATATTATAAGATCAACCCTTCTTTGAAACCTTCTTGGACTATGACCCATGTTTATATCATACCCACTCTTGAGAAAGAGCCTTTTTTCATGCCTATTCAAATTCAAAAAAGGGAGAAGTGTATGGATTTAAAACTAAAAGATCTCCCAAATTCTTCAATATCTTCATTTAAAATAAAACATGAAATTACATTCATCTATGAGGTTCAAGACACATCCAAGTTTGATAAAGTAACTAAGGAATGGAAAAATAAGAATACAACATCTTCAATTTAGTTCCCTTTTCCATCCCTTCAAGATAATCATGATCAACCTAGTACTTCTAAAGTTTAAATTTAGAAGGAAAATATATTGGATTTTAAGCAATCTATTTTATTCTATCTCCCACCCACCCTTTCTTATTGTGAAGGAGAATTAGTTAAATTGAGGGAAGAATTTGAGCATTTAATTGAGAAGAACTTTTCAAGAAAGAATGATGAGGTGGTTACCCTTGATAAGTAAGATGTTGTAGCTATAAGTAGATATGAATAAGGTTTTGAAGAGAGGTATTATAGTAAACATGAGGAATAATTCATTATTATAACTCCAAATGGTGGAGAGGAAAACAAATTAACTTTAAAATATAATCAAAAGTGTCTACCTTTTAGCCAATAGTTAGATAGCCTTCAAGATGTCATAGGTGATCAAGTGGATCAGTATAGTTGGTATGGTTTTGATGTTGATAAGGAAGAAGATAAATTAGGTTTGGATTAAAGAAAACATGAGGAGATAAAATTTGAATGGGTACATGAACTCCCATATTTCATGAAATAAAAAGATGATCAATTTGTATAAGAGAAATATAGTGAATAACTTGACGATAAAATCAAGTAAGAAGTCATTCATAGGAAGCTTGAATTGAAAGATGAAGTAGTTTATCTCTCATTAGAATAAGAGAACTACTTTAGAGATGAGTTATAATTTTTTTTTCAAATCTTGAGACCAAATTAGAGCCTAATCAAGAGAAGGACTCCAAAGATATGTGGCAACATACTCAAAATAATGTTGTAAGATTTCAATATCTTAATGAATATAAAACTCTTCATGAGGATGATAAGATGGTTTTTAAGTCTGAAGAATGTATTAAAAATAAATCCAATCTAGTAATATCTTAATAATAACATAATGAAGATTGGAAGCAATATTTAGAATCAAAGTCTTTATGTTTGATGTAATGATTATAGTGGCCACAAAGTTAGTTCTGATATACTTGAAGGTTATTTATTGAAATTAAGCATTTATAATCGAGTAACTCAAGTTCTTATAGGTGAGATATTTGATAGTCTTCATCATCTAGGACATGCTTCAAAGATATGCATAATGAAGGTAAATCAACCTTAATGGTAATAATGTCCTTAGTACTATAAACAAATGAGTATGGAGTGGCACCTATGGGAGTATGATGTATGGTATGGTATTCCTAAATGACACAAAATATCTGAAGGTATCAATCATGAATAGAATTAGATAATATTTTAAGGATGTTGACAATGTTTTTATTTTATGCTTCTACCTGACCATCACCTTAAGGTTAATATGCCATGGAAAAATGTTGAGTAATCTTCTACTCGACACATAGTAATGCAACATACTTGTTCTTGAATGATCCTCCATTATCAAATATAATGTTAGAAAGGATACCATAATGGTAGATGAGATGGTTGAATATGAATTTGGAAATTTTTTTTCCAGTCACATAAGTGAGGGGTATAGCTTTAACCCACTTAGTGAAATATTCAATGGTGGTAAGGATATGTTTATGGCTATTTAATGGGGTGGGGTTTATCTTCCCAATGAGATTGAGGCCCCATGTATCAAATTTCCATGGTTTCGATATTGGTTTCAAAGTCTTGGTTGGGACATGAATCAAATTAACATTCCATTGAAATTTGTTGTATCTTTTCATAAATGTAGTTTCATCTACATCCATCATTGGATAATAGTACCTAGTATGCAATACATTTTTTGACAAGATGACCCTATTAGTATGGGATACACATATCCCTTCATGAACTTTCCATAACTGTAGTATAGATTCTTCTAAAGGTAAACAATGATGTAGATTTACATCAAAACTATGATAGTACAGGGTTGGTCTGAGAAAGGTATAACATTGGGAATTATGGATGAAGGATTTGGTTTGTTTTTAGGATATGTCTAGTGGTAAAATATGGTCATGTAAATAGGCATATAGTTTTAAATACCAAGTAGAGATGGGACCAATAATATCCTAGATAATTATGATAGTTGATGGTTCATGAGCTGGTGTTAGTAGATTTATAATGAGAAATTAGTAATCTTTTTTTCATGTCTATATGTAAAATGAGTGACCCAATGGTGGACATTACATCTGCTATTATGTTACTTTCCCTTGGTATATGTTCAAACTATATATTAGAAATCTGCTACTTGAGAGTGTTGACCATGACCTTATAGGGAACCAACTTATCATTTTTGGTCCAAAAATGGTCTATAACCTGATTGATTATTAAATGTGAATCACCATTAACCTTTTGATGAGATATGTTCCATTTTATTACATATCAAAGCCTTGTGATAAGTAATTCATATTTGAGCATGTTTTTTGTATAAGTAAATTTGATTTTAAATGATTTAGGGATTGGATCCGCCTATGAAGTGATAAACAAAAGGCTTGCCCCCAATCTGTGTTGTGAATGACCTATCAAAATATAGCTTCTAATGCTACTCCTCAAGAGGTGTGTCAATGATGGTCATGATGAATTCATTGATAAATTAGAATGTGATTAGCTCTATATCTGTAAGGGTTGCTTCAATAATTTGGTCTACAATAACTTTCCCCTTGATGGATTTTTGGTTCCATATTCTATTTCAAACTCATTGAGAAGCATGATCCAATTAGACATGCAGCCTTGTAGTGATATTTTGGATAGTAGATACTTGAGTGAATCCACTTTTGAAATGACCATGGTTTTATTGTTCAACATGTAATGTCATAGTTTATAAGCTATAAAGACTATGGATAGATAGGATTTTTTAATGGGCATATAATTATGTTCATATGCTACTATTGTATGACTTAGATAATACATGTCATGTTATTTTCCATTTTAAATGTGTTGAGCCAAAATTACCCCCATGTCTTGATCTATTACTAATAAGTATAAAAGGAATGGTTTTCCTAGTATAGGAGGTAACATAACTGGTGGATTTGCAAGATAGTCCTTTAGATATTGAAAATATTTTTGATAATCATTATCCCAAAGAAATGTCACACCTTTCTTCAAAAGATGTGTAAAAGGATGACACTTGTTAGCTAATTGAGATATGAAGTCTCCAATGAATTGGATATTTTCTTATAAACTATAGAGCTACTTCAGATTGGTTGATGGTGGCATATTTTGTTATGGCCCATATTTTAGCGAGATCAACTTATTTTCCACTAGAAGACATAATGAAGCCAATCAATTTGATTGAATTAATGCCAAACTCACATTTCTTAGGGTTGAGACTAACTTTATAATCATGTAGTCACTCAAATATCCTCCTCAATGATGCTGGATGATCATCCATAGTTTTTTATATTCCTAGTATGACATCGATGTAGTCTTCAACAATGTCATGCATCATATCATGAAATATGACTGTTAAGGCTCTTTGATAGGTGACCCATACATTTTAAAGACTAAACATAATAACCTGATAAAATAATTTCCCCATAGAGTGGTGAATGATATCTTATATTGGTCTTTTGATGCTATTCTAATTTGATTGTATCTTAAAAATCCATCCATCAATGAAATCATATCATAACCCATTATGGAGTCGATTATCATGTTAATTTTTGGAAATTAAAAGTCATCCTTTAAGAAAGCTTTGTTAATGTCCCTCAAAGTAGTACATATTCTAATTCCTTTTGGATTTTTACTGACTCATAATACATTGGAAATCCATTCAGAATAGTCAATTATCTTGATACGTCTTTCTTCCAAGAGCTACTCCAACTATTTATTTACTGATATAACAATGGGAGGATGCATCTTGCATAACTTTTGTTTCACTTGTTTTGCATTAATATTTACCATAAGATGGTGAATAACCAAGGTGGGGTCTAAACCAATCATGTTAGAATATGTCCATGTAAATATGTCTACAAATTACCTCAACAGGTATGTTAAGACTTCACACTCATCTTTATTAAGGGATGTACCTAATTTGATCCATTTTGGGTCACCTAGAGTCTCGATGTTTACCTTTGAACTATCTTCTACTAGAATGGTTGAACCATCTTCAAGAATAGTAAGAAAAGATTTGAACTATTTGGCTATGTTAGCATCCTTTGTTAGGACTTGTTATTCAATTTCTCTTATGCATGATGAATTAGAATCCCCAATGGGAGGGATGGCGATGTAACAATTGTTTTTGGGAACTCCTAAATGATGTGGTCAAATTTTTTCTATTCTTCAAGATTGAGTTTGGACCCATAGGCAAGATTACCATCATTGGTATCCTAGATGATTTGATCAAAATATTTTTCTTCATCAAGACTAAACTTAGACCCTTAGACAAGTTCATCATTGGTGGTCTCTTAGTCTATACATGAAGAAGGTTGAACATCCCTATTTAGTGGCATCTAAAATAGGTTTTCACCACTAGACTGGCCTTTATCTTTACTTTTTCCCTAGTACAAAACTACCTCAAAGAGGTTTTCACTTTAGGACCTTAATATTTTATTTGTTTGTTTTTGGTTAAGGGTTTTCACCCTCTCTCAAAAATAGGCTTCAAGATCTAGCTTGATTTATAACCCTTTTTGTGGTGCCCAAATGGAATAGTATCCCTAAGGCCTAGAAAATTGCATGTTAGTAATGGGTTATGATGAATGACTAGATGAAGGGTATAAATGGTGTTATTATCAAACATATTAGTTTTGGCTAAGTCATTGAATTGGATATGATCAAACTCTACTTCACTATCAACATCATCATCACTTGTCATTGGTGATGGAACTAAAATATGATATGTGGGGTCACTCCTAGGTTGTTTAAATCCAAGATCATAGGTTCCTTTGTACTTAGTCATATAAATTAGCTCAAGTGTTCCTTGTTTATTTGGATTAAGACCTCATCCTTCATAGCCCTAGTTATCCATAATATGGTTAATAATGAGATATTTGGAACTCTTGTAATAATCGACCAATTTATCATTGTACAACCACGATTCATCACCTTCAAGAGGGTCATGTGCTTGGATATAGGCCAGTATGAAAGTGGTAAGCGCTAAACTATGTTGATGACATTTTCCCTTTCTTTGTCATTACATGATTGGTTTGGATTTTTTTATTCCAAAGGACTTTAGGTTCTATGGAAGTTTTATAATATGAAAGGTGTCATGGGTTAAGTATTACCTTGGGACATTAGCTAAGATAGTATAATTATTGGACATTTTAAGAGGTGGTATGTGGGAAAGGAAATCAAAGGTATTAGGGTTAATGTATTTAGCCTCTAGTAAATCAATAAGTATTACTTTCCCTTTAACCTTCTTGGTGACTGGATTCATGTCAAAATGGTAATTATAGCTCTTGAACTTGGCCTCTAGATGTTTACAATGCTCATATGGATGTAAATCTCCTAGAATACTAACATCTATCCCTAAATAGGAGAACTTGATACATTGGTACAATGTTGATGGGACTACATGAATCTCATGTAACCAATGTCTACCTAAAATTATATTGTATGACAAATCAATATCTAACACATGGCAAAGCATATCATGGGCTAAGGGGCTAATGATAACTAGTAAGTTAACGGTGCCTTGTGATTCTTATTCTTCATTGTCATAGGCTTTGGTGGTGATAGTTTTTTCTCAGAGATATATTGTCATGTACCCAAGAAGCTTAATGAGCTTTAGAGACACTATGATTAGAATTGATCCATTGTATATGAGGATACATTTCACTTTGTGCCTCATTATGTAAACTTTAATTTAAAATGGATTATTTTGTGTTAGGATAAGGGATGACATATCGCTTTGGTTGAAGGTTACTTGATGGGTTGGAGATAGATGTCTAACCAAAGCTTGAAATTTTTTAGGATATATGTCATTTGGAACTATGAATTAACCAAAGAAATTTGTCAAGATGTTTTTTTGGATGGTTAACGTACGTAACAAATATAAAATGGAGATTATGCTGGCATTTTTCATAATTGTTCCACAATGTTAAATGTATTTTCTTGGATAGTGGTAAATGGTTTATTTCTAGGTAGAATGTCTTGTTAGATGATGGGTGAAGTGGTGGATGGTTGTGCAGTTAGTATTGTAATCTTTGACCATCAAGTTGTGATTGCACAATAGGGACCATTGCTACTAAAAAATGATGGTGGAGGGGGACTAGATAGGATAAGTTTTGGTTGTCAATTTACTTATGCATGGTCATGGGCTAATGATGAGTTATCAGTATAAGGTCCAAATATGGGAATTATTGATTTCTAGTTTGCCTATATGTGTTACCACGTCAAATAAGTATTACTAGCATAGGTTTGTTTATTGGGTCTTATTATTAATGGTCTTGTCTAATTGGTACTTGGTCTTAGATTAATAGAAATGGTGATAACATGACCTCCTAAAATATGGTCTATAACTAAGTTATAGTCAAGTGCAACTACATGGTAGGTATATTGGTTTTTTGCAGCATTCTTGCCTTGGTTTTGTTTATTAATTTGATGTTATTGGTTCTACTACTAATTTTGTTGAGTTTTTTAGTTATGCTTATTTAACCTTGGTTGTTAATATTATTGTTATTAATGTTGCACTAGCTTTTGTTGTTATTGTTATTTATTTTTATGTTGGGGAAAAGGATTTTGATAAATTCCAAGGCTCTGATTGGAGGTGGAATTTCCATGATCTAATGTGATCTCTCTATTTTCCAACATATTCTAAATTACATGTCAAATATGCACACAACATTAAAAATTATGTCCATTAACCTTATGAAAATCATAGAATTACTTTGGCCTATAACAGTTTAGCATGTTAGTTCCCTCATGAATTTGCTCTTTTTGAATAGTCCATCTAATCAAGTTAACTAATATGAGTTTACAAAAGATTGATTTAATAGGATCTCTAAGGTCAATAAAGGCATGATGAGTAGGCACATTTATCTTTGAAGTAGAAGAGTTTTTCAAATGCATAGGTATTTGTTATGTTTGTTGCATTTATTGCAATGGTCTAGGTTGTTGTGCTTGTCGTTCATGTTGTAATTGTTTAAAACGTTATTGGTTAGGACCAAGACATAAATGCAACATAGGTTTAGTAGATGGTGTTTGCATTATGTAGACATGTTATAACTCTATTACTTTATTACCTAAAACATTCTTGTTGTGATTGAATTTATTGAGTCACTCATTATTATTAGCCTATGTTGGTTGTAATGCTTTCACTTAGACTAGATGTTGATTTTGGTCATTATTCTAATTTTAATTTTAGATTTGATTTGATGAAGCTAGTTTAATGATCCCTTTGTTAATGAGGGATCTTTCAATAAATATCCATTTTTGAATGATCTATTTGAATGTGTGCTCACATTATAAATCCAAATTATAAGATGTCTTATTGTGTAATTTTTTGGTAAACATAATGACTAGTTGATTATCTAGTAGATTATGGGTGAATCAACTTGTAAGGGCTCTCCATCACTATAGATAGCTTGTAAAGCTTTCACCAACTTTATATTTTATTTATGTTAATTATACTAATGAAATCTCATGCTCAAGATTGTAAGAGAATTTTTATATGAACTTATCCAAGAGATCATCAAACTTAGGTACTAAATTCTTGGGTAAATTTAGTAACCATTCCAATTCTTTCCCTACTAGGCTTCATGGAAATAATAACAATAGATATATTTTATTATAGACCACTAGTTGGCATTAAATAAATGATTCCATCAAATGGGCCTTGGGGTCACTATTCTCCTTATATTTTTCAAACTTTAGTGGCTCATACCCTGAAGGAAATGGTATCTATAAGTACTCCATGTTCAAAGGGTAAGAATAAACATCTTCCAGCTTAAACTTTTTGGTTTGTGTCCCTGCTTGAATGAGGTAAATTGCATCCTTAATTTGTTATAGTTTTTATGTGAGGAAACCAATGGGATCATTGGATTACTAAGGTGGAGGTGAGTGGTCAATATTGGATTACATTGACCAAGGTAGAGTGGAATTATTTTCTATGGAATGTTGGATTGGCTAAGAAATGGACTAGGAATATGCATGCATCAATTAAGGTGTGATTGTTAAAATTTCACATATTATGGTGCAAAATTCTATTTGGGATTGGGTATGTAGGCTTTATGTTAGGAATTATATGGTTGGGATGGAGACACACACACACACACACACACACACACACACACACACACACACACACACACACACACATATATATATATAATGCCTATTAAGGTTGAATAGGGACATGTTGCTGACTAGTCATACTTGGTTGACGGAGAGGGACTTGTGAACTGAGACCCTATCACTAAACTTGTGGCACATTCTACATGAAAGTAATATATTACTTAATAGGTACTTAACAAACATTGGGATCTCTTCATTTCCTAAATGCATATTGGGGAGTAGATGCATGTTGGAGATTCAATATTTGTCATTGCCCAATATTTACACATTGTTGGTTATACATCATTTGGTTTTAAATTAGCATGTTATTTTATAACTAAAGATGTATGTTTATTGATATTGATGAGGTGAAACACTAGTTACCCCTTATTGAGGTAGAAATATTTTTAGCCTTCATTACATGGGTATGTTAGATAATACCTACTATTGTGGAATATTACTCATCACTTATTGGGTTAAAGTAAGATTTGTCACATTCTGCTATGACATGACACTAGTCATTGGTTGAATACTTAATCTTTATTATTGGGTTCTTGAAGAAGCAACTAGATTAGGATTAGAGGTAGTTGGCTAAGGTTGGGAAGTATAAAATCCTACTCCCTAAGTTTGGAAACACTCACAGTGTTACTTAAAGGCATAGTTTGTTGTTAACTATGTGTTTTTGTACTAACACCACTTTGGTTTAAATTGGACATTACTAATGTACTACCCACTACATTTTTCTCACTATTCTACACATAATTATAAGACACTTACTTGATGATTGGAGTATTGAACATGTTTTCTACTGAAGTGCTTTGCATAGTTAGGTCAAAACCCTAATTTTTTGACCAATCAACTCAAATAAGACCCACATTAAAGGAAATGACCAAATAATAGGTGTATTTGACATGGTCATGTTATTAAAGTTACATGGTAGGTTTTAATATGTTTGGTATACTATTTGCATTTAAATTAATTAGTCCTCCATGAGGCCTCTTTATGTGACAATCATGCATGAATCTTGATATGACATTGGTACTATGGCATGAGGGTTGATAGAAGAGGCATGATCATTATTATAATTATAAGACATGTTATAAGTCCCTCTTACTAGACTTAGAAAATTGTCATGTCCTACCTCTGTAGCTCTGTTAGGATCATAAGTTGATGATATGGTCACATATTAATGTTATTGTTGGATGTTGTCTATAAATATAGGTATTCTATCCAAATATTAGGATATATATTCTTGGTCATGTTCCATATAAGGAGGAGTGATAACTAAATAATTGGCCAAATCATCTTGACTTTATTCCCTGATTTGAGTATCATATGGTGGATAATAATCCATCTCCCAAACAATATAATCTCCATAAGGGTATTGAACAAAGTCCTCTTGTGTGCTAATATTTTCATATCTTGGATTGTACATAGTTCCACTATGAGTATAGTGAACCATGGTCAAATATATGATAAATATTTCATAACAAGATGGAATTATACTTATATAGAATCTAAAAAGCTATGTCTAGAAAATATAAAGAGATTCAAACTCTTTCCATATTGGTAAAGGCTAGAGATGTATCTCCAAAAAGTCTATGTAAAGACTTGGTAAAAATAGTATAACGTCAAATGTTTCACAAAAATAAGGTCAAGTAAAATGACCTGGAAACAAGATGCCAAAATATAATGTCCAAAGATGTTCTAAATAGGGATAAAACTAGGAAAGGGAAATGAGGCACTAGGTCATTTTTCTAAACACAGAGTCAAAATCTAGGCTCAAATAGGTTTTCCTAAGATTTTTGGCCAAATACAGTGTCAAAATCTAGACTTGAAACAAAGGATGATGATTAATCTAACAAACTTGGAACAATTTGGTAAAGACTAGGCACTTGATTTTAGACATAAACATGATAGGATTGATATAAAACACAAATAAAAATGAACTTTTAAGATGGACTGATTCTATCAAACAAAGGCATAAACAATAAAGTTTCCCAAATTGAGTAATGGATTAACCTAAGTTACACAACCTAAAAGATAATTATCTATGTATTAGCCCCTGCATGTCAAGGCCTATAAAGAAATAAATCAATTTTTGGATCCAAAATTGTAAAAATTAATCAAAAAATTAAATTAGGTAAACTAGGGTTTTAATGACCAACAAGCTATGTGAGTTTGAACAACATGACTATGATAAAAAAAGATCCCACAAGGTACATAATTGGTTAAAACAATGATAATTTGGACACAAGATAAAAGAAAACTTTTGAAATAATTTGGGTGGCATAATGTCATTATCACTCCTAAAATATGTGAAAATTTTATGTTTCAAAGACTTTTAAGGCATAATACTAGAAATGATTTGGGCAACATAACATTACATATCTCAATCAAGTGCCATACTCAATGTTTTTGACAAATTTTTTTTATAAGGTGTCAAGTGGATGGCATAACACCTCAAACAAAGGAGTAATGTGGATGAACAACTTCATTCAAGATATGGTATAAAAAACAAAGTTATAGATCTAACACACCAAGCAATAAAAGAGTAAATGACAAAAATGCAACTAAGTATATCATCATAAATCCTATTAAGGTGTGAAAAAGTGGGGTTGACTAAAACATATAATTTACAACCATCTAAACTTATCCCAAGCGTGGTTAACATAAGAGAAATATCACATTAATTGATTCCATACCAATCAACTTATCATGCTAGGTTTTATTATTTTTCATGATGATACCATCATTGGGATTTTCAGTGGTATCTCCAAGTTGACCAGACCTGACTCAGTCCTTTTTTACTAAAGGAGAGGTTAGTCACTCAACCTCGTGGCTCTAAGAGTATGCATTCCAATATTTATATACCCCATCATGGATCATGGTTTAAGCACTATTGGGTGATGAATCCCCAGGTTAATGCTTCCTTAATGAACCTATGAGAGGTAATGACATCCCCTTCACAAGCCAAAATACATGAAAATAAAGACTAAGTAGAAAGACTTTAGGGTTTCTTTTAGATCACCCAATACCATGTGGGTTTGGGGAGATCCTAGGAAAATTTATTTTTATGCGTCGGACTAGGCATTAAATGTAATGAAAATGAAATTTTGATCCCATTAGGGTACATGGGGAGACCATACATATGTTATTATTTTTACAAAAAATAAATAATCAACAAATAGTTTACAAATAATTACGAGTGAAGTTTGATTTTAGGACACCAAATTGAAATGTGATCTTCATTAATTGGCCCCTTGTATTAAGTATGAAATATTAAAATAATTTCATAAAACCAAATTAAGAAAAAATGCATCTATGTTCATTTTGTATCCCAAAAGTACAAATGTTCAAGATTTGAGCCTAAGTTATTTTTTAAACACCAAAAGTAAGTGTTTAAGACTTATCTATCATTTTTAGGCACCAACAAAGAATTTTTTTCAAACATTAGAAATCCTAAATCCTTTTAAGCACCACATATCAAATGTGTAAGATTTAACATGTTCATTTTAGAACCCATATTGAAATGTGCAAGATTTGACTAATTCCTTTTACAATCACAAAATAAAATGTTTGATTAGTCTAAAAAAGAAAATTGGTGTTCCAAATCACATCCATGACCTAAAATTGTTATATAATAATTTCCTACTTTTAATTACATTCTTGGATGGACAACTGATGTTTAAAATTTATCTCTTGGGTTTTAGTTTTTGACACACAGTGACCAGGGTTGATAAAAAATAAATAATGTTATTTTCAAGGCAACCATCATCAGTCAGTTCATAGAGAAATTATGATGATAATGAAGAATATACACCAATAAATTAAGACCATCATTGATCACCTATGAACCCAAATTCAAAACCACAAAATATCAATGCATTCATTTAGGCAAAGGTTAGCACAAAGATTGAGAAAACTAGTAAGGCAAAGTTTATTCAATGGATTTAAATGACTTTAAAACCTAGATATAATTAAAAATACTAATATAGAGAATAAAAATTTAAGATTTAAGAATCTTTTTCCCTTGAAATCCAACTTTCAAAAATTTACACAAAATCAGGGTTGGTTGAGCATAACTATGATTGGTTTAGGCTAAACCAATGCCAATTTCACTTGATCATCACCCGTCTCTATGTAGATTAGATAAAAATAAATAAATTATAATCAGACTAAAAAAATGTTAGAAATTCAATTTTAAAGATATTCAATAATCCATTTCTCATTTTTTGATTTGCATCTTCATCTCTTTAGTAAGTGGGGTGTTCATGGTCCCATTAGGCATGCCATTTGTGATCAAGTAATCAAAGAAGTGTAGTTATATCATATGTTATCTTCATAATGAAATTAACTCAAAATTAAAAAAAACACACTAACATGCATAACATTATCCTTTCGAGATCAAAGGGAGATCATGGTGAAGAAATAGAAATGAACAAAGCACAATTAAAAATGGAATGAACTCACATAATTCCTTACAAATTCTTTTAATTCTCCAAGTGCTCTCTTCATTTGGCTTGCTCAAATTATGTTCAATAAGTCTTCATCAATGGGACTTGGTTATCTCCATCTCCTCTTGACACCATGGATGGTTTGGCTTTGTAGTTTGATGTTTCTCAAAGTGTCTTGGCTCAATTCTGGCATTATAACACTATGTATTTGCTTCATGCCCTAAATCATGCATTATAACATTACTTGTTCAAGGTCTATAAATGGAGAGGCAAATGCTTATATTTATAGGTTTTTAAATAAACTTATAATGAGCTAAATCCTAACCTATGATTTATTAATTAACCCTAGTAGAGTTAAAAGGTGTCTAAACCTCATGATTAGCATGGAATAGTTGTGCTTTGAGATATTTTGGATTTTGGACAACTCACAAAAGGTAATGATTAATTCCTAATATATTTTTTGATTTTTTTATTTCCTTTTTGATAATTCATTTAAGTTTTCAAGGATGAATTCAATTAGGACTTTGATTAAGATTTACATTTTAATTAATTCTTTTTATGGATTTTGAATATTTTCCAAGTTTTAATTAATTTGATTTGAGCATTTTTTTCTATTTAATTGATTTTTGGGCCAAATTTATTTAATTTCATGTGATGAAGAAAAATTTGATATGTTAGAAATTATTAGGTTAGATGTTCAATGGTTGGTAAGAATGGATCTAAAGTTAGCTATGAAGCCATTAATGGCTAGTTTTAAATGTTTACAGTAGCAATAGGTGCCCCATTCTATGGTGAAATTTATCTTATGTTGGTCTTTTAGGGAAATGTGAATTTGGTTATGACCTAAGAAACCATCCATAAGAGACAACATTTCATAACCATTTGTGGAGTTGATGATGGCATCTACTGGAGGTAGAGGGAAAACATCCTTAGGACAAGCAAGATTAAGATTATGGAAATCAATACAAATATAAATTACCATGGTGACCTTATTCTAAATATGGAATATTATATAAACCCATTTGGAATATTCCATGAGTTTTATAAACTTAGGATCAAGAAGCTTGATAATTTCTTTATGGTATAAGGTGGAAACTTTGGGTGGAAATTTACATTAATTTTTTTGCATAGGTTTGGCATTGGGATAACTGATAATATTTTGAAACATGATGCTAGGGTTGATACCCAACATGTCCTCATAATAATAGGCAAAGATCTCATGATATTTATTCAAAAACAAGATAAAGTTATCATGTTCAGTAGGTGTGAGTTCATGGGAATCTATAATTGGTCAAGGGCATGATGGAGTACCATATTTGATGAAAGTATTTTCCTTGATAAACATAGCATTTAAATATTTGAAATGATATGGTGCATAGGTAAATAGTAAATTGGATTTTCTTTAGGTAGCGATGAAGTTGTTGAAACAAGGGCATTTAATTTTAAAATTCCCAAGTTTGTGATGTTTTCAAGGAAGGTGAGGTTCTCAATCATGAAGTAGTTAAATAATGGCTTCATTGCAAGTAAAATTTATAAGAGGACTATAATACTTAACATCAATTTAGAGATCAATAAATTAATTACCATGGTGATCATATTCATAGTGTATCTGACATACATCTATGGCCTTGGCATCTAATGTAATCTTGGGAATAAGGTAATAAGGTTGATTGGATTGGGTAGATGTGTAATTAACATCACTGATGTGGGAAGAATTGGATGTAATGATTGGATTTGGAGGTGGTAGAGAAGATTCAAGAATTTTTAGAAGTGAAAAAGGTAGGATTTATTCTACCACCCAAGGAGTATCTATAAGTGGAAAATTAATGGGAGGTACATGACCTTCGGGAGATAATTAAAATTCCATGGAAATGGTATGAACATCATGGTTTAAATAATGATTTTGGGCTAAATTTTATTGATAATTTTAAACATCAAAGTCTCATGATTGAGGTTGGTCTATGACATAGTTATCATCATGATTTAGAGAAATGGTACATGCTTGAGATTCAAGAGGAGTTTTAGAAAGGGAGATTTTTATATCACTAAATTTAAATAGAGTATTGATTAAAATATATTGGAATAGTTTTTCCACTCCATAATAATTGCATGTGAAGGCATCTTCTAAGTAAGAAACATCTTGGTCATTTCATGGAGGGGGGAAATCAATGATCTCATTAATGAGAGGAATAGTATGATCATGAGGTAATAAGGAAGGAGGAAGCCACTCCAAAGTATAAGGAGGTAGCTTAGTATTTTTGAATGTATATTTCAATTCATTATCTTCATCATCATCCAAATTAGTAAGAGTGACCTGTAAATGAGGATTAATGTTGATAAATTCAAGTAAGCAAGCATTGTTGATTATTGAAATGGTAGGAATGTGATATTGAGATTTAGGATTGGGAATTTGAATACTCCAAGGATTTAGATAGGCCTCATGTTTTTACCTTTTGAATTTATGTAGTAACTTAATGCATTGGCTACCAAAAGAGGTGATGGACCAAATTCTATGAGTCCAAAGTTGGCCTATGAGTATATTGTAGGATAAGGGCAAATCAACAACCATAAGCTTAGTTCAAATATTATTGGGTCCAATTTTAATGGAAATACAAATACAACCAAGTGTATTTTATTTATTTTTATCAAATCCATGATAGGTAAGGAGATTTTACTTGAGATGATCCTTATTATAACCAGGTTATTAGATGAGCCAAAAAGATGTCACATTAATACCAAACCCTTCATCAACTAACACTTTATGAATAAGAGTAGTATTAATGGCTATTTCAATGAGTGGATAATTAACATGAAAAAGGATTTAATCATTAATCATGTCTTCTTCAATAAATTTAATGGATGGTTTGGAATAAGGACAAATGGATTCAATGTTATGCATGTTGGTAGGTTGAGGCTCAATAGAGGGTGGTTATTCATCCATAGAGGATGGATATTCATTTTATTTCAATTTTTGCATGACGAATTTGTAATGACAGGGGGAGGTACAAACTAAATCCATAAGGGCAATATTATAATTCATGGATTTGATTTATTTGAGAAAGTTCCAATGGGATTGAGAATAATAACTAGTGTAGGGTTTAGAAGGTAAGGTAGATTTTAAAGGAATGGATGTGGTTGGGGGTTTGGAAGAAGGATATGAGTCCTCATCATATTATAAACCTAAATGAGTGGTTTTAATATCTTTGAGAAGTTACTCTTCCAAACATTTTTTCTTAGGTTTAGCGACAAAATATTTTGATTTGGTTTGTGATGATAGTTGACCTTAGCTACATTAACGTATTAAGAATTGTTGTAATATTGGTCATAATCAGAATTAGTGGCATAAATATCCTTGGTGGTTGGTTGAGTGGTATATGTGGGAGAAGTTTTTTTTAATTATAAGAAAAAGCTTTGGGAGCTTGTCATTTTTGAAAAGTGGTGTTTTATTCTTGATGATTAATTTAGTTTATGGCTCTGTGATTGAAGGAATCACCAAGCATATATGAGAAAACAAATTTGGTAATCCCTCCACAAGTTTCATGGGAATAACCAATGTAATCATGGAACCAACAAAATTGATTAGGGACATATTACTTAGGAGGAATTTTTGGATAAGTAAATGGTTTATAAATAACTAATAATTATTTCATTTACTACATAATTAGTGGTATGTGAGAAGATGGGGGACTGTCAGCTTTGGAAACTCCTAGTTTGGTTTGAGGATTATTACCAATGATGTAATTAGTAGAAGTTTTAAAATATCCCTTAAGTAATTTGGTATTATGTTAGAATTTCTTCATGAGGAAGTCTTGACATTTGGCTTGGTCAAGATATTCATTAATCATTTGAGGGGGAAAAGTTTAAACATTATATTGAAGTGAAAGAGTTAAGGTAGTTATTAAGTGTTTAAAGAGATTATCATCAGTCATGTTATGGTTGGTCTTATGGGCCAGATATTTCCATTATTTGATAAAACCATGAGCTAATTTATTGGGAGATTGCCTAGCATTGATGAAATGGATGAGGCAATTTTTAGGAAGGTCATTATGTTAAAACTAGTTAACTAGAGGATGAATAAATCCTCAAGTTATCAGATTAAATGTTGAGAAAGTTAGTTTTACCACTCTAATACATCTACAGTGAATGTTTTAACTAGAATTTTAGTACTGGTGAAAGTATTAGTTTGGATCCACTCTTTATAAAGATTTTCAAATGCTTTAAGAAAGAATGCAAGGTCTTTAGTCCATCATATATGATAGTTGGAGAGATATTACCAATATAAATGGAAATGATGAAAGGAGATAAAGGATAATTTTGGATGTTTTGAAGAATTTTTTAATTTGTTATAGGTTGAGGAATAACATTTATTGAGGCATCTCTAAGAGGTGGAGGAATAATATTTTGATAAGTTTGAGGAATTAGAACTAGAAATTGACTAGCCATATGGATCAAATGACATTGTAATTTCATAATTTGGGATGTGTTAGATGTTTGCATTATGTTCATTTTTTTTATGAATTGTGTAATAATTTGAGTCATATAAATTGGTGGCTTGGGGTTTGTAGTAGGATTCTATGAATTGGTATTAGTGATAGGGTTATTAGGAGGTGGATTATCAATGGTATTATTAGATAGACTTGTGTCAATCACTCCCACATTGTGTTGAAAAGTTGTAAGATGATGATTATCTTAATAGGCACAAAAAATATTGGATCTACCTACTTCATATTAAGATTATATTTGAGCCATGTTACAATCTATAGATGAAGGAGGGGAAGAGGTGATCTAAGAGTGAGGTTATCTTGGGAGGTAAAGAAAGTGAGAAAAGAACACCCCATATAGTGTATAAATGTATTCAAGTTATCCAAGAATATTTTTATAGTGGATTTCATGATGTTATAAGGAAATAAATAGAATTTTATTCAAGAAGAAATAAAAATCAAGAACAAATAACTAATTTGGTTAGAAGGAAAAGGAAGTCAACCAAACAAATAACTAGATTAGTTAGATAGAAGAGCAAGGGAATAAATAAGATACAAGGTCATCTAGGTTGACAAATTACTACTAGAAAATGGGATGATAAGAGTGAAACATTGACTAGGTTGATTGTGTAGTACTAGAAAAATGCTAAAAAGAGTACATAATTAACTAGGTTGACTATGTACTATTGATAAAAAGAAATATAGAAATTGTAAGAGACTATATCAACTACAATGATAGTGTTCTTAAATAGGGTAAAATTGTGCATTATAAATGAATCAAGAAATTTAATCAAACACACAAACAATTATATCAATGTGAGTGATCCAATTAGGGCACACAACATAAAACCTTGCACCAACACTGACCAATGCAAGTTTTTTCAATACAACACAAAATGATCAGAGAGAAAGAAATCAAATAAAAATTAAATGCTAACTATGTTTTCATCCTAAGTGATATTATATTATTACAAAGTATTTATTTAAGTGTGATAAAAATAGGGAACTAAAAAGAAATCTATGGATGGTTTCAAGATGTTTAGGTTGAAAGGGATATGTTTTGGAAATGGTACTAGGTTGGTATTGGGGCCTAACCCCTCACTTCACAATCCCACAAAAATAAGGGTTTTGAGTGATTTTTAAATAAATACCTTTAACGAAGTATTTACACTTGGCCAAAAAACCAAGTCAGCATCCCCTTTGGTGATAAAATCTAAGTAGGTAGGCCTTGGGAAGATAAGTGTTAAATGCATTTTGAATATTGTGTGATTTGGTAATGTGTGAAAAAGAAAAAAATAGTGTAACTAAATGGAAATTTGAAAAAACACGTATTTAGACTATATGAGTTACTATTAGCATATAAAGAACTAAAAAAGGATGTGTGAATTAATCACTAGCAAATAGTTGTTAATTCCTTGGTTTAAAATAGTACAAAGTC
Source organism: Torreya grandis (assembly GCA_037957365.1). Lineage (NCBI taxonomy): Eukaryota > Viridiplantae > Streptophyta > Pinopsida > Cupressales > Taxaceae > Torreya > Torreya grandis. The sequence continues at coordinate 860,174 of JARHVA010003642.1, forward strand.
AGTTGATATGACACTATATGAAAATAATACAAAATATAGTTGATTAGGTTATTATTATTCTATATAATAACACTCTTTAAACATATATTCAAATACATTGACTAAGTCTTATAGACAAAATATAGATACTGAACTAAGTTAGCTAGGTGAACTTAGTTGGTTGTAGGGTTGTAGTTTTATAAATTGCTAACTTATACAAAATAGAACTGAATAAATTATTGCAATGATAAAGGAAGAAATGTAAGGAACCTTAGTGGGATTGAAGATGATTAGTATTTTAAATAATATGCTGAAGTGCCTTAAATGTTGCTTTAAATTCTACAAACTAAGTCAACTGGTTCAATCTAGCTCTGTAAAAACCCTATGTGCTAAACAAGAATAAGATAATTAAGTCAACCTATTAAACCTAATTTGTTGATCTAAATATTTCCAAATATAATAATATGATAGATCCAACATATTAGACATTATATGCTTATTTAGGATTTAATAAGAGTATTTTTTTGACCTTTTTGAACTGGTAACCTATATCTAATGAAGACTTACACAAATAGAACAAAGTCATTTTGATTTGATTATGTGTTAAACCTAAGCATAAAAATTTAAAACTATATTGAATGATTGAATACAATATTAAAAATATGGAAAAATAATAAGATGATATAAATGAAAGAATGAAGGAAAACTTCTAAGGGTTATATTCACATTGGGTTCACTAGAATGTATGCAATGAGAAATGCATCAAATCTATAAATCAATCCTAGCCTGAAGAAGATAAATCCTACTTACACTTATAATTAGGGATACATTGTATAATTGGATTCATGACCAATATGGATCCACTAAACCTATCCAAGATATCTCTTACCATAATAATATCACTATGGAGGGTTCCAAAGCCTTCAATCAAACAAAACTACATAATAACTTGAACTAGGTCCTATGCTTTTATATTCACTAAGCTAATAACAAGTAAAACAAAGTCTAATGTAGTGCTCATCAAAGCTTGTGGCATAAAGTAGTGGTTAATAAAAATAAAATTAAACATGAATAATAGAATCCTAATTAAGCTATGTAGAGGTAAGACCCTACTGCATTGAGAGAGAAATATATTCAAAATCTATTACTTATACTACTTCTATCTACGAAACAGAGGAACAAATTTAGAGATACTTATCTTAAATATGAACCCATCGAGACTCAACCTCTCCCTTTTCCAAAGGTGATTTGAAAGAGGTTGTTATGGTTTGTAAGGATAACTAAGAAATGCCAAAGCATCTAAGACATCTCCACAAGACAAAATTCTTATCTAAGTACAAACCCTAAGCTAAGACTCCTCAAGTAGAATTGTAGAATATCATATTTTAAATAAGTGAAAATGAATAATTAACTCTTTCTATCTCTCTAATAATGGATAAATATATGTGTTTATATAGGCAAACATTAGGAATTAAAACTTTAAGCTAGATTTAATATGACGATAAATCATATCTAAATTATGCAATAGCATACATCACAAAAAAATTCTTCAAATCATAAATATTATGAAATCATAAATAAAGAGAAAAAGAATCAATCACACATAACATATATCTATCATGGTTCACCCAATGTAGGTTACATCCACCAAGAAAGCTCTCAAATGAAATAGTAATCTAAAACAAGATTACAATGAACTCTCATAGAGATATAAAAATCTCCTATAAAAAATGTTGCACAAAAAATGCACTATCACCTACACCGACACAATGTTTTATATCACAAGTTTTTATACCACACCCCTCAATAAACACCTACACTTTAATAAAACACCTACACTTTGACTCTGTTCCTCAAAGTGACACCCTACAAATGAAATCATCAACCTTTAAATGCCACACCACACCCTGTATATATATATATATATATATATATATATATATATATATATATATATATATATATATATATATATAATGAAGAAAAATCCATAAAAAGAGGAGAAATTGCACCATTCTTATCCAATATAAACATCATCCACTAAGGATAACTCGATTCCACCTCATCAAGTTCATCCAAAAGCTTTCTCAAGAAAAAACATGCCAAAGATAGTGTCTCCACCTTTTAAGGCACATTTTCCAATGACATGTGATCACAACCAATGCCTTGAAACAAGGAAGGCATTACATTTTCCAATGAACAACCAATATCCATAAAAATAAGGAAATCAATCCCACTTCTAGTAAAAAAGGAAGTCACATGGAAATAAATAAATATAATAATTAATTCCATAAAAATAAGGAAATCAATCCCACTTCAAATAAATAAGAAATTCACAAGAAAATTATTAAATAAACATTTAATAATATTAACATTTAATAATATTACACTCACATGTAGAGTACATGAGAAATGCATTCCCCACACCCTTAGATCTCTCTAAGCTCCCAAAATGTGCCACTATGGTTATGTGATAACCCTAAAGGGATCTACACTCAATAATCTCCCACTTGGAGACCATTTCTCTTGAACAGAACCTATCACTACTCCATGATCGATAAGGCCAACCAAATCTAAATATAGTCTTAGCTTGTCCAATGTGACCACCTTGGCCATCATATCCATAGGATTATAGCTAGTATGAATCTTCTCTAGCTTCACCAAGTTCTCCTCCAAAGTTTTCCTGATGAAGTGATAACATAACTAAATATGTTTGATCCTCAAGTAGAAAGTGGAGTTCTTTGCCAAATGAATAACACTCTAACTATCACTATGTAGTCTCCCAACTTCCTTCTCATGCCCCAACTCTCCAAAAAAATCATGTAACCAAATCATCTCCTTGCTAGCCTCTATGGTAACAACATACTCTACCTCTATGGTTGACAAAGCCACAAACTTCTATATCCTAGTAATCCAACTAACCATTGTATCTTCAAAAATAAATATATATCATTTCATACTCCTCCTACTATAAATATCCCTTTCCATATTTGAGCCCACATAACCATGTAAAGTGGTATCTAATCCACTATAACATATTGAAAAATCCATGGTACCTCTGAAATACTGAGAATCCATTTCATTACTTGTTAATGCTCATAACTAAGATCACTCATAGACCTACTCATAACTCCCACTATTTGGGAAATATCCATCCTAGTATAAACCATGGCATACATCAAGCTACCAACTACTGATGAGTAAGGTACCTTAGGCATCATAAGCTTTTTGACTTCCATCTTGGGACACTACTCCTTTGATAATCTAAAGTGGCCTATCAAAGGAGTACCAATATATTTAACATCCAACATGATAAGCCTTTCCAAGACTTTCTTCACATACTCTATTTGGGATAATATCATATTCCTCTCCTTCCTATCATGAGAAATCCTCATACTAAGGATTTTATTTGTGGCATCCAAATATTTCATAGAAAAGGAGTCACTAAGCTATTTCTTGAGCATTTGAATATGTTATATGTTTTTTCCTATAAATAACATGTCATCAACATACATGCATAATATAATAAAGGAACCATCATCCAAATGTTTGATGTACACACAATGGTCAGAATGACATGTTTGATATTCTTGTTTTAACATAAAACAATCAAATTTATTATTCCATTTTTGTGGAGCTTGATTTAGGCCATACAAGCTCTTCTTTAGTCTACACATATATTTCTCCTTCCCTTTGACCTCATATCCCTATGGCTACTTCATATATAACTATTCATCGAAATCACCATGAAGAAAAGCATGTTTCACATCTAACTATTTTAAGTGCATATCCTTATCTACAACTAAACCAAGAACAGTCCTAATAGAAGTCATTTTTACAATAGGAGAGGAAATCTCATCAAAATCAATACCTAATTTTTTTTCAAACCCCTTGACCACCATCCTAGCCTTACACCTTTTTCTACCTTCATACTCTTCTTTTATTCTAAAGATCCACTTATTTGGAAATGCACTCTTTCCCTTGGGTAGCCTTACCAAATCCCACATTTGGTTCTCCATGAGTGATCTATGTTCCTCATCCATGGATTACTCCCACTTTAAATTGACATCTACCTACATTGCTTCCTCATAACAATCTGATTCTCTATTCTTAGTGAGTAATAAATAATTCAAAGAAGGAGAAAAATGTTTAGGTGCTCATACTCTAGAATACCCTCTTATCATAGGAGTTTTGGGTCCTTGTTTATAAGTTTATTGAATTGAATCATTAGATACTATTCCATATATGATGTCATCCAATATTGTGTACTATTTTTGTTCATGTTCCTATTCTTGCAACTGATCCTTATGCATGATTTTTTCATTAAAGACTAAATCTCTAGACCAAAATATTTTCTTATCTTTACTTCTCCATAAATGAAAACCAATGTCATCCTCACCATATCCAACAAAAGTGAATTTCTCTAATTTTGCCTCTAACTTGTTCCTATCCTCTTTATTAATGAGAGTAAAAGCCTCACATCTAAAGACTCTAAGAAAAGAATAATCAACATTCTTACCAAACCAAGCTTGTTTAGGAATGCCTCCATCAAAAGGCATAGAAGGTCCTCTATTAATTAGATATACTATCATGCTAACTACTTCTATCCAAAACTATAAAGGCAACCCTACATGTAATGCCATGCTCCTAGCACATTTAATTATTATTCTATTCATCCTTTTAGATACCCCATTTTATTGTGTAGTTCCTAGAACTATCCTTTACATATAAATACCATATTTAGAATAATAATCAAAGAAATCATTACTAAAATACTCACCTCCATTATCTTATTTAAGAAATTTCAACTTGAGACCTATTTCATTCTCAACCAAGGCTTTCCACTTCTTAAAAGTGTTAAATTCATCATATTTATTGTTAATGCAATAAACCCAAACATTCATAGTTGCATCATCAATAAAAGTAAAAATAATAATTAGATCTACCAATAGAAGATAACTTAGTTGGTCCCCATACATCTGAGTGTACCAACTCTAACTGGTGATCTTTCTTTGTGGGTCCAACCTTTATGAACTTAACCTACTTCTATTTACCATACACACAATTCTCAAATAAGTCTAGATCTAGATATTTTAATCTAGGAAACTTGTATTTTAAGATCTTCATGCCCTTATGGCTCATATGACTGAGCTTGTAGTTCCACATAGTTGAATTTCCATCTACAACAACTAAATCAAGAAAATCAATAATACTAGTAAAATATAAAGTACCAACTTTCTTACCTCTCGATATCACAAGAGAACCTTTGATAACTTTACAAGAATTTGTAGTAAATATTACTAAACATCCCTCACTACCCAATTTTCCCACTGAAACCAATTTTTATCTCAACATAAGCACATGTCTAACATCCTTAAGTGAAAAAGTAATGAAAGGTTATGTTTAGGCTAAGATAAACGTGTCTAACATCTTAACATGAACATAACCTTTCCATACTATCTCACAAGGTTCATCATCACCAAGATAAATATGTCCTAAACTCTCGTGAACATAATCAGTAAAATAAGGCATATGTAGGGTGGCATGAAAATAATCCCCTAAATCTAATACCCAAGACTCAAAAAAAACTATCCATATAAATAAGGCATCCTAACATGATTTAACTAATGTCACATTTACCTCACTCATTTCCTCCTTGTTTTCATTCTTATCCTGAAATGACCAACAATACTTCTTTAAATGTCTACTCTTCCCACAATGCCAGCATATCATCTTGGATATAGATCTAGACTTAGATCTACCCTTTGAATTTTCATGGTTTCCTTTTCTCTTTTCCTTTTACCTCCTTCTAGTATCAATAGAAAAATCTTTGCCTAAAGATGATTCACCAGTGTTTTTCCTTTGCATTTCCTTGCTAAGAATCACACCTATAACATCCTCAAAATTTAAACTACCCTTGGCAGGGACTGCATTAATCATAGCCATAACCTAACTATCCTAACTATCAAGCAAATAACTTAAGATTACAAAATATCTAACTTCATCATTAAACTTAATTCCAACCATAAATTAGATATTTTAAATCAGATTTAATATAACTATAAATCAGATCTAACTTATGCAATAACATGCATCACGAAAACATTCCTCAAATCATAGATATTATGAAAGGATAAATGGAGAGAACAAGAATCAATCACACACATAACATAGATATACCATGGTTCACCCAATGTGGGATACATCCACTATGAAAGTTCTCAAATAAAATAGTAATCTAAAAAGAAAATTGCAATGAACTCTCACAGAGATAGAATATCTCTTATAGAAAATGTTGCACAAATGAAAATTCTACACTTTCACCTACACCTACACAATATTGTATCTCACAAGCTTCTATGCCATACCCTATAATGCACACCTACACTTTGAAAAAACATCTACACTTTGAATCTAATCCTCAAAGACACACCCTAGAAATAAACCATCAACCTATAAAGGCCATACCACACCTACATATATATTAAATGAAGTAAAATCCATAGGAGGATAAATTAGGCCATGCTTATCCAAGATAATCATCATCCACTAAGGACACCTTAGTTTCACCTCATCAAGCTCATCCAAAAGCCCATCTAAGAAGGAACATATAAAGATAGAGTATCCACCTTTTAAGGCACATTTTCCAACAACATGTCATCACAACCAACTCTTAGAAATAAGGAAGGCATCCTCTTTTCCAATAAATAACTAGCTCCCTAAGATCAAGGAAGTCAACATGGGAAAAAGGAATCTAAAAACTAACTCTACAAAATATGGAAACATAGAAATTACAAATTACAAAGAATATTCCACTTACACATGGAGTAAGGTTCCACAATAGGTGAAGTAGGGAAAACTATGTTGCCCACATTTATGGAGTTGTCTAGGCCCCCAAAATACACTCCTAAGGTCATGTGATAGTCCCAAAGGGCTCAACACTCAACATTGGATCTAACCCTAATCCTTTCTAAAAGTTTAGGTTGATAAGGTTAACCTAGTTGACCTGTTATTATTATTGACAAAAATAAATTAGGTCATATACTAGGTCAGCTAGAGGCTAACCTAGTCCCTAATAGGTTTTATCAATAAGAGTACAAGGTCAATGGGGTTGACTATCTAACATAAACCATAAAAAATGATTTTAGGCTAGGTAAGGGATAATGAATGTGGAAAATGACTAGAGAAGGGTACAAAAGAGGAGGAAAAGCTTAGGGGAATGTTTATAGGAGCTAGTTGAATTGATAACAAGTGGTTTTAAGAGATGACAATCATGCAAAGCACCAATGGTCTTCCCACCTATTTCCTATTACACCCATTAAGGTACACACTTAGATGTATTGAGAATAGATGGGTTCTTACAAGATAGAAAGCATAAATAATTGATAAATTTTGAAAATATTAGGTGTATACACCATCAAACATGCATTAGTCTATTTATACTTGTCAATGCATCTGAAGGCCTTTCAAGCCATTTCTTGAGACAATATGAGGCATTGTACATACATTTTTAAATTTAGAGAATATAAATAGGGTTTTTAACATGCATAATGTTAGGAACATGTTAGCAGTAAGTCATAATAATAATTTCTTTTTGTCTTACAGTATAAAGAAGAATGGATCATTCTTTGGAAGGCAGTTTAATCACTTATATAGACTTAAAGGGCTCATAATTAAGTGAAAATGTTTTCAAAGTGTCTTTTCACTTTCCTCATCTAATTTTCATCCTCAAAAATATTTCATAGGTATAAAAAGGGGGAAAAATGCATTAGAACCTATATCAAGCTCTTGGCAAGCTCACAAAGGCCACATTCACATGCTTGGTCCTTACAACACAAAGAGATTTGGCTCCAAATATCTTGGAAAAAGATGGAGTACCTAGTGGCCTTCAAGTTTGTGTAATTGGTATATAAGAAGAAGCCTCCTCATGTATGAACAATCATTAAGACTCTAGGGTGGTCTTAAACCCTAGCTAAACCCTTGAAGCTTGGTTTTGAGTAAAATACATGAGTTTAGGGCTTGTTGACATAGGATAAATATATTATGAGTCTCTTATGGGTCTAATAAGCCTTCTCAAACCTTTATCCACCAGTTTTTTCATGTATGAATAATCAAATATCAATAGATCCCCATGAGGGACAAGTTATATGTCTAAGGAAGGTATCATATTCATTGTTTTGGTGATTTTGGGTGTGTCAATGATATAAATAGTTGCATGTTTACTCCATACATATTAATGATCTCAATATTAATATATAAATGTCATTTAATGCCTCTAAAATCATTCAGAGTCATCAAATAAATATTGGTTGCCTAAAGTAGTAGTGAGGTTGAAGAATTGGAGGGTGTGTACTCATTGCAAGTATGATTATGAGTTTTTAGGTGAGTTGAGTATTGTTAAATGAGAAAATAGACATATCAAATCCTTATAAGATAATTATGGCTATATAAATAAAGCCCTACAAATTTTATAATTTTAATTAGATGTTATGTAAAGTAGGTTTCATGGTCTAGAGGTTAGGTAGCAGCTATGGGAGAAGTTTGAACTCCCCAGATTCCTATAGAAAGCACTATAAAAATTGTTTATCCTAAATGAGATTTTGATCATATCATGATAGGAGTCTTACTCTTTCATCTCCATCAAGAGATAGGATTTATGAGCCTCCAAGGATTTAAGGAGACTATACATCACTGCCCCTTGTAATGTAAAGTGAGAATTAGACCTTTTACGACTCTAAAGGGTCAAGATGAATAGATGAGATTATCCTAGGTGCATCAAAGGGATATAATACATAAATTAAACATATTTTAGGTTCCAATAACTCTAGATGGCCTCATAAAAAGGTGGAAACATAGTAAAGAAGATCAGATAGGTCATTATTTCTTGTGGCATATACTTAAAGCCTTGTTTTAGACCTACAGGTGTTAAGGCATAGTTCTAAGCATGATGGAATTTTAAAGATAGATCTAGTAGGATATGTTCCTGATCTATGATAGACACATATAGGGGTTAGAGTGAGTGTTAAGGTCCTTAGAGCCAAGAATACATCCCTCAAGCTAGAAAAATAAAGAGAGCCTAAGACCCTATACTAAGATTATGAATACAATTAGAAAAATAATGGGTAAACAAAGATATGAGAGTATGGTATCCACATCCATATGAATGTTTGAATGTGCTCGAGCCAACACAAGGGACTAGATTCCCTTTAGAATTACAAACCTAGTCTAGACGGCAAATGCCTCTTGATCAATGCATATATAAATAGAGCATCAATGAGGTTCTTAGGTTTTAAATAAATTTATGACCCAATAAAGAGAATCAAGGAGTAAATAATCTCTTTAGATACCTTATCAAGACCCCATACCACTCATTCACCCTATAAGAATCCTAATACCCAAATAAACACCTATAATAACACCTTCATGTTTTAATGGTAGACTATGCATAGAGTGAAAGAGAGAGTCAAATGGATTTCTTAATCTAATTAAAAGGGTTTAAGGAATTAATTTCATACTCACATAGGTGAAAAAGTGTAAATAATACCTCCATTGGTGCCAAAATATAATAAACATAGTGATTAGGCCTATTGGCTTAATAACCCTTTTAAACGTTGTCAATAATAACTTTACCTCAGTGACAACATAAAGAATACATTTCAGTGGAAAGTGATCCCAAGGAATGGGTGGAGGTTTATTATACCTCATTTTTTTTGTCATTTAGTATAAGTCATTTTGTGTCATCACATGCTAAAAATCCTTGAGTTCTCAAACATAGCCTACCAAGCCTAAGAGGATATTTCTCTTACTTAATGGTATATTAAAGGTTGCATGGTATCCTGATCATATTAGTAATTTGACCTATTAAGGGAAAATTACTACTCCTATCATTTAAAACTTTCAAGAAACTATTTAATAGCCCTTTAAAGCTGGGAATTATGGCCTAAAAGCATTAATTTTAGTAGAAAATGTCAAAAATATATTGTAAATGGGTCATTGTCATTTAAAAATAGAATTTAAAAGATTAAATATGTAGATAATCCATGCAAAAGGTTTAATTTTGAGATAAATTTGAACTTTTTGGTAGCTACAGGTGGTTTCAGGACCTCAAATTTTGCACACAGGGTCATCATGACCTGAGAAACCTTTTGAAAAAATTTCATGGCCATTAGATGAGTGGAGATACTCATTATTTTGTAATAGTCCTCATAATTTCCATTGGAGATCACCATTTGATTAGGCATAGTTTTTGAGTGCCATAGAGGTTTTTAAGTCTAGTTCTAAGCACCCTTCCAAGCCTCCTATTCAGATGCTCATATCTTTCACCATATGTGGAGTTTGGCCAAAAAATATTAGTATGTTTTAAGAAACCCTATTTAATTATAATTCATGAAAAATTAAAACTATTTAGTGGGATTTGATTTATGAACAATTGTTAAGAGCGTAGGCAACCAAGAATGCAGTCAAAACCCCATAGGTAGATTTCTCCACATGGTAACTTTTCATATCTTTAGAATGGGAACCCAATAATTTATGGATTTTATGGGGGTTAGTGTTTTACACATAATTAGGAATATTTTGTTATTTGGAGGTTTTTACTTCATGAATCATCATTTTCAAGATTCAACTTTAAAGCCCTCCTAAACCCTTAAAATTTTAATTTTGAAAAAAATTGATTTTATTGACATAAAATAATATTGGATCAACATAAAAATATTTCAAATGTCAAGTAAACTTAGATATGATTCCATATATGTCAATTTTATGCATGGATCTATATGAATGAGGGCAACAATCATGTTTTTTGTGGAAAAAAGCATGTAAAATGAAGTATAGGATAGTTAAATTAAATATAATAAATGGAGATCAAAGAATAATACTTGTTATTAATTTTAAAAATTTTATTTGGTCATAAATCATCTTTAAAATTTCCCCACCATCTTGATCAAAATGGCCAATCTATAGGAAAATGGAACAAAATAGGCCTAGTCAAAACTATTGACTGAATGATGAGTGTTTTCACATCAAAATAGAATATATTGTGATGATAAAAGTTGTTCCAAGCATATTTAATTTTATTGTTCAGATTTCATGGCATATTTTTCTAGGTTTAATGGAGTTCAAATGCACAAATTGACTTTTAGGCCTATTTGGTCTAATATGCCTAGTTGGTCAAATGGTCAACTTGAAGAATGGCATTGAAAATCTATACAATGAATTAATTTTGGATTTACCACATGAATTTTTTTTGTTTAATTGAATATATAATTCTTAATTTAATACATAAGTCCTAATTCATGCAAGTTGAGTTCAAGTGGAAGGTGACTAGTCTTTGAGTCCACATCTCTTCAATTGACTAGTTTGACTAGTTTCATACATCTCACATGATTTTTATGCAAGATAAGGATATTTAAGAACTTAAAATCACTTTTAATATGTATTTATATTCTAATTTATGGCATTATTTTCATGCAAGGAGGGTTGAAAAGTCAACATGGGCCCACAACCTCCAATTTTATGTCAAAATTTGAAGACCATGCAAATTTTCATAAAATTTAGAGATTTTGATGAATTGTTTAAACATTGTAAAGGGATTAGGTCTTGATTTAACTAACCAAGACTAATCCTTATCTAAAATCAAAACCAATTTTGATTTAGGATATATATATATATATATGTATATATATATATATATATATATATATATATATATATATATCAAGCCATTTTTCATTAATTCCTAAGGCATAGAAAAACTATAATTGACACCATTTCTATCAAATAAAGAAGATTTTTTGCATATGGTTTTGGAATAGATAGATTATAATTTGAATATGTACCAGCATACAAGTGGAATATGCTTACCTATATTTAGGTCCTTTCCACACCTAATATGATAATATCATCCTCTATAGGTCATTAAAAGAGCTAGGATTTCAGTTTTCTTTGCAAATTTCTTTCAGACCTTCTTTTGAAACACTTGTGTTTAGGATTTTCTATAGAATTTATTTTGATTCATGTGTTCCTTAATTAGTTTTAAAAACCTTTTAGATAATATAAAATTACTCTGGTGCATCACTAAAATAGGTAGGATTTCCCATTTTAGTTTCCTTCTCCCTTTTCTTCCCAAAAAATCAAAAATATATTAGTTTTAGAGATAAATATTAAGGGAACAAGCCCTATATAGAGGTTATTATCAATATAGAGTCACCCACACTCTAAAAATATCCAATTATATTAGCTGGGGAGAAGGTGTGCCTTGCACATCTTCAAACAAGGTGCTCTCTAGAGTAATAACAGTTTCTGGCATGCCCTATGGGACATACATTCTACATACTAGCCTTTAGAGGCATCCAAAAGATAAGTGAATTTTTTAGGCACTCAAAGTTGGTTATGAACATTAGGTATCTTTTCAATTATTGACTACTTTTAGCACTTATTTTACTAATGGCTTATTTTAGTATGGATCCCTATTATCCTCACTATGATTAGTATGACCAACCATATTATGATCCTCACCAAGAGTTTGAAGATATATAGAAGTCATATATGTAAGATTACCAGCCTAATCCTCTATTTAAATAAGCATTATATCATAATACTATGCCTTACCAATCTTATCATGAACCATCCTACCCATCTAACCAACCTAATCATGGATATTTTGTAGTTACCCAATATGTATTAGTACTTAAACAAACTTTAGTGAGCCTTGAAAAGCATGCACTAGATCTTTACTCATAGAGCTATTATGGCCAAGATACCCCTACTCATCAGATCCATTATGTGAGAGAGTCATTGCAAAAAATAAAAGAAGAATGGGCACCTGTCAAGAGGGCAAATTAGGGTAATCTCATTGGTGAGATGATGGATGTAGGTGGTTACATTCAAAGTATTGAGGATAAACTAAAAGTCCTTAAGGGATAATAGGTTTAGCCTCAATATTCTTATATGCCATTCATTTCTCCTTAAGAGACCATTCTAAGAGCTCCTTTGAGTTTGCCAAATTTTTCATATGTTTTTCAAACTTTCCCTTCTTAGAGATCTATCCAAGAGAATTTTCAAAAGAATAAAGAGATTGTTATAGGACAGCCTACTATTGAGACCACTGACCACCTTAAAGAAAAGATATTCCAATATAATATTGACAAGTATATCAGAGAGTTAGAGTTTAAGACATGAAAAGAGGAGGATAAATAGAATAAAAAGGTCAAAAAGGAGCCTATATCTTTCTCATCTTGGAACAAAATCATGTAGTCAAGCCAATCTAAAGCTACATAGGTACTTTCCTTACCTCCTCAAGAATCTAACTCATTTTCATCTTATAAATCCATACATAGCAACATGTAGAAGAAGAAATAAGAGTAGGAGATTGTAGATTCAAATGATCTTCATGAATAATGTGTTGAGAGTATGTAAGTGTTCATGAAGAGGTTGAGGAAGTAGAGATACCATATTATGAAAAGAATGAAGAAATTGATGTAATAAATGATCAAATTGATCAATTTATGGAGCATTCAAAGTTTACCAATCAACCAAAAAGATCATTAGAGGTCTTGTTTAAAGTCCTAAGAGTAGGATATACTCTTCTTTAGGGGGACTATGGTCTAATTTTAGCCAAAGAAAACAACCTTATTAACCAAATCATGTTGAGTTGTGGAGCTAAAAGCTTCACCAATGAGCAAATTACAAGGTTGTTGTATTTACACAGTCACCAACGTCAGTCAGGGATCGACTGGAGGCTTCCAACATCGATTATAGATCGGCCAATGTCGGTCATGTGCAGGCAGACAGGGACCAACGTCGGTCACCTGTGCATTCCAAAAGTCTATTTTCATGGGATGAACAGATTGTTTGCATGATATGTTTAACTGTTAGTTACAAGTCTGCATTTCTATTTTTGGCAGGACTGATTTAAACCTTTGATTAGGAGGTTTATCTAATGGTGGAGAATGCATAGGTCATGATCCCTAATTATATATAATAGGGATAGATATTCATAGCTTGTGTGTGTCTAACAGACATGAAATTGTAGACAATTCAAGTGGCTAAATTGTGTTTGTAATTGATAGAGAGAACTCTTGAGGGAAAGAGATATGTACATCTGAGAGGTATGGAAGCAAGAGAGATTTCTTCAATTGTATTTCCTTCTGGAAGAGTTTAATACAAGTTTTTATTGTTTCTTGTATCTCATATTCTTTGTTGATTCTGATTTCTAGTTACGTATGATTCTAGTTTAATTTCATGTTTAGTTGCTTACACAAAATTAATCAATTGTATCTTGTTACAATCCTGACAAGTGGTATCAAAGCGAGTTCACCATGTGATACCAACTGACAAGTGGTATCAGAGCTTGGGTTCACTAACAGGTGGTTTCAAATCTATTTAGTGTGTATTGATTACAGGTCACTCACAGGGGTTTCTATTTGAGTGGGAGTATAATAATGGCAGAATCAAGTAAACTAAGAATGGAGAAGTTTAACGACAAGAACTATCAATTATGGAGGATGCAGATAGAAGATTATCTATATCAAAAAGATCTATACTTACCACTGGGTGGGGTTTCAAGCAAGCCCATAGATATGCAAGATGAAGAATGGAATGTTCTTGATAGAAAGGCTCTGGGATCCATAAAGTTGAGCCTAGCATCTTATGTGGTTTCCAACTTGTCATAGGCAAAGACAATAGTAGAGGTAATGGATAATTTGGAAAATTTATATGAAAAGCCCTCAGCTTCAAATAAGGTATATATTATGAATCAATTATTTAATTTGCAAATGCAGGAAGGTGGATCTGTATCTAGTCATCTTAATGATTTCCATGCAATAGTAAATTAGTTAAATTTAGTCAAAATAGTTTTTGATGATGAAATTAAGGCTCTCTTAATTTTATTCTCTTTACCTAAAAGGTGGCATAGATTGGTAATGGCAGTTAGTAATACTGCATCTGCTACAAATATCTTGAAAGTAGATGATGTTGTTAGTGTAATCTTGAATGAAGAAATTCACAGGAAAAGCACAGAGGAAATATCAAGTAATGCTTTAAATATTGAAAGCAGGGGAAGGCAAAAAGAGAAGCGCAAGCAAGGGAGATCAAGGTCTAAGTCAAAGATGAGAGGTAGATCCAAATCTAGAAATGGAAGAAAAATAACCTTCTAGAATTATGGAAAGATAGGGCATGCAAAGAAATATTGCTGGTTGTCGGTTAAAGAAGAAAATCAACATGAAGGTAAAGAAGAAGCAAAAGTTGTAGGTATTGTTGCACAAGATGCTCTTATTTTTTTTTTAGATAATAAAATAGAATCTTGGGTTTTAGATTCTGGTGCCTCTTTCCATGCTACTCCAAATAGAGAATATTTCAATGACTATGTCCAGGGAGATTTTCGAATAGTTTATTTAGGGGATGATGAGCCTTGTAAAATTTTTGGCAAAGGAAAAGTGCAGCTAAAATTGCAGAATGGCAACACATGGGTGTTGAGGGATGTCATGCATGTACCCATCCTAAAGAGAAATCTGATTTCTATAGGAAAGTTGGGGGATGAGAGTTGCATAGTAACTCTCACAGCTGAATCTTGGAAGGTTACCAAGGGTGCACTTGTATTAGCCAGAGGTAAGAGAGTAGGTACTCTCTATTTATGTAATTGTATTACTGATTATTCTCCTTTTGTATTATCTACATCAAATATAGATGCAAAGTTGTGGCACTGTAGGCTTGGCCACATGAGTGAGAAGGGAATGAAAGTTCTTAAGTCAAAAGGTAAGCTTTCAGATTTGAAAAGCATAGATCTAGATTTCTGTGAGCATTGTATTTTTGAAAAATAGAAGAGAGTGAGATTTCTCAAGACTGGGTCAACAAAGAAGAAGCACAAGTTGGATCTTGTTCACACAGATGTGTGGGGACCAACTTAGGTAGCTTCTATTAGAGGATCACAGTATTATGTTTCTTTCATTGATGATGCTACAAGAAAGGTATGGGTTTATTGCATAAAGAAAAAAATTGATGTTTTTGACACATTTATGGAATGGAAAGCTTTGGTTGAGAATGAAATAGGTTTGAGATTAAAGTGTCTTAGATCTGACAATGGTGGTGAGTACTGCAGTTATAAGTTTAATAGGTACTATTCTATGAATGGAATATGTAGGGAAAGGATGGTTCCAAGGACACCTCAGCAAAATGGAGTTGCTGAAAGGATGAATAGAACAATATTGGAGTGTGTACAGAGTATGAGGTTGCATGCTAGTTTGCCCTTATAGTTTTGGGCAGAAGCTGTAGACACTATGGTTTACCTGATTAACAAAGGACCCTCTACTACTCTAGATGGTGGAATTCCAGAAGAGGCATGGATAGGCAAAAAGGTAGATCTTTTATTTCTTAGAGTTTTTGGTTCTGAAGCTTTTACGCACATTGATAAGGAAAATAGAAAGAAGCTAGATGGTAAATCTATGAGGTGCACTTTTATTGGTTATGGCTCTAGAGATTTTGGATTCCAATTGTGGAATCTAGGAATGAACAAAATTATTAAAGAAGCCATGATGTTGTTTTCAATGAAAAGGTGATGTACAATGATCAGCTCAAGAAGCTGAAGAATTTTGAGTAGGGCAATGTTGAATTGGATGAGGTGATGATCCAAAATGAGCTCGTGGAAAAGAATTTTCACACTCAAGAAAACACAGACACCGACGTCAGTCAGGAAGGAACTAATGTTAGTCATATAAGAACTGACATCAGTTAGACAGTGACTGATGTCAGTCAGATAGGAACCAACATCGGTCAGGCAAAATTGATGTCGGTCAGGTACAGACCTAGAGATGACCGAGATGGGTCACTGATAGAGAATTTGGGTGGATAACAAGTTTTGGATGAGTCTTAAACACCTAGGAGGAGGTCAAAAAGGGTAAGTAAACCTCCAATTTGATTTTCCCCTTCATTATTCTACTTATTTCTCACTGATAGTGGAGAACCATAGAGTTTTGATGAACCAATGCGGGTAGAAACCTAAAAATAGTGAGAGCTTGGCATGAATGAGGAGATTGATTCCTTGAAAGAGAACCAAATGTGGGATTTGGTTGAGTTGCTAGCGAGATAGAGAACACTGAAAAACAAGTGGGTTTATAGGTTAAAGGAAGGTGAGAATGGATAGATGAGACATAAGGCTAGGTTGGTAGTAAAGGGATTTGCACATAAACTAGGTATTGATTTTGGTGAAATTTTTTCTCCTGTAGTAAAGATGACTTTTATTCGGACTATATTGTCTTTAGTTGCTATTGAGGATTTGCATCTTGAGCACCTTGATGTTAAGATAGTGTTTCTTCATGGAGATTTGGATGAAGAAATATATATGGAGCAGCCAAAAGGTTTTGAGGTCAAAGGTAAGGAAAAGCTTGTGTGCAGGTTGAAGAAAAGCTTATATGGTCTTACGCAAGCTCCTAGACAATGGTATTTAAGATTTGACAGGTTTATGACTGAGCATGGTTTAAGTAGATGTCAATCTGATCATTGTGTTTATTTTAAGATATTAGATAATGGTAGATATATTATCTTGTTACCGTATGTAGATGATATGCTGGTTGCAGGTTCACACATGCAAGATATTTCTGAGCTTAAGGTAAAATTAGCTCACAAATTTGCCATGAAGGATTTAGGAGCAGCAAAGAAAATCCTTGGCATGAGTATTAAGAGAGACAGGAAAAATCATAGTTTGATTTTGTCTCAAGAGGATTATGTGAACAAGGTGTTGGAGAGGTTCAATATGCAAGATGCAAAACCGGTAAGTACACCTATGGCTGGACACTTCAAGTTGAGCAGAGAATAGTGTCCTAATTCACATGATGAGGTAGAGTACATGAGTAGAGTTCCATATGCTTCTATAGTTGAGAGCTTAATGTATGCAATGGTATGTACCAGACCTGATATTGCCCAAGCAGTGGGAGTTGTTAGTAAGTTTATGGCTAATCTAGGAAAGGAACACTAAAAAGGAGTTCAATGGATTCTCAGATATCTGAGAGGGACCAGTAGTAGGCATTTGTGCTATGGAGGGTCAAACACTTCTCTACATCAATATGTAGATGTGGATATGGTAGGTGACTTAGATGGTAGGAGAAACACCACAGGATATGTTTTCACTATTGGTGGAATGATAGTTAGCTAGATTTCAAAGTTGCAGAAGGTTGTTGCCTTGTTTACTATAGAGGCAGAATACATTGCAGTCACAGAGGTTAGCAAGGAGATGATATGGATGACACAGTTCATGAAAGAGTTGGGAAAGGAGCAAGAGAGTTGCATATTGTACAATGATAGTCAAAGTGCAATTCATTTGTCAAAGAATTCAGCCTTTCATTCAAGAACCAAACATATATAGCTTAGGTACCATTTCATTAGATAGGTATTTGAGGATGGTGAGTTGAAGCTGGAAAAGATCCATACAGATAAGAACCCTGCTGATATGTTAACAAAGCTGGTAACAAATGAGAAGTTGAATATTCATTCAAATTTTTTTGGTCTTCAAGATTGAGCTTGAAGATGGAGAAGCTAGAAGATGTTGCTGTACAAGTACAGGTGCAGCTGTTTATCTCCAAGTGGGAGATTATTGAGTTGTGGAGCTAAAAGCTTCACCAATGACCAAATTGCAAGGTTGTTGTATTTACACAGTCACTGACATTGGTCAGGGATCGACTGGAGGCTACCGATGTTGGTTATGGATCGGCCGATGTCAGTCATGTGCAGGCAGATAGGGACCGACGTCGATCACTTGTGCATTCCAAAAGTTTTTTTTGTGGGATGAACAGATTGTTTGCATGATATGTTTAACTGTTATTTGTAAGTCTGGATTTCTATTTTTGGCAGGACTGATTTGAACCTTTGATTAGGAGGTTTATCTGATGATGGAGAATGCATAGCTCATGATCCCTAATTCTATATAATAGGGATAGATCTTCATAGCTTGTGTGTGTGTAACAGACATGAAATTGTAGACAATTCAAGTAGCTGAATTGTGTTTGTAATTGATAGAGAGAACTCTTGAGGGAAAGAGATCTATACTCTGAGAGGTGTGGAAGAAAGAGAGATTTATTCAATTGTATTTCCTTCTGGAAGAGTTTAATACAAGTTTTCATTATTTCTTGTATCTCATATTCTTTGTTGATTCTGATTTCTAGTTACTTATGATTTTGATTTAATTCCATGTTTAGTTGCTTACACAAAAGTAATCAATTGTATCTTGTTACGATCCTGACAAATCAAAGGGAAAAGAGTGGGAAGTCCTTCAATTATGCCACCTCAAGAGTTCATTATCACATAGACTCTTTTCAGATTTTTGGAATGGGCTATCATCTCCTTGATGAGCCTAAAAACATTGATATGCTTCTTAAATGTAACACAAGTATATTTTGTGCTCAACCTAATCAACTAAATTATGAATAAATGAAGCTTGATAAAGTAGAAGAGACACAAAATGAGTATGTTTACATTAGAGGTTACTTTTATCCTACTATTCCAAATATGAGTATGCTAAAGGAGTTGGCAAAGAAGATACTTGATTTCTCAACCACCAAGTTTGCAAGGGAACATGTAGTACATCATTATCCATCTTATCACAAAAGTGAATTGTCAAATTTTCCTTTTAATCTAGGTGGACTAGTGAGTTGGAGGTTAGTATGTACATAATAGACTTCTTGTTATTTTCTCCCTTTCTAATTTATTGTTTTCCATTCATCTAAGTACATATATGTACGTGTTTTTTGTTGTTTGTGTCAGTTGTCTTATTGTGTCTTTGTTTGCAAAAGATCTTCCAATATTCAATGTATATCTCAGTTTGTTATAACTAGAGTTTTTGAGTTCTTTGACCAGAAAGCTGATCAAATCCCAAAAGTCACCAATAATTGTTGGTAATTTGACATATCAAGGCCAAATTACTACTCTCATTCAAAACTTTTGAGAAACCATTCAATAGCCCTTTAAAGTTGGGAATTATGGCCTAAAAGTAATAATTTTGGTAAAAAAATGTCAAAAATGTATTGTAAAAGGGTAATTTTCATTTCAAAATAGAATTTTCAAGTTCAAATATGTAGAAAATCCATGCACAAGGATCAATTTTGAGATAAATTTAAACTTTTTGGGAGCTACAAGTGGTTTCAGGGCCTCAAATTTTGTACACAAGGTCCTCATGACTTGAGGAACCCTCTACAAATGTTTCATGGCCATTGGATGTGTGGATATACTCAATATTTTTTAATATTCCTCAACATGACTATTGGAGATAACTATTATATTATGCATCATTCTGGAGTGCCACATAGGTTTTTAAGTCCAATTTTAGGCACCCTTTCAAGCCTCCTATTTAGATGCTCATATCTTTCACCACATATGGATTTTGGCCAAAAACTCTTAGTATGTTTTGAGTACCCATATTTAATTATAATTTATGAATAATTGAGACTTGTTGAGAGGTTTTGATTTATGAACAATCGTTAAGAGTGTAGGCAGCTGAGAATGCAGTCAAAACCCCACAAATAGATTTCTCCACATGGTAAATTTTCATATATTTTACATGTGAACCCAATATTTTTAGAGATGTTTTGGGGGTTAGTGTGATACAAATTAATGAAAATATTTTGATATTTGGAAGTTTTTACTTCATGAATCATCATTTTGAATATTTAGCTTCAAAGACCTCTCAAACCCTCAAAAAACTAGTTTTGAAAAAAATGATTTAATCTCCATAAAATAATATTAGATCAACATGAACTATTTTAAAATTTCAATTGCACTTAGAGAATATTCCATAAATGTCAATTTTATGGATGGAGATCTAAGGATAAGGGCATAAATCATGTTTTTTGTAGAAAAAAGCATGTAAAATAAGGTACAAGATAGTTCAATTAAAATAATCAATGTAGGTCAAATCC
Source organism: Torreya grandis (assembly GCA_037957365.1). NCBI lineage: Eukaryota > Viridiplantae > Streptophyta > Pinopsida > Cupressales > Taxaceae > Torreya > Torreya grandis. Next base: position 881,053 of record JARHVA010003642.1, read on the forward strand.
TAAGACTTTTTATTCATATAAAAAAACTTATTTGGTCATAAATCATCTTGTAAGTGTCCGAACCAGCTTGATCAAAATGGCCAATCTATAGGAAAATGAAGTAATATAGGGCTAGTGAACCATGTTGACTGAATGACGAGTGTTTTCTCATCAAAATCAAATATCTTGTGATGGGTAAATTTGTTCCAGGTATATTTATATTTTTTTTTCAGGTTTAATGGTATATTTTTTTAGGTTTAATGGATTTCAAATGCACACATCATATTTTAGGCCTATTTGGTCTAATAGGCCTAGTTTGTCAAATGGTCAAGTTGAAGAATGGCATTGAAAATTTATAAAATGAATTAATTTTTGAGTTAAAATGTGACATATATATTTTTTAAGTGATTATATCATTCTAAATTCCATCCATAAGTTCCAATTCATGTGATTTGAGTTCAAGTGGAAGTTGACAAGTCTTTGAGTCTACATCTCTTCAGTTGACTATTTTGACTAGTTTCATGCATCTCCCATGATTTTCATGAAAGATAAGGACATTAAAAAACTTAAAATAAATTTTAATATGGATTTATATTCTAATTTGTTGCATAATTTTCATGCAAGGAAGGTTGAAAAGTCAACATGGGCCCATCACCTCCAATTCTATGCCAAAATTTGAAGACCATGCAAAATTTCAAAAAAAATAGAGATTTTGATGAATTGTTTTAACATTGTAAAGGGATTGGGTATTTATTTATCTAAAAAATAATAATACTTATCTAAAATAAACACCAATTTATATTTAGGTTAGTTTTAAACATATATATTGGCTTTTTAAAGCCATTTTTCATTAATTCCTAAGGTAGAGAGGAAATTGTAATTGACATCATTTTTATCAAATAAAGAAGATTTTTTGCATATGGATTTGGAATGGATAGAATATAATTTGAATATGTACCATCATACAAATGTAATATACTTATCCTTTTACATTTCTTTTCCACACCTACTATGATAACCTCATCCTCTACAGGTCAATAGAAGAGTTAGGATTTAAATTTGTTTTACAAACTTCTTTTAGACCTTCTTTTGAAACACTTATGTTTAGGATTTACTAAATAATTTCCTTTGATTTATATGTGTTCCTTACTAAATTTTTAAAATATTTTAGATAATATAAAATTACTCTAGTGCATCAATAAATTAAGTAGGATTTCCCATTTCAGTTTCCCTCTCCCTTTTCATCCCAAAAAATCAAAAGTATATTAGTTTTAGAGATAAATATTAAGGGAACCAACCCTGTCTTGAGATTATTACCAATATAGAGTCACCCACACTCTAAGAAGATCCAATTTTATCAGCTAGATAGAAGGTGTGCCTTACACATCTTCAAATAGGGTGCTCTTTAAAGTGATAATAGAGCCCACTACGAAAGTGAATAAGTTTTTATAGAATAAATTCTTTCCATTTATTTTATTATCTATGACTTTAACTATATGAACAAATGTTAATAGTGCAAGGAAATCATAGACTACCTAAGTGAGCATGAGAATCTCCCAAACTTTTCTTAGATCTCCCTTGATAATTTTCATGGTGCCAAAAGATCCTATGGGTAGTCATCAAGGATTATTCCCTAAAAGTTTCAATCATTAGTTCTTAGGACAATACCTTCATCTTTATTAATCATTTTTAAGAGTCTATACACCCCTAAAACCTCCTTAGACCCTAATTAAGACTCGATGGGAAAGAAAGTAAGACTAATGGATTAAAATGCCTTAGTTTGTATTGGAAAACACCTATAACACTTTGATCATTCTAGTTAGGTCCTCACCATGTAGCTTGATGGTACTATCACCTATATTAATGTATTAAATTCTCAAATTTTGTAGTGTTTTGGGTAGAAATTAGGGTATTTGAGCATGAGAATATGTGAAAAAAATTAGGAAAGGTAATCTAAGTTATCGTATGCCTTATAAATTATAAAATTACATTCATATACCCTTATAAGTGATCATGAAGGGATGTACTAGAAGGGTATTTTTAGGATACTAGTTAAAGAAATACATGGTCACCTAGAAGGTTAAAGAAAAATAGAGTTTGAGATCTTTTAAAGCCTACATCATGGTTTAAATGTATTATAGATATAAAAACATGTTATCTAATCCTATATTAAGGATATTTTAAGTCTTCATATCCACTAAAATAGATAACACCAAGTGATTAGGCCTAGTTGCCTAATGCAAAGATCTTTTTTTTTAATGATGAAGAGGAGTGCAAACTTTTTTTAGGCCTACAAGGATTCTAAAGGATCTTATGGAGTGTTCATTGATAGGATTAACCATATTGATAAATATATTGGAGTTATTCATTAAGCACCTTAACATGATAAGTGTAAAGGATAAATTCAAGATAATATGCATTAATGAGAGGTCTATTAAGGTTTATTATCATGAGTAGTTATTAGGTGTCAAAGAGGAGTGATATATCAGTTACAAATAATTCAACTAACTCAAGAAGTGTCTAATTATTAACAAGAAAAGAATAATCCAACTAGATATCAAGGTATTTTGATAAATCCCTCTTATAATGGATGACTCATTGTATAAGAACAAGGAAACCCATGCCACTTCATGAGTTTATGAATAGATCAAGGTGACACATGTTAGGAGAATTCACAGACCTTCCCTTTTGTAAGATTTCTTATTTATAACTTCATCCATCATGAATATGCTAGTCATCATTACATCTCTCTCTCTCTCTCTCTCTCTCTCTCTCTCTCTCTCTCTCTCTCTCTCTCTCTCTCTCTCTCTCTCTCACTTTATTTATATGTACTACCTTATTTGGCATTGAATTCATCCTCCACCTGAGTATGGATAAGCCATTCTCATATCAATAAAGACTACTAGGTTTACCTCTTTATTTGACTATAATTAGTGTGTATGGATGGATAGTTGATATTTTTTAGTGATTTACTTAGTATTCTTTGACATGTTATCCTATCCTAACACCTATATGCAACTTGCAATTTTATTTCGTGGGACATGTGAATGTGAGGGGTGAGTGATTTTGTATATTCATTATTTTTATTATAGACCTCTTGATTAGTTTTCCTAGCCTAAAAATCTATCACAAACTCCACATTGAGATACTAATGTGAGAAATTCAAATTAGGATTATTATATGTTTATATTAGTCTCATTTTATACATGTGTACATGTAGCTAGTTGGTAGTGATCAATTGATTTGGTGTATCAGCCCCTTAGTTAGTTTCATTTCATGTTATTCCTCTCCCTTTTCCTTTGTAATCTAGTTGTGTAATGTTGTGGGCTTAAATGATACATCTAGGGTATCTATCCCTATAATATAGAGGTTTAGTCTACTTAGAGGTCATCTAAAGCATATGAGTAATCCCATTGTATAGCTCAAGTTAGAGGGCTTGAAAAATAACCTCTCAAGGATGAAAATTTGAGTTATAATAATTTTATAATTAAAAGTGTCTAATGATCTCATCACAGTCTAAAAGACCAAGTGGGATGGAATCACCTAACCAACCATGCATATTGAATAATTTACCTTCAAATATTGTATTCTATTAACTTAATTTATTTATCACATGAATAAGTGAATTTTGTGGATATGCATTTGACACTAAGCTAGTAGGAAACTTATTATCATAATTACATTGGATATCTAAGTTAATATTGCTTGATTTAATATATGTATGATTCTTAGCCTATGTTAATGGTTAGTGATTATTTATTTTCTTGTTATTTATTAGGACAAGGAATACTCATTTTTTTATCATCTTCTTTATTTTAATTGATATGTTTTGATTTGGTACCCAACTTGTGCATTTTGAGATATAATTTTACTTTTAGTAAGAGTTTTATTTTAATATATTCTATATCCTTGAAATGTGTGTAAACCACCTTAAAAATCAAATGAAATAGTATATTTTACATTATCCAATGTTTATTCCATTTTATCAAACCATGATTCTCTAAGCATTGCATTGAATTTCGTAATTGTAGGCTTTACAAAAATAATGTCTCCACTATCTTAGACCCAAAAGAAACTAATATGGTGATGTCACAATTAACTCTAATCATGCCCTAATTCCTTAATAAAAATCATTGTGCATGAAATTTATTATATTTTTTCATCAAGGATAATTAATTTTCTATGTTCACCTTCTATAAGATCTCAAATGACCAATAATTCTTTAAGATCGCATGGAAATGTATGACCTTTAGAAACCTCTTGGGATACATCAGTCTTATTACATTATGAAATAGAAGAATTTTAAGATGCTAAACTTTTGGAAGTGTTGTTATATTTTAAAATTTAATGACACATTTATCTAAGAGTTATTCTATTATATGTTTCAATTCATAAAAAATGTTCTCTATGAACATTGATACGATGATAATTATAAAAATTTCTTCACCCAAATCTTGTTAAATTATGTGTAAGGTGGTGTCAATTAGAGGATAATGTGATGAACTTATTATCAAGTAGAATTCATAAAATAAAACTTAGTTTATCCTTAAGTATTTGATACCCTATGTGTTGGTCCATTAAATAAGAGTAGGAATCATGCAAGTTGCCTATGTATTAATTATCATATATAGCTTCCTTCTTATAATAAAAATCACTTTTGATACTAGAAATTATTAAATTTTGGGAAATTTTAATATGAGACACACATGTCCTTGAATATATATGATCAAACTCATAAGAAAATATATCCATATACATTAATTCAAAATAATTTTAGGTATGATAGAGTGATTTTTACCTAAGTGAACTTTACAACATTTTTATTAAATAATAATTGATTCTCCAATTCAATTGGTTGATATATTAAGTAATGTAATATTTTTGTGTACCTTAAAATATAATATTCTATTGATTAATCATGACCTTATTGATTTCTTCTTAGATTATCTAAGGGTAAAATAATACCTATATTACTATTAAAATGGGATTAAAAATCTTCTTATGATTTAACTATATACACTAAATTCTACTTGCCTTAATTATTCCAATTAATCTCATTAATTTATCCCATTTATCCTAGTCTTATTCATTTATCTAATATCCCCCCTCATAATTTATTAATTAACTAACCTTATTTATAAACAAAAAATAAATTAATTCATCTAAATCCCTATTATAATATCCTAATCCCACTTATCCATTAGTTATGAATTTAACATTCTCATTGCCCACCCACCCACCTACACTAGCCTATTCCTAGGATCTCCTACACCCCTAGTCCCTAATAACCTACCTAATCCATATCCTAAACCCCTATTAATCCTAATTAATCCCTAAGAGGATTCTAGAATCCTCCAATTCTAGAATACTCTATAAATTGGCCTTTTCTCTCTAGAAGCCTCTATTCTAGATGCTTCCAAGGAATTTTTAATTCCTTGGAAATTCCTCCACTATTAATCCTTATGGATAAAATTTGAATTCAATCCATAGATATTCCATCATTTTATTATTTATACAAGACACTCCTCTATGGAAACTAACTACTAATCACAAGAAATTAACTAGAAATCTATTAATTTCATGATATCTCCATGTTAATCTAGTAAATCCATAATTAGAATCATGAATCAATCCATCAACATGTCAAAATTATGAGTCTAATATTTGAAATCCATAAGATAATTTTTTTTGAATATATTGGAGGTAATATAGCTAAAACAAAGAATTGGTAAGAGTTTCTTCATTTATTCTAATTTGCTTCCATAATCTCTCATATTAAGTAGTTTGATATTTTGTGTGTTTTTGATATAATTGAATAATAAAATCCATTTTGATCAAAATTTAATCTAAATTTTGGATACCATGGTGGAAGTGGTTCCCTCATAATTTAACCCATTTTCATCCTATATGTGTTTTGGTATCTTGTAGGACTAAATGGATAAGACAAAATTCTAGATTTTATTCAAACTTGCATGCCCAGGTGAACTATGATATTGCCTTGAAAGTCACAACATTTTAGTGGTATTTTTTTCTTTGGATTCATGATTTTATGCTAACCTTGATTACTAACAGCTTATGGTTTTGGTAGTTTTAGGCATCTTGCAAAATTGGTACTTGGGAATCATGGTTTTACCCTAAAAGTGGCAATTTTGATGTTTGCCTTGTGTTTTTACATTTAACCTTTTAATCTAACTACTAACATTTTTTATCACCTTGATAGGTTTTTATCATTTTTTAAAAATCATGACTTCAAAAATTATGATTTTGTCTAAAAATGTGTGGTTTTGTTATCCAAGTTACAATTTTATGTTTATTAAACATTTGGACTTACATTCGGTTCTACATTAATCTTGGATTTTCTTGTGTCTATATATGTACAATTTTTCTTATAGTAAATAAATAGGAGAATTCTAAATCACTTTAAATAACTAGATAAAATAAAACCCCCTTTTTCCCTCTTGCTACAATATCACAAAACACGAACTTGTGGTTTTCCATTAATTTAAGTAATTTTGCAAAATTTTAGTAATATTATCTTTATAAAATATTAATAATCTAGGCATTAGTTTAAATACCTATCTAATCTTAAATACATATCAAATACCTATCTGGTCTTTACACATAATCTTATATATCATCACATATTTTTGTTCAATTTTAAGTTTAAATGTCAAAATCCTATCGATTTTTATTGTGTTTTAAAATTGATAATTGTAAAATCATGGTTTTGCTATAAATATTGTGATATTTCCTAGCCACTTACATTTTTTATAAAAATATGTAGTAACCACTAATAGTTACCCACTTTTTGAAAAATCATGACTTTACAGTCACGATATTGCAAAAAAGTCATAATATTGCATTTTTTGGTCATGATATTGCATTAATATGATTGTGTATCTATGGTTTTATCCTCTAAAGTTGTAATTTTTCTCTTTATTTTTCCCTTTAAAATTTCCCTTTTGATTGCATTTTTAAGGGTATTTTTTAGTGAATTTTAGGTCATTTTAATCATCCCACAAGGCCCAAATTGCCTTTAGCATCAAGGACTCTACCCCTCAACCTTGACATGTATTGCAGCTAGGGTGCTACCCCCACACCCCACAAGGGACTCTACCCCTTGACCCCATAAGGGTTATTATCCCTTAACCACACAATGGGTGTTGCCTCATGACCCTAATGTAGGATATCACACCTATACCCTTGCATTGTGCCCCTCTCACCCAAATTAGTTATAGAGCCAAATCATGATTTATTTAGTGGTTTTTATTAAGGCTTATTACACTAACATTTTTTTCTTTTAGGGGTGAATCTAGAAGATATTTTGGCTTGATAACATCTTATCTTGTAGGTCATATTTTGGTTTAACATCTTGTCTTTTGGGTTATCCCTCAATATTGTCAATTGAAACCACTAATCACTTATCTTGCAAGTTTCCCTTTCACAAGTACCAATCAAACTACTAATCATTTTGTTATAGGCCACCTATCAAAGACATATTGGCACCTTGAAAATCATTTTAAAAAAAAATTTAATCACTTTATTCAATTCATTTAAATTGTGTTTTCTTTTATATTCTTGTATATCCTTGATCTTGTATATATATCACATCTAATTAATTGGTTAATTAATTTATTTTTGGTCTACTTGTCTATCACTCGAGGGATATAGTGATGTATGATATTCTCTTTTCATCCTTGTAATGATTCCTAGAGGATTAAAAACCAATATAAATCCTCCCATTTTTCTTTTTTAGGTGTAACATGACATGGAATTGACACCCACACACTTATCATAGTCTTAAGGGGATAGTGACCATGTATTTAACCACCATGCACTAATTCACACTTTGTATTCTAGTAGAGTATAAATATTAGGGACAACTATCATTATGATAAGTGGTTAACCCCATAAAGCTCATTCATGAAGGGTAAGATTTAATTTTATAAGAAATACATTATAAATCACCCTACATGGACTTGGGCCCCACCATACCAAGTGTATATAGGGGATGCCCCTAGAGAGCCTATTCAACCTTTCTTAAGACCTTATGGTTGTAACATGTGACTTATTGTCAGATTCAATATCAACTCCCATGTTACCATCATGTGTAGATGAGGTTGAGAGGGTTAGAGATGTTCCTTAATAGGTTACCAACCTATAGCCTCACCTACAAAGTAGTTATATGGTCTAATCATCAAGTTACACACCCACATTATTTTATTAATCTTAGGCTTGTGGTCTGATTGATTTGGTGTATGTCATTCTAAACCCATGTTGTTTTTGAATAAAGTTAGCCTTTCACCCAAAACTACACACATCTTTCGATATATTTTTTATATCCTTACCTCATCACATATTTGTCATCATAATCCTATACATATTGAATTTTTATATCCTTTTACTTGTCTCATACCATCTCCCAACACCCTATAGTCTATTCATATCCACCTACCATTTGTAATACCCATGCCACTTACATCACATCTTATCATATAGAAACATCATATGATTTAATTATCCTTAACAACATCATATTTATCACTTATTCCATCTTGCCTATAACCAATATTGATCACCTCCTAGTCTAGTCTCATCCATCCACATCACTTACATATCCTAATCACATCTTGTCATCTGCATCTTGTCCTAAGTCCACATTACCAATAAACAATCATTTTTATTTATATTATCTTGCCTAATCACATTATCAACCTAATCCTAACCATAGTGCAACCCTATTCATCCCCTTATCTATACTAATCACCTTAACAAGTCTGTAGTCATATATTAGTCCTCATCCACATTAGTAAATCTTCTTTCCATATCAGGGTCATCATCATTATATTGATGGTATCTAATTAAGTTTGAGTCTTATATGTTATCATAATCCCTTCAATACATTAATCCAATCCTCTAATCCTATTTGAGTCAATCATCTTAGTATTGAGCTATCCTTAATCTAATCAATCCAGTTGAAATCAATGTCTCGATCTAGTCTATCCCCTCATCTAATCTTAGAGCTTGTCATAGCTCACTTTTTCAAATCTAATCCCAGTAATCAAACATCTAGATCGTATCCTAATTGGTCTACTTAAATATTGTCTTATCCCATCCAACATATCATATCATCAATTCAAACATGAAATTAGACTAAATCAAGTATGTATTTAAATTTATTCCATACATCCCATCAAACATCCTTTAGTATTTACATTCAATCTCATGCACCTACTAATTAGGGCCAATGAACCACACCATTCATACTTTCTCGCATCCTTATCCATGACATCCAAAACAAATTTGGTCAATTCCTTGATTTAACAATGCCTCATCTCCAATAGGGATATTATCCTTTCTCACCTCCTTGAGATTACCACTCCATGTATTACATACTTTGACCCATTTCATCCACCATTACCTCTAGTCCAATCCCACCGATGTGAGTACCATTCAAATACTCCATCTACTAATCATTTATAGTCACCTACCCCTTTTTACACTATCAAAGGGAATTCTATCATGGACACCTTATATACTACTAGTCTACCCACCCCATCACATCAACAATCATATGATCTAAAGTAAAATATTTCCACACCTAAGTCAAGTAGTGAAGAGGGCCCATATACTCCTCTCCCAATATCCTTAGAATCCATCTTCGAATAACTTGTTACCAATGACAATATGTTTTTATCTACCCATAAGACATTAATTTAGCCAAGCCTAATCCCTTTTGGTATAACACTAACTAATATTGTGTATATCACCTAAATTAAGGGAATAACATTAATCAATGTCAAAATTTCCAAGACTATGTCCAATGCCTCATCAACCATGGTGATAGAGAAATCAAAGATGAACCATATGACCCTACATCTCTAGGTAAATAAGAATAGGAATGCTAATATTCTATTCTCGATCATGATCAAGCCCTTCCCTCTCTAAGATAATGTTAAGATAACACATCCATCTTCTATGGTTCGCCATATTTAACAATTACTCCATCAAAGATGAATATATTCCTCATGAACCTAGTCAACATGATTCCTTCCATGGTCCTCTCTTTTTTGAATACATTATCCCTCCATCATCTCCCCCTCATACACCAATCAAAAACCCCATGTTTAAAGGTTAATTGTAGATAATTAATCTTCTACTACCAGAATTGCATCTTATACATCAGAGATAACATTACAGTCCATAAAAGTGTTATCTACATTAGGATCATGTTCAACAATAGTTTTTTTAATAGATTCCTCATTAGAAACATTATCCTTCATAAATATTAAATTAGATGATGACTATGCCTCTCCTTTAAAATATACCTCTAATTTGGATGATAATCATTTACTAGGAATATATTTTGATCCCAATTAGGATGATGAATTCATAACTAAGTTTTTAAAATATTTATGTATTGAAGATAGTCAGAGTGGATCTAATCCTACATTGAATGCATTTCTTTTAACTAGTCATAGTGATCCTTTTATTGATCTTGAGGATATTTCCTCTAATATCAAAACTAGGTCTCCAAGGAACTCCTACAAGGACCATGTTTCCCCATCACCACTCATTGACCTCATCATATCATATCCATCACATCCATCCATCATACACTCATTTATTCTTGTAAATACTCATTTAATCACCTCCCTCTAGATGGATGAATAAGAAAATGAATCATTAGACCCTTTCTCAATAAATATAATATGTGCCACAAATAAAAAGGTCCAAGACCATATTCCAAAATTCATCAATAATGATCAAATCACCCTTGATCTAATATGTCAAAATCAATAAAAATCAAATCATTAGCCTAATAAAAAAGTGTCTTCCTTTAGTTAATCCAAAAATTAGGCACTAGGGGAATATCAAATTCAAAATAATTACCATCTATTAAGTCCAAAATAAATCTCCTCTAGAGACCCTAAAAATTAGGCACTAAGGGGTAGTCAAAGTCAAAACTAGTCAACAAATCAAAATAATGTCAAAAACACTATCAATATGGCTAATAATCCTTTAAATAATCAGATCAAAAATGAACCATAAAGTCAAAGTGTCTTAGATATCCTATAATATTTTTTCATATGGCACCAATCAAATGAGGAATGCCCATAATCTCCAATGATGTCTATGACTACTAGTCTTGATACCCAATCACCCATTACACCTTCCTCTCATGATCCTATCATTCATTCAAGTCTAATACACCCCCATCAACATCAAGATATAATCTAATCCATACCTCTCATACCCTTCCCAGGAACATTATCTTTCTTAGAGGTGACAAAGATACTTGGCATAGATATCTGGAGGGGTTACCATCGATAATCATCAAAGATGAAAAGGACATTAATACATTTAGTAGTGACAACATGATTCTAGCATCACATCTCTAAAAAATAGGTGTTGGAGAAATATCCATAAAGTGTCTATATTATTTCATCTCATACCCATATCTAATAAATCAAGATGCCAAAATTAAATCATTTGTCTAATGGTGAAAACTAATCTTCTATCACCTTGGGTAAATACCATGTTGAAAATTGGTCATAAACATCATGTTAAAATAATCTATTATTTACATTTTACCTTGACACTTGGGGGTAAATTCCATTCATTTTATCCATCAAACCCATCCATGTCATCCTTGTCTATTTTATCCCTTGGTCCACTATTCTTACCCCTCATTTTCCATCATATCTTGCATCTTATTATGTCCATCCTTTCTTCCACTATTGAAATTCATAAGAGAATTCAAAGACATCTTGAGACATGTTTTGGAATCATCTTGGCATATCCTCCAATGGATATTCAAGAAACTAAACTTTTAGTTCCTTTAAAATGTAATCCATAGTCCATTATTCCTTGGTCTTCATCACCTTTTCAACAAAACCCTCATGTTTTTTTCATCCCATCCATAATTCCATCCATGTTTATCTTGGTTATTAGGCTTGGTATTCCATTTTACAGTAACCCCCATTTGTATAGTGTACATACATATTCCAAAAATTGAAATATTCAAAAAACCCTAAATCATAAAATTTGAAAATGCCAAAATAGTCCATGACATCTTATCTTATTACTTTTTCCCTAAGTCGAATCCATCTCCCTAACTTTCATATTTCATAGTCACATCATCCATCCTCTTATTCTAAACTAGGGGTAAATCTAGTCTATATCAAGCTAGCATTAACCTAGTCTTACTTTCTCCTGATTGGTCTTATGTCTCTCATATAAATCTATAAATCCTTAACCTAATCTTAATCTAAGTAAAAATATCTAAATCCTCATCCAAGTCCCTCACCTAGTTCAAAATCCATATCCACGTCCATATCCTTACCTAAGTCCAAATATTAATCATTATTATTAGTGTATTCTAAATCAAAGTTTATCCTAAGTTTGTAATCATATCATGATCATCCTAGTCTATCCCATCACCCAATCACTCATCCCATCATTAGGCAAGACATTGTGGTATTACATGTAGATACTCATGTGTATTACTTATTTGTTCTATTTGTCTTATTTAAATGTATTTTATCATGTAAATATTTGATTGTATTTATATTTTGAGTCTTTGTTTACATCATAACTCCTTTTGTCTATTAGATAATGAATGAGGATGTTATGAGGTCACTAAATCTAAAATAATGCTTATAAGTTCCCTCGATGATGGAGAGTTCACTATTTGCCTATGGATTTTAGCATAATATCCTCTTGGTTATACATATACCATGGGGTATAATATAAAGTTCCATATTTATTGGATTGCTTTGACTATGATGAGACTTATTACAATAATGATGGATTCATCATCTAGTCATCATCCTTATTTAGTCCTTCATTTGATCATCCCAACCCATTCATCTAATATCTAGTTAAGCCTTTATCTATCATATCTCTAGTCATCCACATCTAACACCTCAGCTCAAAAATGATTTATCTTAATCTAAATCACATCCTTTATCTAACCACTTACATGTATAACATACGTCATCATCATCCTTTTCTCTCTCTCATTGTTTATCATTTAATTTGAACTACATTAGCTCAAGGTATTTTTAGACTATGTATTCAACACTTGGCCCTTTTTAGTACCCAGGGATATCTCAACCACAATTATTTCCTCATTATCTATCCTCACATATATCATATCCCTCATTATCGTCACATCTTATATCTATTAGATTTGTGAGCTATAGTACCAATCATTTGATCAAGCACCATCCTCATAATCATTTACCTAACTTTTCATCAATCACCTACACTTGTTGATTAGGCTTGATAAATCAAAACATTCATATTTTATTTTGTGAGTCATCTGGTATCATTGATTGGTAAATTATTCATTTATAGTTTACAATTCCTCCCTCAATTAGGTTATGACTAATACTATAAATCTATCTATCACTCTCTTATATGTGGCTTTGCAAGGGGAATCATAACTCTTAATCACATTATGGATCATTGATTTGATGCAATGTATTATCATTATTACCCTTCATATTTTTGTCACTCAATCATATATTTTCATCTTCCTCACCATTATCTCTTGAATTTATCTTTGAGCTATACCCATCATTCATCTTATCAAATCTTTTTCTTATTCTAGCCTACAACTCTCCATTGCATGCATCCTTATTTGAGATACATCAAACATGTGCATCCTTTTAATCTTATAATCTTCATGTTATGGTTGATTCCCCCTTGGGATTTATCAATAAATATAACACAATAAGTCTCCCTCCCTAGTCATATATATATATATATATATATATATATATATATATATATATATATATATATATATATTTAGGGGCATCATCAATATGTAGCTCAATGATCAAATCAAATTTATCTTCTTCATCATCTGTCTCAACACCTTGTATCATATCCCCTCATCTATCTATTGTATGTATATATATATATATATATATATATATATATATATATATGGGCATCATCAATATGTAGCTCAATGATCAAATCAAATTTATCTTCTTCATCATCTATCTCAACACTTGTATCATATCCCCTCATCTATATATTGTATCCCATCCCTTATTTACTTTTTCAAGTGGACATATATGTCATTCTTCCTTGCATATCCCCTTGAGGGGGTATCATATCCACTAATGTCATTTTCTAACATTCATCCATGTAGTGGTTCTTATTTTAAATACCATTACTCTTTCTACTTCATCAACTCACAATGCCATTTCAAAGAAAGAAAAAAAGTATACACTAAGTTATAATCACCTTAATTATTCTAATTAATTACACTAATTTATACCATTTATCCCAATCCTAGTCATTTATCTAATATCCCCCCTCATCATTTTTCCATTCACTAACCTTATTTCTACCCCATAAATTAATTATTTCACCTAAATACCTATTATCCTATCCTAATCCCGCTTATCCATTATTTATAAATTTAAAATTCCCATGACCCACATACCCACAAATACTAGTCTATTATTAGGATCTCATACATCCATAGTCCCTAATCACCTACCTAATCCCTATCTTAATCTCCTACTAATACTTATTAATCCCTAAGAGGATTATAAAATCCTCTCTAACTTGTCCCTCTCTCTAGAAGCCTCTATTCTAGAGGCTTTCAAGGAATATTTAATTCCTTATAAATTCCTCCACCCTTGATCCTTATGGATCAACTTTGAATGTGAGTCATATATCTTCTTTGGCTTATTTACATAAGCCACTGTTCCGTGGAAACTAACTAGTAATCACAACTAACTAGAAATCTATTAAATTCATGATATCTCCATGTTAATATATAAAAATCCATGATCAAAATCATGAATCAAGTGATCCCCATGTCAAAATTATGAGTCTAATTCTCACAATCCATAAGATAAATGAGTTCAAAGATCTTAGAGGGAGGTTAGCTAAAGCAAGGAATTAGTAATAGTTTCATCATTTGTTTTGATTTCCTTCCATAATATATCCTATTAGGTAGTTTAATATTTTGGGTGTTTTTATATAATTTCATAATCAAATCCATGTTTCTCAAAATTTCATCTACATTAATAAATAAATCCATATATCCACTAGGTAACTATTGACCAAAGTTGTCCTACATAAAGATATTTTGCTTAGAAATGGTTTGAGCTTATGAATACATTTTCTAGATGGAATGAGTCATCCAAAGATCTCATGCTGATTACAAAGCTTTTGAAACACTTTAAGAAAGCTTAAAGTGTGATCTAATTGATCTTAAAGGGATAGGTCTACAAAATCAGATGAAGGGCCCAAGCAGGTTTCATGGTGTCTAAGCATTTAGGAACATGAACCAGATTACATAAGCCTTATAAAATAATCATATCCTTAAAAGACTAAACAAAATGTAGACTATGCAAGTTTAAAGCACTAGACTATCACTAGGACATCATCTAAAAATAAATGGACTAGTTCACTTGTGCATTTAATAAATGCATCTCAAGAAACATCATAAGCAAAAGGCTTAAAATACAATATTTTTATTCATGTCATAATCATATCCTACAAATTTCATGCCCACATGAGTCTTCTAGAATAATTTATGAGCTTTCAAAGTTAGACCTATAGAATGAGACATTCACACAGATGTCAAAATAAAGATCAACATTTATCTATTGGGTTCCAAAATATGGATAGTCATGTAGACATCAATGAAGGTAATGTGAACATCAAGTGATGGGCATGCAAACATCAAATTTAGGTCATAATAAATAATCATTGGGGTTCAAAAATCCTAATTATAGTCATAAGAACATCAAATACATTCACACAGATGTTAAATATGGGCATACAACCATCAAAGCTAGGCAATATGAGTCAGTTGTTTGAGTTCAAATGGTGAGTCATATCAAGACCAAGGGTTTGAATTAATTTGAACATCTTGATTTGATGGTGTGAGATCGAGTCAACATGTCAAAGAATATTGGCTAGTGGAAAATTAAGGGCTCACATGCAATCAAACATCCAAATCTAAAGGTGAAAGCATAGTTAATAAGTCATCATATCTATAGGAGTAATAAGAATAATGATAGTTGGGCACAATGTAAATGGTTCAAGTTGGTAATCAATGACAAATGAATAAAGGGAAAATCTAAAGAGCTTATATTGAAGGCCAATGAACTAGTTCTCAACCTTGTTGATAAAAATATTAAAGACCCATATCACCATTAGATATTAACCCAAACTACACATAGTAATATTGGCAAGATGGTTAAGGATAAGGTTTTGTCACCAGTAAAGTTTAAACAATACCTTTGGTTGATAAGTTAGACCTTGTTAAAGAGTCACTCCATTAACAAGTTAATTGATTTTAGATGGAGGATCCTCATTTTTAATAGCTTCTTAGCTCTTAAAGGGTTTAAATTCATAACAAGTATCTTAGGGTCTAATATAAAGATTAAAGATGGACTATTGATTATGAGTCAAGATCTAGTAGTTTGTAAGTTTCTATGGATGTTGTGACTATTTGAAAACTAATAATTAGATTGGTTTTCATATATAATGGACCTATGTTAAATATTGGAGAAAATTCAAATTTAAACATGATCATAGAGAGGTGTCACACCTATCATTAAGGTCACATTTTCAATAAGTAGGTACCAATGGCCACCCAAAGTAGATGTGGAATAATTATGTCAATTCCAAGACATGGTCCTCACCAATAGATCAAATAGGTAATGGCATGGAGTTATAATAAAGACATCAGGTGGATGGATAAATAAAATGAGAATTTAATTATTTTACATAATATATTCCTTATTGATAAGTTTATGATTCAACATCCTCAAACTTGTGTTAATACATCATAGTTACCTCTTTATCTTCCTTTTTCTATACATGTTCCAACTTTTACCACATGTTGTGACTCTCTAAAAGTCTTAGAAATAAAATCTTTGAAATTTTAGAGAATATACTCTTATGATTTATCTTAGGTTATGCCAAAATTTCTACTGTAACACCTTTTGATGAAATAAAGATTGAATGTCATCATTTTCTAAGATAGATTGAAGTGTATCCTATGAATTCATTTATTGTAGTTAAGTGAGTGTATGTTACTTGTCTATTTTTGAGTTTTATCATTTTTATGATATGCTTGGTAGTTCTCACAGGTCATTATAAGAGTAATTTATAACTTTTTGTTTAGCTTGAAAGTGTTTATCTTCCCTCTCATGCTAGTTTGATAACTGATCAATGAATTATTGTGAAAATACTCATGTGGGACTAATCTTGTTTGGTCTTGAATATGTCCCATAGTTTGTCTTATGAAAATTTTAAGTGTTTGAATTACTGGTGCATCACTTCATTTTATATGATTTCATGTATTGTTGTTACTCTCTCTCTCTCTCTCTCTCTCTCTCTCTCTCTCTCTCTCTCTCTCTCTGTCTCTCTCTCTCTCTCTCTCTCACTCTCTCTCTCTCTCTCTCTCTCTCTCTCTCTCTCTCTCTCTTCTCTCTCTCTCTCTCTCTCTCTCTCTCTCTCTCTCTCTCTCTCTCTCTCTCCTTTTCTAGGCAATTTTTAGTTTAGATTTAGTTTAGGTAAAAAAAACCCAGAAGGGAGATGGCCTTCTCTAGAGGTCTAACCCAAGTTTAAGTGACCCACATCCTACGGTCAATCCCATGTTGGACTAGATTTGTGCAAGAGTACTTGAATAATCCATTTATTCATCTAGGGTGCAATCTAGGACACCAATAGTTTTAACACACCCAATGGGACAAATTTTTCTTGGTATAATTAAAATTTGAAGATTAAGAAGAAGAATTTGAAAAATGAAGATACATATACCATCATCAAAATTTGAATATCCTTGAAGTTTTAGAGCTCATATCATCTTTTAGATAATGCTTTTATGTCAAAGGTTATAACAAGGTCATCAAGTAAAGGTATTCCTTTAGAATTGATTAAGCTACCTTCTAATTCTTACAAAAAAGAAAGATTCAATATTACCAAACCTTATCCTCAAAAGAAATTTTCACCTCCTGTTCATCCTATTGTTTTATTCTAAGATATTTTCCCCATAACCCAAATCCCTTTTTCCCAAATGGTTTTCAAGAATCAAGTGTTTGTTCCATTTAATAGGGGTAGTCCCCCGAATTTGGCCCAATATGATGACATCCCTATGCTTGAATTAAAAAGTATCCCTTTTTTATTAGGATAATGGGATAAAACTACTACCATTTAGCATATTCAAGATGTTGCCAACCTATGTTCTATTCAAAATTTTGTTCAAGATAATGTGGCTATTAGACTACTTACTACTTCCTTTAAGGGAAAAACATTACAATGGTAGTAAAATCTTCCTTTGACCTCCATTGCTACTTGGGATGAGTTAGGTGCATCATTAGTTAGGAAATTTGAATACAAATATAATCACCTTTCATTGGTTAAACAACTGAATACCATTTTAAAGGTACCCCCCATGAGTTCATGTCTAATTTTAACCTTAAATTCCAAAAGACATGGACTAAAATCCATACATTAGTTAAACCATCCATAGATTATGTATTTTTTTACTATCTAAAGGCCCTTTATTTTGATATGATTTTCATGATAAATTCCATGGGTGGTAATACTTTGATAAATTCCTATGAACTTGTAATAAGATAAAAAAATAAATTGATACAAGATGGTAAACTTGTTCTAAGGCCTTTAATGCCTATATTCCTAGAATTACAACCTATTCTTCCTCCTCAAGTTCCTCAGATCCTAAATATAAATCATATTCCATCTCCAAAGTCCCAAATTATATCCCCATCTAATCAATCTAGTTATATTAGAGATTTAAAAAGTATGTTACACGCTTTTGGAAATGAGATCATTCAACTCAAGAGACAATAGTGCCAAAGTAGGCCTTATTAGCAACAAAACTAGAATACTTATCAGTATTTCAATAATCAAATACCTCCTTATCAAGGTTTCAAAGACAATAGGAAACCTTATGAAAATCAAGGATCCATAACCCAAACTAAGCCATATTCATCCCTTGATCCTAATGTACCTTCTAGTTCAAAAGTTATTATTCCTAAAAATAACTTGATGCAAGATTCAAGTTGGCAACCATTCAATATAAATGATATTAAAAACCAATGCTTAATATCATAGGATATTAATATGCCACATAAGAATAATTTTCTCTTCAAGCAGGTTAGTATTATGAATATAGGATTGCAATAATGGGATATTAGTATAGTGTTAGTGTATGAAATCAAAATCCAAAAGAACAAACTAATAGCTAACACCTTAATTCTATATCAAGAGGAGAGATTATTGAACAAAAGTAAATGGAAAACATAACTATAATGAAAAATATAAATGATCTTTCACCTTCCTTGGATTTTCCAAATGGCTTGTTGAAGTGGCTTGCCCAGCTTGTGCTTAATGAGTCTTCATCAAAGGAAGCTTGGCTATCTCCTTTTCTCCTTGGTACCTTTAGATTATGATGATTTTGGCTTGGATCAATAATTGGGCATGATAACACTACATCAATGGCTTGAGAGATTTTTTCAACATTATAAATTTACACCAAAAGAGATTAAAATTATGAGTGTGAGGCTTTTTATTTATAGATTTTTGTAAATGATCAGAATGAACCTGAACCATCTATCTCAAGATGAAGATGTGTGGTTAATAATCCATTAAATTTTGGAGGCTAAATCAATACATACCCTCATAAATATTTGGGATAGAGATGCATTAAAGAGGCATGGGAGGGCTTAATCATATATTTGTTGTATTTATGGCCTAGGGATGCCTTCCCAAAAAAATGATGTCACTTGATGATGCAAAAAATCATAATCAATTTCTAAAAATAAATAATAAATAATTTTAATGGAAATTTTAATTAATCTCTTGATTAAAATTAATCATCCTTAAACATGATTTATCAATTTTGGTGAAAATCTTAGCAATTGGTGCACAAATTAATCAAACTAGTTAAAATGTCATATTATTGGCTCAAAATCTGATTGGATTGGAATTAGGATGGAATGTTAGATGCATTAGAACCATTATCTCATTTATGATGTTACTGACACAAAATAACAAATGCATGTGTCTCATATATTAAATTTGGTACAAAAGAGCAATCCAGAGCACCTAGGTGTAAAAATGTCACTTTGACTCAAAATGATCTGATCAAAGTTGGTCATCTCATAAAATGCATTTCCACATCTAGGGATAAATTGGCCAAAATTGAAACTTGTATATGATAAATTTGAACTATTTAGCATGATTTAGTGTTTTTATCCCAAATTGTGCATTTTGATAGAAATTGCTCTGAAGCCTAGTTAGAGGTTATTGGCGGACAATTTTAGGTGTCTATAGTTTTCCCCTATTTGGAAAGATGTTACAAGCTATAGGCATAATAACATATCCTCAAAGAATGAAAAGGTCTTTTATGCCTGCAATATCAATGACAATAGATGAACGATATGATGCCCCATCGAGGGAGTGGTTGGTACAAGGGGTTGACAAATGTTCCCTCAAAAAGAAAGAAGTGAAATGAGGGGACCAAAGAAAGGAAGATGATGGGGTGAGAACACAATGAGTTTTAAAAATTAGTCAAAATTATTAATAATGCAACTAGGATGGTGTATAATGGTTTTCCCAAAGGTGGTTACAATCATTATATCTTGATAGTGGCAATGTGGTATGATAACATAATGATTATCCTAAAGGTAGTTATAATTATTGAGAAGATGGAGCTGCCCCAATTAGGATATATAAAAAAGATAAAAATATTCCCCTATTTGGGCAAAAAGAATGTAAATTTGGTGAGAGAGAACACAATGACTTACCTAAAGGATATTAGAATTAGTGAGAAATATAGGTGGGATGGTTTATAATGATTTGCCTGAAGGCAGTTAAAATTATTAAACCATAATTATGGGAAACATGATTGATTTGTTGATGATGATGATAAATTAACACAAAGGGTAATGATTAATTAGAACAACCTACTAGTAGGGATATGCTCATCTGAACTAACAAAGGTTGAAATTATTTCTTGGTTAATTACTCTATTTGGTATATGATTGGGATGTTTCTAATGCTGGTGTTGAGGAGATGTTGATGATGCCATTATTGATTAGACTTCTTAAAAGATAATTTTGATTATAACAGGTGACATAGAAATCATGATAGAACACCATGAGGATTACACTGAAAGATGGATAAGGACTGACTCTCAAGATCTAATACATAATATAAAATAATGTATCAATGATAAAAACCTTGATGTTAATGTAGACATATGAATATGGATGGATTAAAGTATAAATGTGCAAGGAATCACCCAATTAATGCATGTATATTGAGTTGAGGTAATAGTAATAAATGTAAACAAAAAAAGAATGTAAATAGTAAATAAACAAACAAACAAGAAAAGAAATAAATAAAGAAATAGAAATAGTTAGTCTTAATGGTAGTACAAACAACATGATGAACATTGCCCCTAGAAAATAGGTAACAACTTTAAAAATAAACATGAATAGGGGAATGGAATAAAAAGAAGGGGATGGATGAGTTGTCTCCATATGTATTAGGTAAGTCAACACTACTTACATAGTTCCATGGATGTAATACCCAACAAGATTTTTTTTGGCCAAATGTAGTTCTCCTAAGAAATGGGATGAAACTGATAACTAATGAAAAAAACACAATGGATATGATAGAAGAATAGGAATGGTCTTGAAAAATAGAAAGTACATGGGAGAAAAAGCCAAAAAGGATTGGGAAACTTAAGTGACAAGTGATATGCTTGTGACTTAGTAAGGGCTCCCAAAATCCTTAAGGCAAAGAAGTGGTTAATGTTTTTGGTTTTTCTATATGATTTTCAAATGTTTTTGGAAATTTTTAAGTATCTCAACTCAATCAAGAATGATGAGTCACTTAATGGTCCAAGCTCACAAAATAGCTAGAGCATTGATTAAGTTACTCAAAAAATGGTGAAAGTGTGGCTTAGGTTTCTTGAAAAATGGTGAGATCATCATTTTAGGGTGACTAAGATGACCTCAACAAGTATTGAGTGCTACCTACATAGTCTCAAGATGGGACTTCAAGTCACTATAGTTCTACCTTGTAGTGGAGGAAACTGACTAGTGTAGTTACCAATTCAAACAAAATCGACACAATTGGTATAAAGGAACATTATGGCATAGGAAATGGCTAGTTGGTACATAAAGGCATGATAAACAAATGTTATTAGTAGTTTGCCCATAGGTAGTTATAACTAGGAAATAATGGCATATACCAATGATATTGATTTGTTTATATGTGGTTATAATTAGTAGTAAGACTAATGAGACACTAATTTTACCATAGGTGGTTATAATCAAACACACTCGATATAGAGAAAAAAATAAGAAATGAATGATGCAACTACTAAACTAGTGTCTTACTACTCTAAAATACTACCTCTATCTAGAATTCTTGAAAAAACTATTGAAACTAGTCTAAATCCTCTTGCTATAATTGGTGATGAAACCAAATGTAATGGAACCATGGTCATAGGGTTAGGTAGGGAGGGAGAAAATAACTCATTTGATGAAAGGGTATGGTAGAATAGATATGTGATAGGAAAAAGTGATAGGTTGGTAGGATGGTGAAATGGTATATTTCAAAGAATAATATTGATAATATGATACAACTTTAAATGGCCCTTATAGACAATACACCAATTCACTCGAGTGTAGTACCACTTGAGGTGGATAATGTTCATCAACTCATCAAGTTCATTTACATCTAGTGTGTCAAGATTATGTGCTCCTATTCAATAGTTTACCATAATGATGAAGGACTAATGCAATTGGGTCTGAATTTGCCTTTATGCTTCTTTTCAATAATGGTATTCTTTTGGTTCTCTTGAAGGACAAGATCACCAAGTTCAAATTCTCTATGTTTCATGTGTCAATTGTAGTGGGCCTCAAATTCAATTTAATAGGCTTTGATATTGTTTACCACATCTATGCATTTCTCATCAAGTAACTCTAGTTCTTTTAGGTGAGCTAATCAATAGTCATTATCATCCAAAACATTCTTGAAAGAGATGCATAGAGAAGGAAACTTAACATCAATGGGAAAAATAGCCTTAGTAACATAAATAAGTGAATATTGAGTCACTCATGTAGGTGTATGATGATTTGTACTATATACCCAAAAGGTAGGGAATATTTGAAGGTGTTAATCATGACTGACAACATTGAAAAAAATTTTGATAATGTTGACAATAGTTTTATTTGATGCTTCGGCTTGGCCATTACCTTAAGGGTAAAATGCCATGGAGAAATGTTGTGTGATGTTATATCTAGTACATAATGTTTTAGATAATTTCATCTTATATTCCAAGAGACAAAGAAGAAAGAAACTAGATATAGGTATAGTAGAAAAAACCTATTTGGTTATGTGCATGTTGAATTAGATGATTATAGAGATCTCATCTTTGGCTTGGGAGGAATAAACTAAAAATAAGACAACACTAAATCAAATGGTTATTTAGATAGATAACTGGGTGGATTGCGTAGCATTATCTAGATCCTATAAGTAAGAGCTTCCTTAGGGGCTATCAATCCACACATTTTAAATAATCAATTTTATAAAATATAAGATAAAGTACTTACATAAATAATCAAAAGGTACTGAAATTGAATACAAGAAATGCTTGATAAATAAATAAACTAAAATGACTAATATATTAGTAAGTGGATCAATACTAATTCTAAATAGGTTGGGTGTGATTCAACAAATAGGTTGTGGGTCTATAAATAGGTAGATGAAAGAAAGTTTGATTTGGTTGAGGGTAGGTGGGTGAAAATAACTTATTATTTTATACCATAGTGACCATCAATATTTGGTGTGAGCATCAGTGGTTGAGGTGACCATCAACAATTTAGGAAACCATCAATGTTTAGATAGACCATCAGTGGTTAGGATGACCATGAACAATTAATGTGTGTTGTGATTTGTTGATAAAAGATTATATTGATGGGATCATATAAGATAATTCTAAAATATTGGATTACACTAGTCTGATTATGAAATGGAAATAAATTAATTAGTATATTGAAAATAAATACTTAGCTTTCTAGAGGTTGATCTAATGAATGGTTGAGGTGGTTGGCTTGATAATCAATCTTAGTATGATTTTGGTAGAGTAATGATACTTGGTTGTCAGTCAAGGGGTGTTAGCACTTCAACTCTCTGATGTGATGATTAGATTATTAGATTACTAAAAGAAGTGACCTACAAAGAAACTATGGATGTAAAAGCTCGTGAAGTCCTAAATAGATCCTTTTTCACCTCTTAATAATCTCTTCTTATAGAAAGGAAATTAAAGTTAAATGATATGTTTAATGGGAGGTGTAACTTGTTTAAATTTAAATCATGCATGCATTAGCTTGCACACTAATTAGATGAGCCAAGAAAAAAATAAGGTGGAGTGAAGGGTCAATGAAGTTAGTTTGATTGGTATAAACTAATCATCAGTGGTCAAGGTGATCATTGATGGTTAAAGAGATCATTAGTGGCAAAGGCCAAGGTCAGGTTGAGTTAAAAGGTGGTTTAAGTCATTAGGTCAAATTGACTAGCATTAGGTAGGTGTATTTGTCAAATGGCCTAGGCTAGCCCCAAGGTGGCCTGAGGAGGTCCAGGTAAATTATAACATATGAAACCATCATGTGTAGATTTCTAGTGTCTACATTTTTCCCCTTTTTGTTATGTAATTTGTATCAATGAGCTACAAAACAAAAATGGATTATAGGTTGAAGGTTTTATTGACCTAAGCATAGGAGGAGGTGTTCCCCCTCAAACTAGGAGTCAATGAGGTAAAAAGAAGTGGGTGTAGGTTTGATAAGTGGTGAAGGTGATGATGAAGGTAGACATCATTAAGGTGGGTGATAGTTTGGGCACTAAAGCACAAAAATGCACACAAAGTGTGATATCCAAGATTGTGCATTGACTAGGTCACCATAGTTGGTAAAAATAAAGGTTGATGTTGGAAGGTTAAGTTACAAGTGAGCCATGTGGCTGCATTTAGGCATGGCATTGGGAACATTCATAAACATAAGTCTATTAGTAAAGGTCAATGTTTTCATGGGTATCAAAAGTAGGAAGTGCTCTTAGATAAAACATAAATTGGTTAGGTGAAGTCATGGGTTTTTAAGGTAGGAAGTACTCCTGAGAAGATACTAATTGTTCAAGTGTGAAATAGGTAGTACAAGTTTAAAAATTGGTTAACATGTCAATTATTATCATTGTGATCAAAAGGACCAAGAAAAAATTCATCACAAAATATGTGCTAGTCTGGGTTGAAATAGACCAATGGTGAGGTTAGGAGGTGGTTAGTTAGGGTGGGAAGAGAAGGTAGTCTCTATAGGTAGGTGCTTGGTGTGGGTTTCAAAAAATTATGAAAATTTGGTTGGGTGAAAAAATTCCAAGAGCCTAACTATCGATGGTCAGGGGCCTTAGGGTCAACCATCAACAATCACCGTGACTATTAGTGGTAAGATGGAAACCCTAAATGGGTGGGAATAAAAGTGTGAAGTTGAGTTATTTGAACTCATTATACTCTGATTTGATTTTGGCATCTAGTATTTTTGATGTATTGGGTAATGTTATTAATGGTGACTACTAGTGGGTAATTGGGTAAAGGTGATTATTGATTTGATTGAGTTGACTGATCAAGATGTAGGGTGGGTGAGGTAGAGCACATGGTCAAGAAATGGGTCCCTAGATTCCTCATCGATGATGGTTAAGCAATGAGTTATGGGATGAATTAAATTGGTTGTTTAGTTATGATTTGGAAATCATTTAAATTTAATTGTTTGGTTATTGTTTATCATTGATTTGGTGGGAGGGTTTTGGGTTATGTCGTAAGGGTTAGGGTTGTTGGTTTTTAGGTGAAATTATTTATTGATTTGGGTAATTAGTTATGGGTAGGGTAGGAGATAGGAATTTATAGAAATTGGTAAGTATTTGGGTGTGTTAGGTAGGTGTTGGGTGGGTAGGGTTAGGTAATTTCTATTAATAGTCATGCAGTGACCATGATGGTCATCTTAACCATCAATGGTCAATAACCATTGACAAAATGGTCACATGATCATCAATGTTCACTATGACCATCAATGGTAAGTTAAGTTTGGTGACATTTTTAAAAAGTTGGCTTAAATGTTTTAAGGTAATTTGGGTGTGTGGAATATTAGATGTTTGAAATGTTTGGTTAATGGGTTATCAAGGGTTTGATAGGTAATAGTGCAAGTTTTAGGTTTGATAAATGAGGTAAAGGGTAGTGTTGGAGGTTAATAGGTAATGGTCAAATGGGTAAGGTACAATATGCTAAAAATATGGTGATATAGTTCATATAGATTAAATATGGTAGTGAACTAAGTTTTTTTGCTAACAAACCTTGTAGGCATGAGAGTAGATTCAGATGCAATTGGGTGCTTCATAGTTTACTTAAGATTAATTAAGGGATGACCATAGTGGATTAGACATAAATGAAAGAGGTCAATCTCAGAGTGATGTTACACTATTAGCACACACTGCATGATATAGTGATGATCATGGTCCTCATCAAGAGATGGGATCTAGCGATGAACACCTTCCTCTTACCCACTAGTGAGATTATGATCTTACTAAAGGATGTGTACATGATTAATCAATTACCAATACAAGGTGATCCAATTTATCACATCGAGTAGGAGGAGATAGATGATCTCTTAGAGATGATATATGGAGATGATCATGATCTTTTTAGATGACACAGTAGAGGATTTAGCTACACTTTTCTCTATCAGAGGGTGAGGGGTGAGAGGAGACTACTGATGATGATGATTGAAATATCATGCTTTATTACTCTATATTCAAGTAGTGGGATGTTTCCTTATCTAATTTTAGGAGTATTAGTTGAAATGTTATTGGGTTACATAGTGTTTGGTTGGGTGCCTATGTTACTAGTCTAGATATACAAGGAGTTATGGGGTTTTAGAGCTCACATAAGATATAACATCAATATTGGGTTTGTGCTACACTGTTGGGCATATGAGAACATCCAAGTTCTATGATCGATGGGGTTACCATGGGAGGGTTATGCCCAGATGAAGTTTAGAGTTGGCTTTATAAGGTGGAGAGATGATTTTCACCTCATAATAATAGGAGGTGGGGTATGTGATATATATTGGTTTAGAGGTGAGCCAGAGGCCTTAGTTTTTGGTGATGTGATTTAGAGGCCATACATTAGGTTTCCAAATTGGGTTAGATATAGGAGACATACACTATCCCTACAAAGCTATAGGTAGATTTTTGACAAGAGGGATGGAAAGGTAGATCTCATCCCATTTGATAGGGTGTAGTGAAATTTTGGACTAGTACATGGGATTTTGAGTCTGTACCTGAGGTATAGGTAGGAGGATATAGAGAATATTCTCCCAAAAATATAGCCTATTTATATTTTATTTGATCATAAGAAGTTTCTAGCTAGGTTCAAGATAAATGATGTAGGGTTTGTAGATGGTTACCTTGCATAGTACTAAGCACTATATGCAACAACAATTTTTGGTGGTGATGATGGTGGAAAGCAACCTATAGATATTGACCTAGCTAGTAGAGGTCAATCAGTATAGGTATAGGGGGTTTCCTAGGTGTACAAGTAGGAATGGTGATAGCCATAGTAAAGGCTTAGGTGGTAGATTTATAGGGTCAAATAGCTATAGCATAGGGTCAGATATCTATGGTTATAAGTGAAAGGGACCAAGATAGAGTTACACTAACCTTGGTTACCCAAGAGAGATAATCCTTGAAATAGACTAGAGGAGTGTTGGAAATATGGTCATTGATGTCAAAGGTCTAACATTATTAGTGATAACGGCCCCATTGCATTTAATGTTGTTTATCTTGGCTAATGTGAGTTAATATTTATTTAATATTAATGAATATATTTTTGGTTGCATATGAGACAAAATAAGGGCCCATAGAGAAGTCGAAGAGCCATGGGGTAAAGACAAAAGAAGGATGGGATGCATTTTCCCATGAAGAGGAATCTTGGGGAATACCAAGAGTCACCAAGTGAAGACAAAAGAGTAAGGGCATAATTTCTCATGAAGGGACACTTTAAGGAATATGAAAAGTCACCAAGATGAGGACAAAAGATGGAAGGATGTTTTTTGTCATGAAGGGTCACCACATGAATTTTCAAAGGCTTGAATATGAAGGGCCATCCAAGTTTGCTACCATTTTCCATGAGGAGTGAAGGGTCACAAAGGGGAAAGGCCAAAGGTCATTTGGAAAGCTATAATTAAAGGCTTGAGAAGCCATTTATAAATGTGGAAGATAGAGGTTGATTTGATATTGTAATATCTAGCTTAGAAGAGCAAATGTGAGAGATGAATATGATTTATATTTGTTATATCTAGCTTAGAAGAGTAAAGGTGAGAGAGAGGAAACAAATGTTGTATTGATCTATCATTTGTTGAGATAACAACATTGAGAGATAGGTGTGTGGTATACACAAAGAGGTTGGTGCTCATGTGGGTTGGTACTCATGAATTGTTACTGGGTTGGTGCTCAGCAAAGGGCTTCGTACTCTTGTGGGTTGGTGCTCATGAATAATAGCTAGGTTGGTGCTTGGCAAAGGGGTGTGGTGTTCCTGTGCGTTGGTGCTCATGAATAGTAGTTGGGGTGGTGCACGGCAAAGGGGTATGGTGCTCCTGTAAGATTGGCTTGTGAATATTGTTTGGGTTTGTGCTCATTCATATACTTGAGATTGTTCTCCATGGTTTTTCCCACATTGGGTTTCCATGTTATATCTAGTGTCTCTCTCTATCTTGTGTCGTGTTTATTGTTTGAGTTTTATTACATTTATTGAATGTTTGATTAAGTGAAATTTGGTTAAAGGAAATTTTTATAAGATATTATGATATATTGATTCACCCCCCTCTCAGTATATCCCATGCTTAATAATTGGTATCAGAGCAGGTTCTTTTTTGAAAAAAATTTAAAGCTTGAAGGTAGATTAGGAAAGCACAAGATGGCCATACATAAAGGTGTCTCTACAAGCAAAATAATAGTTGATCAAGAAGAAGAAGAGGATGAAGCCGAAGTGAATATGAAAGGAGAACTCATGTGTGCCTTAGAAGAGTTGAAAATTTTTGAAAAGAAAAATTGAAGATTGAAGCATCAAATCGAGAAAAATGAAAAGGAGTCAAAAGAGATAATTGAAGATCTACAAGCACACATTGAAGAAACCAAGAAAAATGAAGATCTTATGGCACTGTTGGAAATATCAAGAAAAGAATGTGAAAGGTATATTACTAAAATTGCCTCTTTAAAAGAAGAGATTGAGAAAGTAGTCAATAATAAAATAGTCAATGATTCAAAATTTGAGATAGCACTAATATGCTGAATAAGATATTAGAAAGGAAATATCAGATAAGACAGGTACCGGTTTTGAAAAGAAGAAGAGCTATGTTGAAGCTCTTATAAATAAAGAAACAAGAAGGGAAAGAGTGAATAATATAAAGGACAAAGAAGGCTGGAAGGAACAAAGCTATAAAAGGCAATTAGGTTAGAGATTCACAAATATTTCTTATTTTTATGGTTACTATTTTTATTGTAATGAATATGGTCATAAGAAATTAGAATGTAGAAAAAGAGTTAACAATCTCAAAAATAAGGAAAAGGAAGGTCATGTAGATTCAAGCAGAAGCTATAACTCTTTTGCTCCTCTATCAAGCTTTGATGAAGAGACCATAATTTATTACAAGTGTAACAATTTTAGACACATATCTCGGTATTGTAGAAGCATGTTCAAGTCAGTCAAGAAGGACTAGAGTTTTAGGGCTCTATTCATCAAGAAAAAAGTTCAGACATGGTAGAAGAAACAATCTGAAGGTTCCATGTTGGTCTAGACAGCTTTGCATGCAAGAAATGAAGAAAAGCCATGGTTTATTGATAGCAAATGTTTGAGGCACATGATAGGAGAGAAGAGTAAGTTCATAACCTTGAATAAGATCAATGGTGGCACAGGATAATGGGGCACATAAATTTTGACAATCTTGTCAAAATTTGCAAAAAGCAAGCAGTCAAGAATCTTTCAAAGATCACAAAACCATCTAACATGCTTTGTGGACCTTGTCAGCATGGGAAGTAGGCTAGAAGATGGTTCAAAACGAGAGAGTACTTGACCACTCAGATGCTAGAGCTTGTTCACACTGATCTATGTGGACCTATGAGGACTCAAATTACTCAAGGTGATAAATATTTCATGTTGCTTATTGATGATTTTTCATGTATGACTTGGATAATGTTTTTAAAGAAAAAATCAAAAGCTTTTAGACAGTTTAAAGAATTCAAAGCATTAGTTGAGAATGAAACTAATCTAAAGACTAAGTGTCTAAGATCAGATCAAGGAGGAGAATTCATGTCAGATCAATTTATTGAATTTTGTGAAGATCATGGAATAAAGAGACAGTATTCAGCAACCATAACTCCACAACAAAATGTAGTTGAATGGAAAAATAGAATAGTTTAGGAGATGGCAAGGACAATGCTAAATGAATCCAAGATAGAAAATAAATATTGGAGAGAGGTGGTTGGTATAGTAGTGCATATTAAAAATAGATCTTTATTAAGAGTCAAGAGCGACAAGACTCCTTATCAGCTATGGAAAGACAAATCAACAACAATTGATTATTTCAGATTTTTCAGTAGCAAATGCTTCATAAAGAGAATTGATGAAAAACTTGGTAAGTTTGAATCCAGAGCAGATGAAGGTATATTTCTTGGTTATTCTTGCAAAAGTAAAGCTTATAAATGTTATAACAAAAGAACCAAGAAAATTGTTGAAATTGCAAGTGTCAGGATAGAAGAAGATGGAACACAAAAGATCACTGAGCCAGTAGACATTCCTGAAATCATTGAAGAGGAAGGCTTTAAATAATTAGATGAAGATGAGGAAAAGGAGAAGGAGAAAAAGGGCACCAAGACTCCATCAAAATATGTTCATAAAAATCGTAATGAAAGTGACATCATTGGGGATATAAAAGAAGGAATTTGCACCAGAAGAATGATGGTAAATGAATCTAAACAAGAATGATGGTAAATGAATTTGAACAAGTTAATTTCTCTTTGTTATCTAAAATTCAGCCTAATTTTTTTTTAG
Organism: Torreya grandis; assembly: GCA_037957365.1. Classification (NCBI taxonomy): domain Eukaryota; kingdom Viridiplantae; phylum Streptophyta; class Pinopsida; order Cupressales; family Taxaceae; genus Torreya; species Torreya grandis. The sequence continues at coordinate 912,209 of JARHVA010003642.1, forward strand.
AAGCTAGACATGATGAGCATTAGGTTAAGGCTATGGATGAAGAATTAGATTAGATAGAAAAGAATGATACTTGGGAATTAGTGCCTAGACCAAAAGATCACAATTTGATAGGAACATAATGGGTTTATAGAAATAATTTGAGTGAAAATGGAGAAGTAACCAAAAATAAAGTAAGATTCGTATGTAAAGGATATGCTCAGATTGAGGGAATAGATTTTGAAGAAACTTTTGCACCATTAACAAGGTTAGAGGCTATTAGAATTTTTATTGCATATGCAGTATTTAAAAATTTCAAAGTATTTTAGATGGATGTCAAATCTGCCTTCCTAAATGGGAATCTTGAAGAAGAGGTCTACATTAAGTAGCCTGAGGGGTTTATTCTCTTGAATATTAGTAATCATGTATGTAGATTGAAGAAAGCATTGTATGGATTAAAACAAGCTCCCAGAGCTTGGTATGCAAGACTTGATAAGTACCTGCAAGATCAAGGATTCAAGAGAGGATTTGTTGATAGTAATCTTTACCATCAAAATAGAAGGTGAGCATCAATTGATTGTTGCGGTATATGTTGATGATATCATTTTTGGAGGAAATATTGAAAAGATGACAAAAAAAATTTCTAATAGAATGTAAAAAGAATTTGAGATGTCTATGCTTGGCGAATTATCATTTTTATTAGGATTACAAATATTTCAATCAAATAAAGGAATTTTTATATCTCAAAGTAAATATACCATGGAAATGATGAGGAAATTTGGTTTTGAGGATTGTGTACTAGTTAGCACACCTATGTGTATAGGAAATAAGGTGAGCAAGGATGAAGATTCACCTGTTACAGATCAATCTTTGTATAGATCTATGATTGGTAGTCTTTTATATTTGACATAATCGAGACCAGACATCATGCATGTAGTAGGCATGGTTACAAGATATCAGTCATTTCCAAGAGATAGTCATGTTGAGTTGGTGAAAAGAATATTTAGATATATCAAGGGGACATTAGATTATGGATTATGGTATCCCATAGGTAAAGATTTCACTTTAGTTACTTATACAGATTTAGATTGGGTAGGGTTCTTAGATGACATAAAGAGTACAAGTGGAGGAGCTTTCTTCCTTGGTGATAGCTTAGTAACATGGATAACTAAGAAGCAAAACTCGATATCACTTTATATAGCTGAAGTAGAATATATTGCAACAATATTGTGTTGTACTCAAGTGCTTTGGATGAAGCAAACTTTGGAAGATATCAAGGTAAAGTATGATGAACCTATTTCCATTTTTTGTGATAACACAAGTGCTATAAATATTTTGAAAAATCTAGTAATGCATTCAAGAAGAAAACATATTCCCATTATATATCACTTCTTGAGAGAGCAGGTTATAGATCAATAGGTTAAGATGGAATATATTAGTACTACAGAGCAGATTGTAGATATTTTCACAAAGGCACTACCAAAAGACACATTTGAGTATCTTTGAGAGAAGTTGGGAGTAATCTCCTTTACTTCCTACCATTGAGATTGAACATCAGTTGAGGGGGAGCTAAGTGTTAGCTCCAAGTAGGCCCTTTGCCATTGATGTCAAAGGGGGAGAATAATAGGTATAGGTACAAGTGAAGAAATAAGTATAGGTAGAATAATAGGTACATGTACAGGTGTAGAAATATGTATAGGTTACTATAGTGAGGGGGAGTTACTATATGTTTTTAGATGACAGTATGTGTAGGTGATAGGATGTGGTAGTTTCAAGATTAAGGTTGCCATCAATGACAAAGGGGGAGATTTTTGGAAATATATTCACTAATGTCAAAGGTCTAGCATTATTGGTGATAAAGGCCCCATTTCATTTAATGTTGTTTATCTTGGCTAATGTGAGTTAATTATTATTTAATATTAATGACTATATTTTTTGTTGCATATGAGACAAAAGAAGGGCCCATGGAGAAGTTGAAGAGCCACGGGGTAAAGACAAAAGAATGATGGGACACATTTTCTCATGAAGAGTCATCTTGGGGAATACTAAGAGTCACCAAGTGAAGACAAAAGAGTAAGGGCACAATTTCTCATGAAGGGACACTTTAAGGAATACGAAAAGTCACCAAGATGAGGACAAAAGATGGAAGGATGTTTTTTGTCATGAAAGGTCACCACATGACTTTTCAAAGGCTTGAATATGAAGGGTCATCCATGTTTGGTGCCATTTTCCAAGAGGATTGACGGGTCACAAAGGGGAAAGGCCAAAGGTCATTTGGAAAGCTATAAATAAAGGCTTGAGAAGCCATTTGTAAATATGGAAGATAGAGGTTGATTTGATATTGTAATATCTAGCTTAGAAGAACAAGTGTGAGAGATGAATATGATTTGTATTTGTTATATCTAGCTTAGAAGAGCAAAGGTGAGAGAGAGGAAAGATATGTTGTATTGATCTATCATTTGTTGAGATATAAACATTGAGAGATAGGTGTGTGGTATACACAAAGGGGTTGGTGCTTTTGTGGGTTACTACTCATGAATTATTACTGGGTTGGTGCTCAGTAAAGGGGTTGGTGCTCTTATGGATTGGTGCTCAGCAAAGGGGTTTGTGCTCCTATGGGTTAGTGCTCATGAATAGTAGCTAGGTTGGTTCTCGGCAAAGGGGTCTGGTGCTCCTATGGGTTGGTGCTCACAAATAGTAGTTGGGCTGGTGCTCAACAAAGGGGTATGGTGCTCCTACAAGCTTGTATTGTAAATATTGTTTGGGTTTATGCTCATTCATATACTCGAGATTATTCTCTATGGTTTTTCCCACATTGGGTTTCCACGTTATATCTCGTGTCTCTCTCTATCTTCTGTGGTGTTTATTGTTTGAGTTTATTTTCATATCTTGAATGTTTGATTAAGTGAAATTTGGTTAAAGGAAAGTTTTATAAGATATATGATATACTGATTCACCCCCCCATTTTAGTATATCCTGTGCTTAACAAGGAGGATCCATAACACCTTTAGGATCACTAAGAACTATCCCCATGGCTTGGTATTTAGCCACAGTGGAGGAGCTTAACTACTATGATGCCATAGTCATAAGAAATTATCCTGATGAGCCCTGATGGGGTGAGTACAAAGCTAGTTTGGTAGGTGGTGATAGCGTGGTGACACCCATCAATAGGTTAGTTCCATAGGTGGACAGGTAGGGACCTCAAGAGGATAGGCACTAGGATGTAATGGTACCCAAGGAGACAGTGGTGTCCCAAGGGCATAGTTATGATATAGTTATGGTATACTATATTTTGTTGTATATCATTTTAATATTGTCCTATCAGCCAATGTAGTGAGATGTATATTTTGAGAGAGAGACATGTATTTTATTGTATATATTATGATTTTATAGGTAAAATAGTCAAAATTTATAGATACAATCCTAATTTATTGCTTATCATTCATGGTTTTTTATTTGATGTTTATGTTAATGATGTTGATTATAGTTATATTGATCATTAATGATGTTATATTAATTATGTTTATGTTATGGATATTGATACAGATGTAGATTCACCTAGCTAGGCATGTGATGAGATGCATTTGGTTTTATGTTCATATGATATTGATATGATAATGATGTTCATGCTAAAATTTAATGAGTATATAATTCTTTATTTATATTTAGACATGTGGTAACAATAGTTATTTGCTTATTTTCTCATGGATGCTATGATTGTGATATGATGATGGATATGCTGATGATGTGTGATTTTTCTTATGATACATGTTGATATGATGTTATGTAGTTATGATTATGGTTATGCCACTTTAAGGTAAAACACAAAGTAAGTTGAATAATAACACTAGATGTTAGAAAAAGCAAATAATCAAGAGACAAAAATCTTAGTGAATATATCAACCAATCATGATAGTATGAGAAGAGGGAATGATGATTCTTCCTGGTCAAGGACTAATACAAAAACTAAAGTTGGATTAGTTTAAGGAACATAAGTCCTTTAAATGCATCGCATTAGCATTTTTTAGTTGTTTAAAAGGTGTCTTGATCACATTATGCCAAGTGATCTCGAAATCCCTTGTTTATAGTGTGTAAAGGGGAGATGGATGAGAAATAAGACCTTCTTATGAGACTAGCATGCCTCTTTTGGAGATTAGAAAAGTGTCAATATAAACAAGCCTATGTCATATAAGGCATAGATTGATCTATGTGGGAAGTCTACTCATGAGAGTTTATTGTGGATTTAAAAATTATTTCTTATGAGAGCAAATTATGGATTTTAAAATTCTTTTGTTTTTTATTTTGCTTGTAAATGGGTCTTTTGATTATTTTGTAGTTTCTTGGGAGGGTTAGGGAATCTGATCAATGTGGGAAGATTCCAAGAAATTGCTTAATTTGACAAATTCTTTACTCAACCATCCTTCTAGGGAATGGTTTAAGTTTGTGAGATTTTTAAAATTCCTTTAAATAGCTATCATTCAAGGGAGCATTCCACCTTACTTGTAGAAATTTTGATATGTTTTTGGCAGCTATCCTTCAAGAGTAGTCTATGAATGTTAGGTATGACCCATGATTATTTTTAGTTATGATTTGATTTTGCTTTGTTTGATTTTTCTTAACATAGACTTGCTTACATAGGCTTAAAGGCTAACCTTTACGAAGGCCAAACTAAAATCACAAGAAGTTTTATTAGGTGTAATGGGGTTTAGGTAATAATGATCATGGGAATCTATCCTATAAAATGGGTAGAAAGTAACATGATAATCATGTCATGGGTAGAGCTGTGGTACCCATTATTCAAGATTAGGCCATGATTGTGATGGACAATCACATGATTTAGTTTCAATTAGTTACCCTTAAAATAAGGAGATGAATGTAGTTTTAAAAGCAAGGGATGAGCTTAAGTCAAACAAAAGGTGAGTTTGATCCTCTTTAAGAAAATAAATGATGTATATGTGAAGCATTAAGGGGCTCAAGTTTTAGGATTCCCTCAAGAGAGGATAACCAATAAGCTCTTGATCCATACTTATGGGTTATGATATAAAGTTTAAACTAAATGAAAGCAAATTTCCCCTAATTGATTTTATCCATATTAGTGACATGTTGGTTTTCCTTAAGATAAAGAATTTGATGTTGAATTCTTGAAATTTAAGGTTGTTGTTATAGGCTTGCTTGATTCACTCTCGATAGATATGAAGATGGGTGAGGGTGGATGAATGACATTCATCAAGTAGCCTAAGCTGGGCTAAATGATGTTGATGATAATCATCTTTAGAAATGAGCCCATATAAAGATATACAAAGTGATGGGATTTGAACATTGAGAAGTAAGATAGCCTCTAATCCAAACACTAGAGATAAATGGGTAGCACCTATAGGGGTTGTAATGCTAGTACAATAGGCCCATAAGGTAAAGGGGATGTACAAATGCCATTCTTGACTAGATGGATTAACCATCTTAGTGAACATGTTGTTAAGACTTTTGTTAGAGGCTTATGCCTAACCATTCACTTGAGTGTGATAGGGTGATGAGAAACTTAACTTGATACTAAATGCATCATGAAGACCTTGGAATTGCTTGTTTTTAAAATATTTGCTATTATTAGTGATAATTTTATGAGGAACACTGAAACACCAAATGATGTGATGGTTGATGAAGTTGATAATATTTTTTGCTTTGGTTAAGACTAGAGGAATAGCCTCTACCCATTTGGTAAAATATTTGGTCACGGTGATAATAAAATGGTGTTTTTGTTAAGAATGGGGGTTAGTTTCACCATTAAGGTCTAGACCCCACTATGAAAAGGGCTAAAAATCCATGGATATGTGAAGACTATGGATTGGTGAATGATGTAAATTGGTGTGTTGTTGAAATTTAACACACTTTTTTCACATAATCACAATTGTCTTGGTTAAGGGTAGGTTAATAATAACCAAGGAAAAGGATACATTTAGTGATGGTTAAGCCACTAAAGTGTCCCCTACATATCCCATCATACATTTCCCTGATAGCATTAAAGGCTTCATGATTACATAGGTAATGAAAGAGGAGACCATCAAAGCTGTGTTTATAAATAATTCCCCCCATAATGGTATAATGTGAGGTACTCTAAAAAAACACTCTTTGATCATTCCTAGAAATACCATAAGGAATGATGGTAAGGTTAAGATAGTTAAAGGTCTATTGATACCAAAGGTCAAGTTGGGTCTCCTCCACACTAAAGATGGTAGGAGAATTTGGTTTGACATTAGAAGGATGGGTAAGTCTGGATAATGATATATATATTAGATTTAGAGGGTGTAGATGGGAGAGGTGATGGAAGCCATGGTGTTGACAAACTTGTTGGTAGATCATGGAGTTGATTGGATATGATAGTGTTCAAATGATGTTAAGAGTTCATTAAATAGTTATTTTTACAATTGAAAAACATCATTCTTACATTGGTAAGAGCCATTTATTTTATTGACCACAAGCTGAGAGTTACCAAATATGTTGATCATTTTGACTACTAAGTCTAATGCAGTTTGAAGGCCTAAGACTAGGGCTTTGTACTTAGCCATGTTTTTGGTACATTTGAAATATATCTTGAAGGATAAAATAAGAGGTTCAATATGCAAGGGAATAAGGATGATACTAGCTCCCCTAGCACACTAACACTTTGATCCATCAAGGAACATGGTTACCTTATAGGTGAAGGCTACTAAAGAGAGGGTTATGATAGACTCAATGAGAAACTCAAGAGGATGATTTGGTTATCTACTAATGTTGCTTCAGCTAATTGATTGGTAATGACTTTCCCTTTAATTGAGCTTTGATGAAGAAACTAAAGGTCAATCTCTACTAAAAACATGATCCACTTGGCCATACATTGATTTTGGTATGGCTTAGAGTGAATATAATTAATTGGGTCTGTATTGGTTATGACATTAGTTTTATGGTTAAGATGGTAGTGACAAAATTTGGTGTCCATGAAGACTAGGGATAGGCAAAGTTTCTTGGTATGGGTATACTAAGTCTTGTATTATACAAGCATGTGGTTGATGTAGTAGAAAAATTTATGTTTTTGGTGTTCATCCTAATGAGCAAGCATTGCCCATAGGGAGTGGTCAGTGGTGGAAATATAAATTTATAAAGGCTGATAATCCCTGGGAGGGATGAGGACATGTGGAGACAAAAGGTACTTTTTGAGTGAATCAATGGCATTTTGATTGTCATCATTCCATTTGAAAGAGACATCCTTCTTCAGGAGGTTATGAAAGGGATAGAATTAATTTGAGGGTTGAGAGATATAGCGATGAATGGATTGGAGCTTCCCTTACAAAATATAGATTTTATTTAGATTGATTGGTGGAAGGATGTTGAGGATTACTTTGATTTTCATAGGATCAACTTTGATTCCCTAAAGGTAAATGATAAAGCCAAGGAGTTTTCCTAAAAAGACCCTAAAATGCACTTCTTGGGGTTAAGGTGGACATGGTGATGGATGAGACACTCAAAAATAATTTTGATAATGACTAAATGATCCTTATGATCTTTATATTTCACAAGAATATCATCCACATAGTCCTTAAAAAATTTGTGGATAAGGTCATGGAAGATGTAGGTCACAATACATTGGTAGGTTACACCAACATTCTTTAGTTTGAAAGGTATGAACCTATATCAAAAGTTACCACATGAGGTGATAAAGGTAGTTTTGGGTTGATCTTTAGGGGAAATTAGGATCTTATTGTAACTTGAGAACCCATCTATGAGAGATAACATCTTGTGGTTGGTTGTAAGATCAACTAGCTGGTCGATGATTTGTAGAGCAAAGTCATATTCTAGTAAAGTAGGGTTGAAGTAATGAAAGTTCACATAGATTTATAGTCCCCCTATGGATTTGGTGATAGATATAGACATTCAAGACCTAATGGGGGTAATCAATGGGTTGAATGAAATTGATAGATAGTAGACATTAAAGTTCTTTGAGAAGAAGGGCTATGTGAGGGTGCATTCATCAAAGTTTCTACTTGATGAGTTTAACATCATGGTTGGTGACTATATTATGGGTAGATATGAAGGGTTCAATTCATATCATGTCACTATAAGACCAAGTAAAGGCTATGTTATGATATTTCAAGGAGGGAAAATCCTGAAGTTCCTTAAAATTTAACATTTGGCCAATTTTGATAATGTAAGGGTTGTCTAAAGTGTCCAAGTTTATATCCATGGTGGATTTGTTCAACATGTTTGAAGTCTCTAGAGGTAGTGATTTATGGATGGAGGAATCTGGTGCACCAAGATAGGTGAGAATAGAGTCATCATCCTAAAACTAAATGATATTAATGGTAATAGTGTCATCTCATATCATCTCAGGATGGTTCATGGGGATGGTAATGGTTTCCCCATCCTTTTAATAAGTTAGGGGTATGAGTATGATCATGTTGATGAAAAAATAGATGGGATCATTTCATCATCCCTATTCTTAGGTGGAGAAGAGGTTGGTGAGGAAGGGATATCTCCCTCACTAGTGGTGATGGTAGATGGTTTAGTTTTCATCCTATTGGGTAGAATGAAACTGAGGTCATGTTTCTCATGAGGATTTTTGGCCCCAATTAAAATCAAATCATGTGGTCCATGCTCATATCATCCAAGACTAAATCCTTTCCAATCACACTATGGAGTTCTTGGAAAAGTCTGAGTTGTCTAGATAGGAGAAGATGGAGGTGAATGGTTGAGGTAAAAAAGAGGTGACAAAAGCACCAAGGGGTTTGTTAACTCCTCCATAGATGAAATGGTTTTGATAGTTTGAAGGCTTGAAAGGAATAATGGATCTGATATTGGGGTCATAACTAGGTTGGTGGTCACATTTCCCATACTCTTAAGGATTAGGGAAAGCGTAAAGATGAGGAGGCAATATTCCCCAAGTGAAAGGCATTGGTATGTGGATTCTAAATGGTTTATGGTGGGAATTTCATTTGAGTTGATTGATGAGATAGTAGATGCCTCATTAATCAAAGGATACATTATTTCATCCTTCATGGTCGAGTGATTGTCTTTGACTAATGAAGGTGTGCTAGATGGAGATAAGAGGATGTCATTGGGTTGATAGGTCATGTTGCATGATGAAAAGGGACTTGGGTCAGCTTGTATAGTGACAACCTAGCCTTCATGTTCAAGTTTAATGTAATGATGAAGGGTAGATGGTACACAAGCCATGGATTAGATCTAGGGTTATCCCAATAAAAAATTATACTATAATTCAACTTCAACTACAAAGAATAGCTCTGGGAGCATATGTAGTCCTAAATGGATATAAAGGACAACAATTCCTAAATTAGTGGCCATGGTGTCGTTAGAGTATCTAAGGATGGATGAGGTTTTGAACATGACATTTTTTGGTTGAGTTTATTTAGGATGGACCTATATTGATTGCAATGCCTCTATCATTACTTGATAATGATGGGGTGAGGTAGAAATCAACTTGTATAGGCTCATCTTTGTCAAGGTTTGGTGAAGTTGTTTGAGAACCACTCTTTTGATTGATTCACAGGGGTTAGATTGAGATGTACCTAATAGAGATACCTTGTATTTTATTAAAGGTGAAGGTACTTTATTTTGACTTGGTTGGGAGGTGAAATATGGGTATGTCCATGGGATGGATACTTTTCCCTTCCCCTTATCCTTTTACTAAGCATGTGATCATGTGACCATATGGATAGTATGGATAAAGGGAATAACTAGGGTAGGAGACTGGTTTGGTTCCCTATCACTCTAAGGTGAGGGTGGGGGATTAGGTAATCATTGGGTAGTGGTTATTGATTATTGGATTGGCATTAGGCCTGTGGGAGGTTCATATGTTAATAAATCTTCCTCATCATAGAGCCGATGGATTATGGCTTGGATAGCTTTGTAGTTCTGCATGTCATGCCCAGGTGTCTTATGATAGGCACATACTTGGTGGTCATTATACCAGATGGGTTTTGAACCTAGAGGGTTAAATGGTTTGATAGGAGGTAAGGTCAATTAAGAGGCTTCCAGTAACCTTTTTAAAATAGTTAAGTAAGACTGAGCTAAAGGTGGTGAAGGTCTAGATATTTTGACCTTGGTTGGTAAGATGGGAGTCTTTTAAGAAATGGGTTTGGTTTTAGAGGTCTTGTATAAGGTGGAATTATTAATGTGTGATTTTTGTTTAGGTAAAGAAGTTGATAAGTTGGAGGTAGGAAATGCCAAGGTATCTAGGTTGGTTATTGATGGCTCGATAAAGATGGGCATGCCAAAAAGCAAGAGTGATGGGGTAACCAAAAATGGTGGTTGGGTTATGGTTAAAATATTTTGCTTCTTAATAAAATTAGAATAATGAGGCCCTAATATAGAAGGCAAGGTTGAGGGGGAAAAACCCTAGCCTTTTACTGGATTTACCTCCTTGGTTGATTTGGTTTGGTGTTTAGCTGGTGGGTTTAGGGAGGTGAGATCTAGTTTTAAGGATGGGTAATTAAGGCTTTGCATAGGGAAGATGATAATGTTTTTAGTTGGTTTGGTTGAAGTGATAGAGGATGATTTGGTTATTCAAGATTTGGTTGAGAAATGGCTAGGTTGGTAGAGGATTTTACTGGTTCGATTCATATGATAGTAGCTTAGATGATAGAAGTGGTAGGATGATGTATCAAAGAAGTGGTTGGAGATTCTTGTTTGGTAATGTAAGGGAGACCCAATTTTTTCCAAAAGTTATCCTAATATAAGTCAAGTTTGGAGATTAATTCTAATCTCTAAACTAATCTAGATAATGATTGATAGACTGGTCTTGTCTCCTGGGTAGTGGGTTCAAAACATAAACCCATAGGTATAGAAAGGGGGATGATGACCTCATCCTTTTCCTCAATCAAAGGATACAAGATTGGGATAGGTGATTCCTCTATGGGAGGTTTAGGTATGGTGATCTCTTCCTTGGGAATGATCTCCAAAGGGGGAGTGAATTCTTTGGTAGTTAAGGGAAGAGGTAAAGTGGTGATGGTTGCTTACTCTAATATGTCAATTGAAGGAGGGGTTAATGACTCCACTACCTCAATAAGTTGAGGAGGTGAAAAAGTTACTTCTATGGTTTAGGTATCCAAAGGAAGAGAAGGTAATTATTATATCTCGATAAGTGGAGAGGGTGAAGAATAGGTATGTTGGGTGGTAGGTTCTTCACCAATGAGCATGTGAAGAACCACATTGATAGTATGGATCTCATGAGAAGACTCAGTTCTATTGCTCTCATTTCTAGTAGGTGCATGATTAGGAAAGGTTTTGTGAAAATGTCAAGGTCTTGGTTTGAAGATGCTTTGGGGTTGTCCAACACAAGCTCCCCCTTGTCAATGAGGGTTTGGATAAATTCTTTTAAGGTATTATACCTAATAATGTCATGCCCCACTACTTGATGGAAAACACATAGGTCATTTTCACTATAATAGCCAGGTGCAAGATCAGAAGAATCATATTATTGAGGGAGTTTTATGGGAGGAAACTATATGATATTAGCTTTCAACAAATTCTATAGGACCAAAGCATAAGATTCCTCAAGTGGAGTAAATTGCTTCTTATTGTTTTAGTTTTGGTTCTTTGATTTTTATTTTGAGGAGTTAAAGGATTTTAGTTGATTGATAGATGGTGGAAGAGTATTCTTAAGAATAACTACATTCATAGTTCCCTTACTTTTTCCATTGGTATTGGTTTGGTTTCTTGGTTTATAGGAAGAGGCCCCATTGGATTTGTAGGTAGAGTTTTTGTTTTTCAATGTTAACTTTCCTTCATTGATGGCTCTATTTTATAGCTTACACACCATGGTAAAAGCCTCCATAAAGGTTATAAATATCTAAACATGTAATGTAGAAGAGATGTGCTTAGCACATGCCTGATCAAAAATTTCTATCAGTTAAAGTTAGGGTAAAAAGATAGAAAATTGATTTATTAGGCTCATTTAATGGGCTATAAAATTAGCAATAGATTCATCATAAAATTTCTAGATAGAGTAATGTTTAGTGATGGAAACTTTCTTGGATATGTTTATTAAAAAGTGATCTAAGAAATTTTGGGCTAGTTGGGTGAAAGAGAAGAGATAATGTCTGGTTATTGCACTATACCAATCTAGTGCTGGATCAAGCAGGGACATGGGGAAGGTACAAAGAAGGAGAGAATCATCATAAGTAATCAAATAATATGAATGCCTAAATTATATAATGTGATATTAGGGGTCCTCCTTAATTTGAAATTTAGAAAACTTGGGAATTTTACACTAAGGAGGATAAGGTTTGATAGGGATAGATGGGTGGGTAGGTTAGTTGCATATTTGGTCATATGATAAAATATTGTGAGTACTAGAGATGGATGACTCTAAAGTAGTAATTTCATCCATGAGAATTTTCATTAGATCTATTTAGGGTTATGTACCTAAAAATTTGTGAGGTGTATACTATTGTGGTGGTTGGGTAATATATTGATAGTTGATGGAAGGTTGAGAAGTTACCACATATTGATATTTGGACATACATGGTTAGGTGGATGCTATGTAGGGGTAGGTGTATATAATTGGTTTGGTAGTGGGTAGAGGTATTTTCCCTTATGGTTTAGGGATATATCCTAGGTTAGGTGCAATGGGAACTTATTGAGAGGTAAAGGTCAGTGCTGACTATGGTGATAGAAGGGTTTCTCACAAGCTGGGAAGGCATTCCATAAGGTGGGTCCACATCTATGACCAAAGTAGGGGTATGGTGAGGCATGGTGCTGAGATAATGTTGAAGGGACATAAGGTTATTATCTAAGAAGGTGTAAAAGTCTGTATCTCCTTAGGAAACTTCTTGGGGGAAAGTATGTCTTCTTGAAGGGTGAGGAGATTCTTCTAGTTTAGAGGCACTCCATGGATGAAGAGGTAGAAGAGGTTTATTGGCTTAGTGATGGGTTCTATTATTATATAATTTTTCACTATTAGTGAGTTAGGACCATACAAGATAAGGGAGAGAGAATACAAAAAAAATGTCACCACTCAAATAGAGAGAAGACAAGAAATGAGAAAGGAAATCAAACACACACTAAAAAGTATGTTAAGTCCTAAAGTTATTTTTAGTTTCTCTTTTGGCTTATGCCTTAAGATTTGTAATAAATTGTTTGACTAAAATTGGCTTGTACAAAAGGTACTATAAAATAAGTCTATGGTTGGTTTTAGGTTGTATTTAGGATCTCAAAAGGATATCTATTGGAAATTAATATGTGTGTTAGTATTAGGGCCTACCCCCTCACTTAACACATCGTAGCAATAAGGGTGTTGGCTTATTATCCAATATATACCAATTTTTAGAGTTTATACTCAACTAGAGAATTGAGTTGCTTCTCTCCTTGGTAATGACCTCCAAGTAGAATTTCTAGGAAAGGGTAAGGTGACTACTAGGTGATGAAATCCCAGTTGGGCCTTATGTCGAGTTGTTTAGATGTTTGATTTATGTAGGTGGTTTCATTTGTGTGTGTGATACAAGTGTTGCTATGATTGGATTAATTTTATTTAATTTAACTAAGTGAGCTAAACTCGTAAGAAACCAATGTATGCAGATGATTTTAAACCCTAAAGAAATTTTAATTTCATTTATGAGCACATAATAGGGAGAAGATCATGTAGATGTAAAAAAAATAAACCCAAGTAGAGACTCAAGGGTTCCACTAGGAATTATAAAATGTTTTAGAGGATTCCATATTATATTCTAAGAGAGGAAGAAGAAATAAACTATATACAAGTATGGTAAAAACACTTGTTTGGTTATGCACACATTGAATTAGATGATTGTAGAGAGATCTTATTTGGCTTTGGAGGAATGACCTAAAAATAAGATAACACTAAAGTAAATTGTTGGTTAAATAGATGATTGGGTGGATTTACTTATTCTAGTTAAATCCAGGAAGTAAGAGCTTCCTCAAGGGCTATCAATCCACACATTTTAAACAATCAAGTTTATAAAAAAGAAGATAAAGTAATTACATCAACAATAAAAAGGTAATGAAATTGAATACAATAAATTCTTGATAAAGAAATAGACTAAAATGATTAATTTAGTAGTAAACAAATTAATACTAATGATAAATAGGTCAGGTGTGATTCATAAAAAAAGTTGGGGGTATATTAATAGGCAAAAAAAAAAAATTGGATTTGGTTGAGGGTGGGTGGATGAAAATAGATTGCTATTATTTTTTACCATAGTGACCATTGGTGGTTGGTGTGATTATCGACAATTGAGGCGACCATCAACTGATGAGGCAACCATCAATGGTTAGGTAGACTGTCAGTGGTTAGGATGATTGTTGGTGGTTACTATGTGTTGGGCATGGTTAATAAAAGGATAGATTGATAAGATCATAGAAGGTAATTATATGAGATTGGTTTATGCTGGGATGATTACAAAATAGAAACAAAGTAATTGACATATTAAAAATAATTACTTAACTTACCAAAGGTTGATGTAGTGAATGATTGAGGTGGTTGTCTCATTAATAGATATTGACATGATTATAGTAGAGTAAAGGTACTTGGATATCAATAGAGGGATGGTATGACATAGCCTCTCTGATGTGATGATTAAATCACTAGATTTTTGAAAGAAGTAAGTTGTAAAAAAATCTAGATGCAAAAGCTCTTGAAGTCCTAGATGGATCCTTTTTCACCTATTGTTCCTATCTTCTTATATGAAGGAGAGGTGTAACAAGACATTTAATAGGAGGTATAACTTATTTTTTAAATTTAACTTGCACATGCATTATATCTCACAAAAATTAGATGATCTAATTATAAAAAATCAAGGCAGAGTGAAGGGTCAACTAAGATGGTTTGGATGGTGGAACCTGACCATCAGTGGTCAATGTGACCATCAATAGTTAAGGTGACCATAAATAGTTGAAGGAAAAATTTAGGTTGAGCTAAAACTTGGGTTAAGTCATTAGGGCAAACTAACTAGTGTTAGATAGGTTTGTTGATCGAATGGTCTATGTTGGGCCCAAGGGGGTCATGAGGTTGTCCAAGGAAATTATGACATTAAAAACTATTATGTGCAGATTTTTGGTGTCCACAAATAACTTATCAACATCTTTGTGCTTGAATGAGCATTTATTATCAGATATAATTGTGCAAGGGATACCATAGTGATAAATGAGATGGTTGAAAATGAACTTGTAAATTTGCTTTCCAGTCATGTAAGTGAGGGGTATATATTCAACCCACTTAGTGAAGTATTTGGTGGTGGTAAGGATATGTTTATGGACATCAAATGAGGTAGGATTGATCTTCAAAATGAGGTCAAGGCCCCATGTATAAAATGGCCATGGGGTCAATATTAGTTTTAGATTCTTGGCTAGGGTATAAATCATATTGTCATATTATTAACACTTATCACACTTCTTCACATATATAATTACATCTATGTCTATTGTGAGCCAATAATAACTAGTATGCAAGATAGTTTTAGATAGGATTGTATTTATAGTGTTGGATTCACATAATCTTACATGAACTTCCTATAATACTAGTGTAGATTCTACTAAATTTAAATAATGAAGTAGAGTTCCATCAAAACTACAGTGGTAAAGAGTTGATCCTAGTAAGGTATAATGAGTGGTTTGATGAATGAAGGCTTTGGATGGCTTGGAGTAAATTGGTCATGGGGGTAGTTGGTCATAGATAGGTTAGGTGGTATAAGTTGGTCATGACGGTATTTTTAAAGGTATGAGTACCAAATAGAGCTAAGACCAACAATATCACAAATCATCATGATAATTGAAGGTATATGAGCTAGTGCTAGTAAATTCTCAATGAGAAACTAATACTCTCTAGATATGTTTATTTGGAGAATGAAAGATATAATAATAGCTATAACATATTTTGGTTTTTTTACATGGCCTTGGTATATGTTCAAAATGGACATCAACAATCTGTCATTTGAGAATGTCAACCATGGCCTTATATGGAACCATCTTGTCATATTTGGTTTGAAAGTGGTCTATAACATGATTGATGATCAATTAAGAATCACCATAAACCTTAAAATGAGATATATTACATTTTACTACTTGTCGATGTCTTGTAACAAGTGATTCATATTTATCCATGTTTTTAGTACAAGGAAAGTTGATCTTGAATGATTTAGGGATTAGATTGCCCTATGGTCTAATAAATAAAAGGCCTACCCCCAATCCATGTGTTGTCAATGATCCATCAAAATATAGCTTATAGTGATTCTTCTCAAGAGGTGTGTCAATTATGGTAAGTATGGATTCATCAAAAAATTGAAATAAAAGCAATTTTATATTAGTAAGGGGTGCTTCAACAAGCTGATCTAGAAGAACTTGCCCCTTAATGGATTTTGGGGTGATGTATTCAATGTCAAACTCACTAAGAAGCATGATAAAATTGGCCATGTGGCCTTGCAAATATTATTTAGATAGTAGATACTTGAGTGGATATGGTCTTATTTTTTAACATGTAGTGGCATAGTTTCTAAGATGTGAAGACCATGGCTAAACAAGGTTTTTCTATGGGCATATAATTATGTTCATATGTGACTAGTGTATGAATTAAGTAGTACATGGCATGATATTTTCCATTATCATCATGATAAGCTAAAATTTCCCCCATGGAATTATCAGTAGTAGATAGATACAATAAGAATGGCTTTCCTGGCATAGGAGGCAATAAAATAGGTGGATTCCTTGGATAGTCCTTTAACTATTGAAATGTTTTTTGGAAATCATCTCACAATTAAATGTGACTACCTTATTCAAAATATTCATAAAAATATGGCATTTATTTCCCAATTATGATACGAAGCATCGGATAGACTAGTTCTTGCCCTAAAAACTATGGATCTTCTTCAAATTAGTCAATGGTGGCATTTTAGTTATAGCTTGGACTTTAACTAGATTGACTTCAATACCTCAATGAGAAATAATGAAGCATAGTAATTTTATTTATGTGACTCCAAAGACACACTTCTTAATATTAAGTCTACCTTTTTACTCACATAGCATTTAAAATATTTTTTGTAGCACTACAAGATGATTAGACCTAGTCTTTAATTTACCCAAAATGTCATTGACATAGTCTTCAATAATCTCATGCATCATATCATGAAATATGATGGTCATGGATATTTGATAGGTGGCCCCTACATTTTTAATACCAAATGGCATAACCTGATAATTGAATGTACCCCATGGAGTGGTGAACACTATTTTGTATTGGTCTTCTAGTGCTATCTTGATATGGTTATACTTTAAAAATCCATCCATTAAAATAATTTCATGACTTGTTGTGGAATCAACTATCATGTCAATGTTTGGCAAATAAAAATTATCCTTAGGTCAAGCTTTGTTTATATCATGGAAATTAATACAAATTCTAATTCCTTCTAGCTTTTTTCTACGTAACACAACATTGGAGATCTAGTTTGAATAGTCAATTAACTAAATACATCTTGCTTCCAAGAGTTTTTAAAACTCTTTCTTCACTAATACAATAATTTGAGGATGCATCTTACACAACTTTTGTTTTATGAGTTTGGTATCAGGATTTACCTCAAGGTGGTGCAGAACTAAAGAAGAATCCAAACCTGGCATGTCAAAATATGCCCATGTAAATATATCTACAAATTCCCTCTAAAGGGTTGTAACGACTTCACATTACTTATAAGTAAGGGATACACATAACTTGATCCACTTTGGGTCATTTGGGGACCCAATTTTAACCTCTATTGTATCTTCTACTAGAAGGGTCAAACGATCTTCAAGGATAGTGGGCCAAGATTTGATCTAATTTGTAATGTTAGAGTCTTCTATTAGGATGGGTTATGTGAGATCTCCTAAGCATGATTAATTAGAGTCCCCTAATGGAAGGTTTAACCATGTAATAAGAACTATTAGAAACTCCTAAATGATTCAATCAAAATATTGTTGTTCTTCAAAATTGAACTCAAAATCATAGACAAGTTCATTGTTAGTGGTCTCCTAAGTTATGATTGAGGAAGGTTGAACACCCCCATTTAATAGTGTCTATAATAGGTTTTCACCACTAGACTAACCTTTTTCTTTACTTTTTCCCTAGTTAGAAATTTCCTTAAATAAGTTTTCACTTTGGGACCTCATTGTTTTAATTATTTTGTTTTGGCTAAGGGTGTTCATTTGCTTTCCAAAATAGGCTTCTTGATCCAACTTGATTGAGAACCCTGAATTATGGTCCCCCAATAAAACATTGTCTCTAAGGCCCAAAAAACCACAAAAATCCTCATAATTTTAAAACTCATCAATTGTCACATTAGATTCTTGTTGGTCCCAGTCTATCAGTTATGGATATTACAATGGTAATGGGTTATGATGAATGACTGGTTTAAGGGTACAAATAAAATTAGTGTTAAATAGGTTGGTCTCAATTAGGTCATTAAAAAGGCTATGATCAAATTCTACTTTGTTGTTAGAATCATCATCACTAGTTGATGGTAATTGAACATGATTAAGGTACATTGGGTCACCCCTAGGCAGTTTAAATCCAAGTCCATAGGGCCCTTTATAACTAGTCATGGAAATTGGCTCAAGTGTTCCTTGTTGATTTAGTTTGGTGCCTCCTCCTTCATAGTATTGATTTCTCATGATCTTATTGGGAATAATATAATTCACATTATCTTAATAATGGGTCTACTTATCATTGTACAACCATGATTCATCTCTTTCAAGAGGGTCCTATTCTGGGATAAATGCTAGTATAAATGTGATGGGTCTTGAACTATACTTTTTACCTTTGCCCTTATGTTGCCATTTTAGATGAGGTGGATTAGATTTAGACCTTATAAATTAATTTGGTTTCTATGTAAGGTTTGAAATTTGAAAGGTATCTTGGGTCAAATACTGTCTCAATCCATTAGGCAAGATGGTATAATGATTGGATATCTCAGGAGGTGGCATGTGGGAAAGGGAATTAAGGTTATTGGGATCAATGCAGTTGTCCTCTAGTAAATTAAGGACTATTACCTTTCACTTATCCTATTTGGAGACTAGATTCATTTTTAAATGATAGTTATAGCTCTTGAACTTGCCATTTAGGTATTTACAATGCCTATAGGGATGCAAATCTCTTAGTATACAAACTTCCATCCTTGAATGGAATAATTTGATACATTAGTCCAATGTCAATGGGACTACACAAATTTCATGTAACCAAGGTCTTCCCAAAAGCATATTTTATCAAAAATCAATGTCTAACACATGGCAAAGTGTATCATGGGTCAAGGTCCCAAGGATAACTAGTAAATAGATGGTGCCTTGCGATTATTGTTCTTCATTATCATACAATTTGATGGTTATTATTTATGTTTGAACATATGCCACCATTTTTCCAAGAATCTTGATGAGATTTAGAGACACTATGTTTTGACCTGATCCATTGTCTATAAGGACACATTTTACTTGCTACTTTATACAAAATTCAATGTATAAGGGATTATTATGCAATGAGAAAAGGGATGACATAA
The DNA here is from genome assembly GCA_037957365.1 of Torreya grandis. NCBI lineage: Eukaryota > Viridiplantae > Streptophyta > Pinopsida > Cupressales > Taxaceae > Torreya > Torreya grandis. Next base: position 931,699 of record JARHVA010003642.1, read on the forward strand.
CTATTTGGTTGAAAGTGACTTTTTGGATTGGAGCTAGGTGTCCAACCAAAACTTGGAATTTGTCATGGGATATGTCACTTGAAATAGTGGATTGACTAAAGAACTCATTTAAAATGTTTTTATGGATTTTTGACATATGTAACAAATCTAAAATGGATATTTATGTGGGCATATTTTTCAATTATTCCACAATGTAAAACTTCGTTTCTTATTCAGTGTTAAATGGTTTATTCCAAGTCTAAACATCTAGTTGGGTGATGGGCAAAGTGGTAGATGGCTATGGGCTCAAGATGGTAATCTTTGATTTCCAAGTTCTGATTACACAAACAAGACAAAATAAAATACCATGATTGATAAAAAATGACAATGATGGTGGGAGAATAGATAGGATAAGTCTCAGTCATTGGTATAACTGCACATGGTCATGAAACAATGATGATTTATTAGTATAGGGTCTAAAATTCATAATCCTTACTTTTTGGTACACTTGTATGTGGTCATAGGTCAAGGAAGGATCATCAATATCAGTTGGGAGATTAACATTATTTAGCAAAGGTCTTGATTGATTGGTATTTAGTTTCACATTTATGGAGATGGTGTTAACACTACCTCCTTTAATATGACCTACAACCTTGGTTTAGTCATATGCGACTGCATGGTAGGTTTATTGGTTATTATTATTCTAACCCTAGTTTTATCCATTGGTTAGATGTTATTGGTTATATTTTTGTTGATTCTGTTAATTCTATTGGTTAGTATTTAGTTATTAATACTATTATTTTTGGTGTTGTGATGGATGTTGTTGCTATTGTGGTTGGTTGTTATGTTATGGAAAAGGGTTATGAAAGATTTCAAGGTTCTAATTAGAAGTGGAAGTACCACCATCCAATGTTATCTCCTTATTCTCCAAAATATTCTAAATCAAATGTTTGATTTGCACATAATGGTACAAATTATACCCATTAACCCAATGATATTCATAGAATTTATTTTGGTGGTACCAATCAGGATAAGGAATGCCCCTAAGGTAATGTTTTAGTATAGGCTAATTAATTATATTAGTGGTATAAAGTTTGAAAAAAATAAATTTAATAAGTTCTCTAAGGTCACTAAAAACATGATGAGTAGGTACTATTATCCTTAATGGAAGGGCTTGTAATGGTAAACGTTGTTGTATTTGTTGTATAGGCCTAGGCTATTGCACTTACTGCATTTGATAAAAAGGTTGTGGGTTAGCCATGATTTTCATATGTTACTTAGGTTGAGTAGATGGTGTTTTCACCATTTGGACATGTATCAACTCTGTTACTCCATTTCCAATAACATTTTTTTTGCAATTGAATTGTTTCGGTCTATCATTATTATTGTCCTATGTTAGTTTTTATGCTTATGCTTGGACTTGATGCTATTTTTGGCCATTTCCTTGATTGGTACCTTGATTCTAATTTTATAAATTAATATTGATGATCCTTTTGTAAATAAGGGCTCACTCAATCAACAAAACTTTATCAATGATCTCTTTAAAGGTATGTTCACATTGTATTTATTGATGATAAGATATCTCATTATGCAAATTGTTGGTAAACATAATGGCTAATTATTTATCTAGTAAACTATGGGTAAATTGTCTTACAAGGGATTTTCATCACTATAGATAACTTGAAAAACTTTCACCAACCTTTTATTTATCTTACATCAAGTTTACCAATGAAATATCATGCTTGAGATTGTATGAGAAATGTTGCATAAACTTGTTTGAAAGATCATCAAAATTTGATACTAAATTCTTGGGTAGCTTTAAAAAATAATCTAAGGCTTGTATTACTAGAATTATTTGGAAAAATAGAAATAATTATATGTCATTACATGCCATTGGCTGGCATGAAACCAAAAAAATTAGTAAAATGAGTCTTGGGGTCACCTTTCCCCTTGTAATTATCAAATTTCAATCATTTGTATCCTAGAGGAAATAATATCTATAAGTACTCCATGTTAAAAGGATAAGAACACATATCATCCAAATTAAACTTTTTGGTTTTTTTCCCAGCTTAGATGGCAATAATCACATCCATCATATGTTACAGTTCTTACACTAGGAAACTAGAGGGAACATTGATTTGAGGTGGAATATTGGCTTAGGTAGATGGTTGAGTGGTAGCAAGTGGAGTACTTTGACTAGGGTATGATGGAGGTATTTCCTAGGGGATGTTGGTTTGGTTGGGGAATATACCAAGAATACATATGCATAGATTAGGGTTTAATAGTTGAAATTACATGTATTGTAGTGTGATATTATAGTTGAAATTAGATATATGGGCCTAATTTTGAGGATTTTAAGGTTGGGATGGAGGAATACGGATGTATTATTCCTATTGAAGTTGAATAGGGACATGCTTCCCACTAATCAAACCTTACTATTGAGGGGATACTTTTGAACCAAGACCCTATCTTTAAACTAGTATCACATTCTACACAAAAGGTAAAGGTTGCCTAATTAGTACTTGAGGAACATTGGAACCTCTTTGTTGTACAAATCTTAGTTGGGAAGTGGACACATGTTGGAGATTCAAAATTTGTTACTAACTAATATTCATACACTATTGATTAGACTTTATTTGGATTTGAATTGGTATATTGGTCTGTGAGTAAAGAGGTATGTTCATTGCTACCTAGAGAGGTGGAACATTGGTTGCACCCTATTGAGGTGGTAATATGTTCTACCTATATTTCATTGATATGTTTGATTATGATTTATATTATATAATTACACTCATTACCTATTAGAGAGGAGTAGGATTAACCACATTTTATTATTGAGGCATGACATTAGTCATTGGTTGACTACCTAATCCTATTGGTTGAGCACTTGAAGAAGCATTTAAATGAAGATTAGTGGTAGTATTTGGTTGTGATTAGGATATAGAAATTCCAATTACATAATTTGGATAACCACTCATTATATTAACTAAAGGTACACTACTTTATAGACTAGTTATTTATGTACTTACACCATTTTGGTTTGGATTGGATATTGCTTGAATAATATCCACTCTATTTTACTCAGTATTATGTGTAGAAGCAATAGACACCTCTTCAATGGTTGGAATATGAAACAATTTATCAAACAAAGTGTATTTCATGAATAGGTCTACATCTTTATTATCTTGACCAATTAATTCTATTAACACTCCAGTTGAAGGAACTAAATCTATGAGAGGTATATTTAACATATTCTTCTGATTAAAATTACACACTAGGTTTAAGTAAGTTTGAAAGTGATCTTGTATGGGGTCCTTTCCTTTGAAAATCATATTATGGTCTTGATATTCCATTGGGGCTAGAGTTAAAGGATTGATAGAGGAAGCCTATTGACTATATAATATGTTGTGAGGCATTCTTACTAGAATTGACAAATTCTCATGGGGGAAGTCCAACAAAAACTTAGCCCCTACTTATATATCTCTAACCAAAATCTCATCCTTGGTTTATAATAAGTGACAATCAAATGAATAAGCATCATACATTGATGGTGTAGTAACATAGTATGGTTGTTGAGGAAATGGTTCTTCAATTTTAGGTACAATAGCTAGGTATTTTTTTGTTATCTCATGATATTTCTCTGAGTATGGAGGCATGTTAATAAAATAATGATCCAATGGGTCCTGGTTTTATTCCCTTGTTTGATTTTTAAAGATGGATAAGGATCCATCACATAATCAATATTATCTACATAGGGATCTTGAACTATTTCTTCTTGTGTGATTACGTTAATAAATCTTGAATTGTACATGAGGACACTATGAGTGTAGGAAGACATGTTGAGATCTATAGTAAATGCTTCATGACCAAAAGGAATAGAGTTATATAAACTATGAAAAAGCAATGTCTAAAAAGAGGTTCAAAGTTGATCTAAATTAGTCAAAAGGATGGATATATATGTCAAAGAAAGGTTCATTCAATGACTTTTGATAAGACAAGCTAATGTCAAATGTTTAACATTACACGTCTCACATAAAAAGGTCAAGTAAAAGGACTAAAATAAAAATGGTAATTTTTAGGGTCAAAGTGTTTCAAATGAGTCTAATCTAAGAAAAATAAAATTTGATAGGTATTTTTTCTAAATTCAGTGTCAAAATCTAGACCCAAATAGGTTGTGTTAGGACTCTTATCCAAACAACGTCAAAAACTAGACTTTAAAAATAGATGAGATATTTGATCTAACAGATTTGAAAAACTTCTAACAAAAACTAGGAATTTGACTCTTGGACATAAAATTGATCAAAGAGTATGAGTTGTGACACAAAAGGCACTTGGAGATAGTTTATTTTCTCCCAAATAATGACACAAAATAGATTCTTTTGACCAAAAACCTAGATAAAGGTGAATGGTATAACTGCACTAGACAAAGGCTCATAAAGAAAACTCAAATTGGTTTGAAATTTTGGAAAAAAATTATAATCTATCAAAAATAGGCCTATGAAACAAGTTTGGAAATAATTTTATTAGTGTAATAATCCCAAAATACTCATAAGTTATGACAAATGTTTGCTTCAAGAGTCTAAGGCAAAATGGTTTATCATGATTTTGGTAATGCAACACTACTCTCCTCAACTAAAAGGACACATACACATAGAGTTTGACAAATCTCTAAGGAAAAAGTGTGGTATCAAATTAACTCAAAACAAATGGCAAATAGGAAAGGTAGTACAAAGTGTAGCCTATGACTCAAAGTGTGAGTGATATGTAAGATGACTTGAGTCCTACAAAATGATGCTAATGATTATGAGTCTAAAAATGACCCTCAATTCAAATTGAAAATTTAACCTAAGATACCTCAAATTTAGTGCAAATGGAAAACCCACTTAACACATTAACCTTATGAACTTATAAAGGTGAATAAGGACCTAAGAAATTTTGACAATTGTCTACACTCAAATGGGCATCATAACTGCACCAAAATGGAAGATATGACACAAAGCTTATGATAAGTTTTTGAACAAGGAAAAATATTATTTTCACTTGGGCATCATAATGCCTCCATGTTCAATAAAAATGGTGGCTAATGTGTTTTGTTATGTAACATTTTGTAAATAAATAGTTTTGACTCCAAACAAGACCATGTAATCTAAGATAAAGATAAATAAACTAATTAATCATCTTAAGCCCTAAACTGACAGGGTATGAAAAAGTGGGGTTAACTAAACTAACAAGTTTTCAAATGTTTAGATGAATCATATACACAATAATTTCATGTCAACATGTAATATAATCACATGTCATTTGGATCCATGTCATATGGATTGTTGTAAAAAGGCCTTGCCCTTTTTACAACCACTACATCTATTACTTACTCAGTGTAGTGTGATGTCCAACATGCTCAAATCTATTGGGATTAGCCTCTACTAATAGATATGGTTTAACTAATTAAACCATCATCCCAATGAGGGGATCCTAATTTATATACCCCCCATGGAGAGAGGTTGAAGATAATGTTAGGAGATGAATTCTTTATTCAAGGCTTCCCTATAAAACTAATGAGAGGTAATAAAGTCCCCTTAGAAGCCAAGATGTAAAAAAATAAAATAATTAAAAGAGCTTTATGGTTATTTCTAGATCACCCAAGTGATGTAGGTATTTGGGAGAGCCTTCACAACATCTCTTTTATGCCTTTGGACTAAGGCAATTTATAATGAAGATGACACTTTCTATCCCATAAGTTCCTTATAGTGGATGGGGGGAGAGCATACATTCACACTTTCATTTTTACTCAAATAAAATCTAACTAAGAAAATAATGATAAAGAACTTGTAAAAACTTTGAAGTGAGTTCAATTTTAAAAGAACTAAGTGAAAGGTTTGGTGGCATTCTTTGTCCCCTTGACCTTAAGTTGCAAAACTTTTTGAATAAAAAGCACAAAAACATTCAAATAAGCATGTAAGGGTTTCTTTAATCACCAAATGAAAGTTCCTAATCCTTTCTAAGCACCCAAAAATAGGTTTAAAATATTAGATTAAGCTTTTTTTATCATTTCTTAAATGGTCCCTACAAAGAAATGGTTAGCAATTTGTCTAGCCTTAAAGAACTTTTTCAAATGAAACAAATAACTTTGTAAATTGAGCTCTTGAGTTCACACAGTGCAATCCCTCAACTCCATATTTTAATACTGCAACTCTATAAAATTGTGCCTAGTTACTAAAATATAAATAATCACAAGTTAGTCACTAGAAGTTGATAATATCAATACTTTAATAGATAATAATGCAATTGATAGGGCAAACCCATAACTTAGAGGGTTATGGTATTGTCTCTTAACCCCAATGGTCTAGGCTAATCATTATCCTTTTAACTATAATATCATCACTTGGACTGATAATACCACTTCTATCAAAATCATGGTATTATAATATCATGGCTATCAAGTCATGATATTACAATATCGTAACTTGTGAAATCGTAGGATTGTAATATCACTAATAACAAGTAGCAATATTTAAATATCACAACTTAACATGTAGATAGAGAAAATATTAGTTTAAAAACAAAGTTTAAGATGCAATATCACTGTTAAGAAAAAACCATGACTATGTTAGTTGTGGGATTATGGTCTAGAGGACAACATCATAAATCCATAGTGATAAAACTGTGACTTCTAGGAAAATGGGTTTTTGCTCATTTTTTTAATTCCTTTTATTCCCACACTCTAATATCCTACATGAAAATGGTTATTATGTTTATTTTAGGAGCTATTTTATTAAATTTATGGGGTGAGGTCCCATTAGGTATGCTATTATATGAACATAATAATATAATAAGGGGAGATTAGTATAGTGTTAGTGTATGAAATCAAAATCCAAAATAACAAACTAATAGCTAACACCTTAAGCCTGTATCAAGAGGAGAGCTTAGTGAATAAAAATATATGGAAAACATAATTAGAATACAAAAGACAAATGATCTTTCACCTTCATTGGATGCTCTAAATAGCTTGTTGAAGTGGCTTCCTAGGCTTGTTCTTAATGAGTCTTCATCAAAGGAGGCTTGGCTATGTCCTTTTCTCCTTGGCACCTTTGGCTTGTGATTAAAATGGCTTTGCTCAACAATTGGACATGATAAAACTACATAAATGGCTTGAGATAGATTTTTAGCATAATAACTTTACACCAAAAGAGCTTAAAATTATGAGTGTAAGGCCTTCTATTTATAGATTTTTGTAAATGATCAGAATTAACTTGAACCATCCATCCAAGATGAAAATGTGTGACTAAGAACCCAATCAATTTTTGTGGATAAAATAAATAAATTCCCTCATAAATATTTGGGATAAAGAGACATTAAAGAGGCATAAGAGGGCTTAATCAGATATTTGTTGCATTTATGGCCTAAAGACAACCTTCCCAAAAAAATGATGTCACTTGATGATGTAAAAACTCATAATAAATTTGAATAAAGAAATGATCATTAAGTTTCATGTAAAATTTAATTAAGCTCTCATTTAAAATTAATTAGCCTTAAACATGATTTATCAAATTTGGTGCAAATCTTGGCAATTGGTGTACAAATTAATCAAACTAGTCAAAATGTCATATTATTGGCTCTAAATTTGACTACATTATAATTATAATGTGATGTTACATGTGTTGGAACCATTATCTCATTTAGGATATTGCCAAGATAAACTAAGAAAGGCATGTGTCTCATGCAAGAAATTTGTTAGAAAAGAGCAATCTAGAGCACACAGTTGTGAAAATGTCATTTTAACTCAAAATGATCTAATCAAATTTATTTGTATCATAAATTTAATTTTCCCATTTAGGGATAAATTGGCCAAAATAATCACTTGTGTATGAATAATCTGAATCATTTAGTGTGCCTTAGTGTTTTTAGCCAATATTGTTTATTTTGATAGAAATTGGTTTGAAGCCTCGTTAGAGGTTATTGGTGGCCAATTTTAGGTGTATAAAAGTATAAATAAATGAACATGGATTTAAAAGGGGAGGATAAATAAGTTATATGGAATCCTAATACCATCAATTTTAATTGGCAATTAGATGATCATATTGCATTCAATCAAACTGGTGAAACTAGTAATGTAAATGGTCAAGTTATAGCTCTAACTAGAGCTAAAAGAAGAGTAGTTGAGGAAGCTCAAGATGTGATAAATACTTATATTGTTCCTAATATTATTCCCAAAAGTTTCAAGAATCAACCTATTATCCTTATTGCATATAATAACCAAAATGTAGAGTTAGGGAAGGTTCCCCAAATACCTCTAATTAGAGAACAACTAGTGGTTCAAAAGTTATAGCCAAAGGCTAGTGGAGCCTCATTTAGAATAATATATAAAATGAATAAATAAAATGTTAGAATTATCATGTGGGATTAAATTACCACTCCAAGTAAAAAATACATGTTCATTTAATAACTTTTAGCTCTTGAGGTATCTAAAGAATGAGTTGAGAAATAAGGAGCTATCTTGGCTAATTCAGACCAACAAATCAAGTAACCTGATAAATAGGTACATAACATGACAAAGGTGGATAAAAAAATGTCCAATCAAATAAAACCCAACCTTTTTATCGTTATTTTATTATCGGTGACTATTTAGTCCATAATTGTATGGTAGATAGTGACATTAGTAACACTGTCATGCCCAAGCAAATTGTAAACATGATTGATATTATCTATGAACCAAATACCAAGGGAATATTGAATTTGGTTGGGTCACTAAAAAATAAAATAGGCATAATAAATTATATAAAATTTACATTACATGCTTGTCCCAATTTTACCATTCAGCAAGATGTAGTAGTAGTGGATTTGCCTCCCTATTTTCCATGTGTCTATCAAGGGACTTTACCTCAAAATTTTTGAGGATATTTTTCATTTGATTAGATATATTTAATGTTCAAGACTAGGTATGGTACCAAGGTAATGATACATTTTGAACCTATTTCAATATTACATTTAGAGCCATATATGCCAAGTATGGTGAACACTAATTGTGTTATCTCAAACAAGGTAATAGAAAATCATGAGGTAGAAACTGAATCACATCTAGATGGAGTTACAAATATTTTCCTTGATGAGTGGGAACTTTTTTTTCATGAAAATTATCCCTAAAATTTAATTGATTAATAAGGACGTGGTTTTTATTGTCTTCATGAACATGATACACCAATTCCAAATTTGATGAAGGATGATCAACCTAGTGATGCCTATGACAACTATATTTTGATGGATCTAGGAATAAATATGGAATTGGGGCTATAATGATGTTTATTTATACATCTAATCAAAGTTACTTATCTTCTCTCAAGTTTACTTATGGCTATTCCAATAATGTTGTTGAATATGAAGCACTAGTGCATGGTTTGCAATGGGCAAGAAAGATGAAGGTCAGTACCTTACAAGTCTATGGTGATAGTGAATTGGTAGTTCACCAAGATGAATTAATGTATGAAATAACCCGTTGATTAGGTGTTATAAGTAATTTTACTTGAATACTTTAAAGCTTTCAATATTTGTGCCATATCAAGAAATAAGAATAAACATGCAAATAGGTTAGCTTCTATTGGGTCATAATTCATTATCCCAGATGACATAAAGAATGAAAATGTTCAATGACACATCAAGGTGATTGTAAGGCATTCTATCCTAGATAACCATGACAATTGACAAGTATTTAAATATGATATTTAGATTATCAGGTTCTTATAAGAGGAAGCTGAATTCTCCTCAAAGAACCAAGACAAGCACTTATAATAATATGGTGACTAGATTATGAAATTGAAGATAAATAAGTTTCCTAAAGGGTTGGTCACCCTTGAAAATATATTCAGTAGATATGATTAATTGAGTAAATAAGAATTTTATTTATCAACCAAGGAAGAACACTATACAAATGTATATATTATAACTGATAAAAGATTAAATTTGGGAAAAGTTTGCACATCATTAGAGAAAGAAACTTTTATTGAGTTATGTTTAAGTTTTGCAAATTTCTTTGCATTGTAGTAGAGTGATCTCCAAATATTTGATCCAAGTATATATCAACATACCATTAAGTTAGAGATGAGACTAGGCTAGCCAGACAAAGATAAAGGACTTTTAACCCAAAGCTTGAACCTTTGATGAGAACTGAGCTACAAAATCTCATTCAATCAACTATATTATTTCCAATTAAGCACTCAACTTAGGTGGCAAAAATTGTTATAGTATGAAAAAATAATGGTGAAATAAGACTATGTGTTGACTTTCATGACTTAAACAAGTCCTCTCTTAAAGACCACTATCCATTCCCATCAATGGATAAAATTTGAAAGCTATTTGTAGGTTCATAAAGGTTCTCCTTTTTGGATGGCTATAGTTATTATAACTAGATCTTGGTCAGAGAAGAAGACTAGTTCAAAGCAACCTTCACAATAAAATGGGGGACATTTGAATATAGAAAGATGCCTTTTGGTTTATCCAATGCTAGAGCAACTTTCTAGAAAGATATGGGCATGTAATTGTAGGGTCTCCTTAACAAGTTCATACTTGTTTATCTAAATGACATAACAATGTTCTCTAATAGTGAAAATGAGCATATGGTTCACCTCAGATAAGTGTTTGAAAGGTGAATACAATTTAGGGTGTCTTTGAATCCCAAAAAGTGTGTCTTATTTATTCATGAAGTTAGGCTTCTTAGACATGTGATTTCAAAAAGGAGATATTTTAGATTGTAGTCAATTCTTTTTCTCCTTATTGATAATGTGTTATTCAGAAGGGATATCAATGTCATGTTGTTAAGGTGCATAGAGCCATGTCAAACATATAGAATACTTGATAAATTACATGATGGACATGGTGGATGTAATTATTTAGAAAGGATCATAAACCATAAGATCATGAGAGGTGGTTATTACTAGCCAAGTACATTTGGTGATTGTCATGCATGGACTTGAAAATGCAGATGATGTGTTATGTTTGTTGGGAAAGTTAAGTTTGCATCCATACCTCTCCAAAAAAATTTAGTGAATAAAATATTTATCCAATGGGGATTGTACTTTATTGGTCTCATTAAACCCACTTCAAGATTAGGATACAAATGGATCCTAACTACCATAGATTATTTTACTAGATGGACAGAAGTAGTGAAATTGATACAAGTCAATGAAACTAATATTTTAGACTTATATGAAGGTTTACTTACTATATTTAGATTACATTCAACCATTGTTTCTAAAAAATTCTATGACTTTTTTGGGTTAAGATCAACCAATGGGTAGTACAACATAGTGTTTTTCTCAGTACCTCATCAAACTATTACCCATAAGGCAATGGCCTTGCTGAGTCTACTAACAGAAATTTGTTAAAGATAATTAGGAGTATTGTTCAAGACAATCAAAGGTCATGGAATTTCAAATTTAATTCATATCTATGGGCTGATAGGATCACCTATAAATGTCAATAGCCAATTCTCCATACAAACTAGTATATGGTAAGGAAGCAAGAATGGCTATTTCTCTTGAATTCCCTATTTTAGAACTAATGCATCAACTTGAGATTTTAGAGAATGACTCAATATAAATATGATATTATAGGCTCATGTAGATAAAAGAGGTAAGGCATAAGTCGATGTTGGATATGGAGGCCCATCAAGTAATGTTAAAGAGATCATTTGACAAAGGAGATTTTTCAAGAAGTTTTAAAGAAAAGATTTGGTCCTCAAGTGGGATGAGGATAGAGATAAGATAGGAAGTCACATAAAATTTTACTCTCTTTGGAGTGTTCTATACACAGTTTCTAGCTATAAATCTCACAATACCTTATAACTTACAAAATGGATGGTGAAGAGCTTCCTATCCTAGTCAATGAGATATATCTAAAACACTACTACTAAGTAAGCTAGGTTTCTAGTACATAGTTGATCCTAATTTTATCTAAGTGTTATTATAACACATTAGTTTCTTTTTATTTTATCCAAAATAAGTGTTTTATTTTCATAGTTATTTAATATATTAGTTACCTTTGATTTATTAGGTTAGTTTCCCTTTCAAGTTTGTTTCTTCCCCTTTTTAGAATTATTTATATTTTTAAAGTCAAGAAGATATGTTTCAATGATCTAAAAGGCCCATGTATCATGTAAATGGTCCAGAGTCATAGAGATGATTTGAGTTCTCAAGCATAATAGATATGCTAGCTAGCCAAGTCACCAAAGATGTTGACCAAATTTGGCCCACACAAAGATCTTTTTCTTAAAAATGGTTTGAGTAGATGAACATATTTTTTGGATGGAATAAGTGGTAAAAATATCTCATTATAATTTCAAAGCTTTTAAAACACTTCAATCAAGCTTAAAGTCTGATCTAATTAATCTTCAAGGGATAGGTCTACAAAAGTAGATAAAGGGCCCAAGCAGCTTTTGTGGTGTCTGAGCATTTAGGATCATCAAAAAGGTTACACAAGGCTTAATAGATCATCAAATATATGAAATATTAAGAAAAATATAGACTATACAAGTTTAACGAATTAGATCATCACTAGTACATCCATAAAGGAACACACCATTTCACTTATGCATTTGATAAATGTACCTCAAGAACCCTCATGAGAAAAAGGATTACATCTCCACATTATTCTTCATGTTAAGATCATATCTTTAAAATTTCATGCCCGCACGAGTTTTATATCCCAAGTTATGAGCTTCCAATGTTGGGCCTACAAAATGAAATGTTAGTGTAAAAGTCAGAATAAAGCTAAACATTTATCTATTGGGGTCCAAAAGATTGATGGTCATGTAGATGTTAATGACAGTCACATGAACATCAAATGATGGTCATGTGGATGTAAAATTTAAGCCATGAAAAATAATCATTGTGGTTTAAAAATCCTAATGACAGTCATGTAAATGTTAAATACATTCATGTAGACATCAAATACAAGCATGTATATGTCAAATTTGGGCCTCATGAGTTATATGTTTAAATTCAAATGGTGGATCCTAGTAAGATCAAGTGTTTACATTCATTCATACATATTGATCTAATGGTGAGAGATAGAGTCAACATGTTAAAGGATCTTGGCTGGTAGAAAATCAAGGGCTTGCATGCATTCATACATACATATCTAATGATGTGACCATAATCAATAAGTCAGCACATCTACAAGACCAATAAGAATAAATATAGTTGTGCATAATTTAAATGGCTTGAGTTGGAAATTGACAACTAATGAACAAAGGGAAAATCTAAATAGATTCTATTAAAGGCTGATGTACCAGTTCTTGACCTAGATGAGTAAAATATTAAATACCCATATCACCATTAGATATTGACCCAAAGTATATATAGTCATACATGAAATATGGTTAAGGATAAAGCTCCATCACCATTAATTTTTAAAGAGGACCTTTGGTTAATAATTTGGAACCTATCAACCTTATTACAAATTCATTCCATTGATATGTTCACTAATTTTAGATGGAGGATCCTTACATTCAATAGCTTTTTGTCTCTCATAGGATTTAGATGAAATATAGGTCTCTTAGGGTCTAATACAGAGATCAAAGATGGACTACTAATTTTGAAGCAAGATCAAGCAAGTTATAGGTTTCTATGGATTGTCTAATTAAGTGAAAACCAATAATTAGATTGGTTTTCATCTATAATGGACATGTGTTCCATATTGGATCAAATACAGATGTAAACATGATCATGAAGAGGTGTCTCAGCTATCATTAGGGTCACATTTTCAATAAATACATATCGATGGCCACCCAAAGTAGATGTGGCATAATTCTATCAATTCCAAAACATGGTCCTCACCAATAGATCATATAGGTAATGACATGGAGTTCTAATAAGGACTCTAGGTGGATGGATAAGGATAATGAGCATTCAATTATTTTATATAATTGGTTCTTTTTTGATAAGGTCATGATTCAACATCCTTGAAATTGTGATAATACATCATAGTTCCCTCTCTTTCTTCATTTTTTAATATGTTTTAACTTCTACCACATGTTGTGACTATCTAAAAGTTTTAGACAAAAAATATCTAACATCTTAAAGAATAGAATTTTATGCTTTGGCTTGCTTAGGCTATGCTAAAATTTGTATAGTAATACCTTTTGATGCAATAAAGACTGAATTCCATCATTTTACAAGCGAGATTGAAGTGTGTCCTATGAATTCATGTACTGTAGTTAAGTGAATGTATGTTCATTATCTATTTCTAAGTTTTCTCACCTTTATAAAATGTTTGGTAGTTCTCATAGATCATTATAAGTGCAATTTACATTTTATTATTTAGCTTGAAAGTGGTTATCTTCCCTTTCATGCTAATTTTGATAACTGACTAATACCTTATTATGAAATACTCATGTGGGACTGATCTTGTTTGGTATTAAATGTGTCTCATAGTGTGTCTTGCGAAAAGTATAAGTGTTCTAATTATTAGTGCATCGCCTCATTTTATATGATTTCATGTATTATTATTAATTTCTCTCCCTTTTCCAAGCAATTGTTAGATTAGATTTAGTTTAAATGATAGATCTAGAAGGAAGTCAACCTTCTCCAGAGGCCTGACCCAAGTTTAGGTGACCCACATCCTAGGGTCAGTCCCATGTTGAATTGAATTTATGTAATATGACTTGAACAATCCCCTTATTTAGCTAAGGTGCAATCTAGGACACCAAAAATAACTCATATATCTAATCTAAGGCTTTACTATTTAAACTTTGATAAAATGTTTCCAATAATACTCTCCCATAACATAAATATTATTCAAAATAATACATAAAATGTGTAAGATGGATATGAGGATCTCCATATCCATTAAATAATTTTAATGTAGGTGTGATTAATTATTATGGTGTGGATGATTGAATATACCTAGAATCCTTGACCTGATATGACATTTTTATCAACATTAGAATTATATTCCATAGACTCTAAGGATAAGGTAGAAAATTATTTTTAGAGTTCACCCATTTTTACATCATGGACATGATATGGCTATTATACATGGTTATATATTATAAATATTCATTTATAAGTCTCATTTCATTAATGAACTTAAACATGGATATGAAATATTCATCACAAGTATGCTTATCATTTCATTGGTTGGAATCATTGTCACATTTCATATCAATAGAGGAATAATTTCATTTAGAAATATCATCATCTTTCATGGTAATATAATAATAATTTCATTTAGAAACATCATCACATTTCATGCCACTAGAAGAATCATTACATGGTTTATAAAAATCTTTTTATATATCAATATAAGAGTCATTACATGTCATATTATTGAAATAAACATATGTATTATCTATACATTTTTTTATTGCATCATATTTATTAGTTGTAAATTTAATAATATCAATAAGTATTTTGGTTCTATTTAATTTTTTTGGTTTTTATACCTCATGACTAGTGGAAAGGTCTATGGAAGGGGAAGGATAACTATTTTTTTTGGGTTATAACATTAATTTGACCTAATTCTCCTTTTTTACCATTGTATTAAGATACATCAATAGTATATTGATCCTCAACACCATAATTCACATAATCATAATCACTACCCTCATTCACATAATTATGATCATAAATAATATGTGCATTATAATTATTCACATAAGTATGATTATCTATATCTAGATTTATCCACTCAATGGTATAATAATAAGGCATAACACATGTAGAAAAATGTAATCTCTCTAATATGATCAATTTTAGGGTTATAATAAGCACTAAGTAAATAATTATCATGGGTTGGGAATATATAGATCTATAATAACAAACCCAAAACATTTCATATTTGATATTCATATAATATGTGTTTCTAGGGAGAGATAAGATTTTCTCATGTATAATATCATCATTAGATTTATGTCATTTTGATTCATTAATTTTCATTTTCATAAATATGAATGCATCATATAATAAATAAATTAAACATACAATTGTTGACACCATGGATAAAAATAGTAAATATAAACAATTTTGAGCCATTAATATAATTACACAATGCTAAAATAATGAAATCCTAAGGGTGTATGCATATAAAGTATGATTTTGAAAAGGTCAAAATAAAGGACTGAATATGTCAATAAAGCTATAATGAATTTTGAAAATAAGAAGATATTTTTGATAAATATCAATAGATAGACAATACCTAAAATTTGTTATAAAAATAAATATATCTTTTGCCTATTAGAACAAATTTAGTGAAAAATAGAGAAACCCTAATTCTAAAAAAATTGTTATGAAATTTAAGAAAAAAGAGATTTATGATTCAAACAATAAAACTAATAAAAAAATTAGAGTGTTTTTTAAAAAGAGTCATTTTTTATCATATACATTTCATAAAACATGAAGAAAAGGACCAAACTTTATATAATAATACACATGAAACCTTAGGTAAAATGCTAAAAACTATATCTATTTACACAAGTATAAGAAATTAGAGATTAGACCTAAAATTCAAACCATTATAAAATATAAATCTAAAACCATACAGAGAAAAAATATTAAACTCTAAAGTATAAAATGCCTCTCATTTTTCATGCTCAATTTAGTTATTGAGTTCACCAAAATGTTTTATTTATTTTATGATTAATATGACCTAAATGATTTATAAATATTAATATTCATATTAGGTAAAAATAAGGCAATACTTATGCAAATATAAATGCAAAAGGGTAAGTTGATATTGTAGCTTACCATAGTAAGAATTGAATTATTTTTGGAAGGGGTAAACTTAGCCTATTTATGATTTTTACTACTCATAATATTTATAAACTACCTAATAAATTCCCAATGTTAGATCTATAACAACTCAAATTAGGATATAAGAGCTCAAACCTTATTCAGATATTACAAGTGAAATTTAGACCCCTATAACAATAAATATTCTCTAGGATATGTTAGTACTATCCTTGTTGACTATGTATGTTTGTGATGCAAAATACCTTTACACTTTACCCTATAAATGTATCTTATATGTGCACTCATGTTCAATCTTATACATTCATATCTATTTTCCTTATGTTTGATTTGAAACCTTAATCACATTTTTGACACAAGATGAATCTTCAAAAGGGGGTTTTAAAGTTGGTTGGACAACCCCAACCACTCCCCTCTAAGTGAATAATTTTTTATTATATTATAATACTCCAATGAGGGCTCAAACCATGCATAATTTTCCTTACTTTATTGTATTTTGCTAAAAGAGTATAATGTTCTTAAATCTATAGATAGATATCAGAACTCTAAAGATATAAAACTATTAATTTTTTAATTCTTAAGTTATAAATATGAAAGATTATTACTCTTAGAGAACACTAAGAATAAATGTACATACTGATGGGATGTAGGTACATTGGTTAAAGTGGTTTGGTTATGTCTAACCCCACCTAGGTTCAAATATCATTATGGCATGGTACACTAGTGGTGACCATTGGTAATTTAGGTTAACCCATGGTGGCTGATGGTGATTTAAGTAATGTTGGTATTTGATGTAAGGGGGATCTGGACCTCTTTTTTGTGTCCTAGGTTAGTTCCATTGGCTCTAGTCAAAAGTTCTCCTGTATGGTTGGGGGCCACACAAAAAACCCCATATATATCTAAAAAAAGAATAAGAAATGTAGTTATCTAGAACTCGGATCTTTATTTACTATTCTACATGTACACAAGTATACATTATATACAAATAATGTATTTAAATTTATCATTTACTGACACTCTATTGTAGTGGCTTGTTGATGCATCAATATAACCAAGTTCATGGCTTAAAGGGTACATCAAGAATGGGGTGGAAATTGATTGCGGTAAATTTTAAGATATGTTGGAATTCTATTTAGTAACACCATTACTAATATCATTTTGGTCTTCTCTAAGTTTTTATCCATATATCCTTTTGTCTAATTCTTATCTAAATTTCCCATATTTTTTATATAATATGGTATAGGCCTATATGATACCATCTATTTTTTACCTTTATCCTTCATGTACTACATCAACATGCCTAATATAGTTATAGTCTATGTTTTGACATTTGTACTATATTGGCTTGGTCGATATCATATTATGCCAACTAAAAATTCCAAGTGTATCAGCATGGCCAATACATTCATCTAAAAGTTTAGGGTAATAGAAATGTGTATATATGGGTCATTTTTCATTCATATCACATTCATATATTATACTTGAGCTCACATTTGTATCTTAAGGAATTATTTGGGAGATTTAGTGGCATAGATCATTAATATCATCAGTGCTCATTAGGATAATTTAGAGTTACTAAGGATGTCTAGTTTTTTATTTAAAAATTTTAGGTACTCTACCTAAAATATTATCTTTCAAAGCTCCACTTGAGTCAAGGGGAAGACTTAAAGCATTGACAGGTCCATCCCAAGGATGTATACGCTCTTTCCTTTATTTGATTGGTAGATTAGATGTTACTTTTGTTAGAATAATTTAGTTAAGTAATTCATTTTTAAATAATGGTAAAATTAATCTTGTTAATATAAAACAACACACTTATTATATTATTAGTTAATAATTATAATGTTATTAATTTTTTAATAATATAAGTAATATTATAATTGGTGTTAACTTCACATGTTATTTGGAAGTTATTGTAATTATTATTTTTCATATATGAAATTTTGTTACTGTTTCATAAATAGTTGAATAAAATATAATTCTATTCAAACTCTATTATGATAAAATTCTATATCAAAGCTATGGAAGTTGAAGACCTCTTTTACAAGTATGGGCATATTATTGATATTGATATAACTTTAACAATAATCACTTGAGGTTTGCGCTTACTGATGGTGGTTGAAGGTAGTATTCATTTTTTGATCATTACATTAGTTACAACAATAGTGGTAGATTTTAGAGATGAAATAAATACCACATCATTATTACAAGACTACCCCCACTAACATCATGGTAGGATTTAAAGGATCATATGTGATGATTTAATGGCATCGGTGAAATATTTTCTCGAGTATTTTGTGATAGCAATGGTAGTACTAGAATTATTGACAACACTAACTAGGATGACATGAAATACGGTATTAAAAAACTTGATACATGACATACATGTTTTACATTGAATCCAACAATGTCCTATGAGTTCTAAACTATCTTCATGTTTTTTGGTAATATCTTTCTAAGTCTCTCTAAACTTGGTATTTTTTTATTAAAACAACTAATTTTTTAAAATTTAAATATCCTTTTATGCCAATGAATGTTTGAAGGTATTGGTATCTTGATTGGAAATGATATTTTAGTATAACAATTCCATACCAGGTGGTCAAGGGGTCAAGCTTCACTAAGAGGTGGTATTTTTTTAAGAGAGTGGGGGTATTTTAATAAATCAAAGGGGGATATTTTTTTCTAAAAATATGAATAGAGGGGGTTATTTATTTGAGAAAATATAAATAAGGGGTGTATTTTTCTCTCTTCTAATAGAATTTTCTTTTTCACAAATTATAAATTACATAAGAGAATTGTAAAACTTTTCAATTTTATAATAAAATCAAAATAATGGAATAACAAAATGAGATTATCAAATTTCAAAAAACTTAATGTTCAATATTAGATATTCTTATTATCACATTTACAAGTTATGTCATCATGCTTGAATCACTACATCATAGACTAAAACAACTATAATAATGATGTATGGGCATCATCCCTATAATTTTTTTGGGAGTAATAATTTTTTGAAATTTTCATTAAACCATCCCTTTGTTACCCATTTTCCATAATCGTTTAGTGTAAATGCCAAAAAATGGAATATCCAAGTATATTAGGGAAGTTATGCCTATGTACAAGGATTTACACTAAGTAGGTGACATTTATTAAATGAATTATTTTCACACACTATCTTTGTACCATGTACCACTCTACTCTTATATATGTAAATGTATATTTCATGTACCATCATGTATATTGAAAGTATGTTCTTCTTCCATGCACCCTATGAATAACACATATATTGAAAGGTGTGGTATATCAAATTGGTAGTATACAAAAAAATGGAACTAATTTGGAGTGATAAGTAACCTATCGATCTCCTTTTTTCAAATTACTTGCATTGGCTATAAATGGACTGATATTTTTTCTAATAGGCATGTAGCTTCTTTGTGGTGATAACTATGTACTATGGAAAACTAAGGTAAAAACACATCTAAAATTTGAAGATAAGTGTCCAATTCATGGATACAACATACCACCAACATTTATCAATAGAAATATTTGAAAAATTTAATTAGAAGGTGAAGTTATTAATCATGTTCAGAGTCTTAGATGAGGAACAACCTAATATACATAATGCCACTTAAACTTAGGACACATGAGATAAGCTCAATAATGTAAATAGGGTAAATAATCAAAATTATATTCTACAACTATAGATTTAGCTTAACTATATTAAATTGAAACTAGAGGAAAATTTGGAAGATTTCCTATTCCATGTTGAAACTTTAATGGCCTCACTTCTAACATTAGGTGAGATAGTGATAAATGAATATTGGGTTTTACTTGTCCTTAGATCTCTACCCCTATATACATAATTTTTGACCACTCTAAATGTCACAAATCAAATAAAAACATTTTATACATTAAATAACATGTTACAGGAGGTATAAAAAATGTAAAATGTATATGAAATAGATGATAAAAATTATCCTGCATTCCATCAGAAGGGGAAGAATCTTGTGAAAAGTTAAAAACCATTTCCTTAACATAAAACTCAACAAAACTAGAAAAGGAATAAAGCCTATTTCTAAAAAAATTCTCATCTTTGGTAAGATAGGACATGAATCGAAAAATTATTTATATAATGTATTAACACATGGCTCATCTAGTAAGAATCCCAATTCATAAAATTCACCATAGATAGAGAAGAAACAACACCAGTCCAAACACAAATTGAAAAATAAATATACCAAATCATAGGATCATGGAAAAATTTTAGAATAAAATGATTCTTTAGATGAGGATATTATATTTTCCACTTAGACACATGAGGATACCACTTATCTCAATTTAGTCTAGTATGTGGATTTTAATGACACAAGGCACGTGATAAAAAAAAGATTGGTTTTACACCTTGAACCCAATAACACCATGAAGAAATGTTTCTCTTGGTGATAATTCATCATAAATTATTAAATTTCATGCTGATATATTTATATATATAGTACCTACATAATTATAGATGTTATTTATGTTCCAAAACTCACTAATAGCTTGTTGTATAAAAACCAATTTCTTAATTACAACCTAAAGGTTGACTTTGTTTAAGAAGATGGTCATAAATTTTATATTATAAAAAATAGTTCTAAAAGCTCTAAAATTATGGCTTGATCTTATAGCACCAAAAAAAATTCTATCTTGATGTGGTACATAATGCACATAAAGCTCTTGTTGTAAAGGCTACATTAATTTTTTTTGGCATTGTAGATATGGTCACTTGAATTATGACTATCTAATATAGTTGAGAAAATAAAAAATGGTCAAAGGCCTTCCTAGACTCAAACAAAACACATATATTTATTTTATTTTCTTAGTTGTAAAAAAATGAAGAGATCCTTTTGGGAAAAGTGAATATCAAGGTCTTAGTCTATTAGATCTAGTGTACATTTATCTATGTAGCCATATGAATTCTATTACTAAAGGATACAAATAATTTGAGTTCTTTGTTGATGATTACTAATGGAAAATTTGGGTATACCATTTTAAAACTAAGGATCATACTTAACAACCTTCAAATAATTCAAAGAAACTATTAAACATAAAACTAGTCACAAAATTAAGGACCTCCACTCAGATTATGGTCAGAATATACCAATAAATATTTATCTATCTCATATCAAAAATAATATGTCATAAATTAACTATCATGTATACACCATAATAAAATGTGTTTATAGAAAGACATAATTATGTCATTTTATACATCTTTTTTAGCATGGTAGAGGATGCAGAAATTACTAATTCATATTATGTAAAGAATGTCATAAAATGGTCTACCTATTAAATAAGCCACCTACCAAAGCCCGTGATGGTATCACACTATAGGAAGCTTAGACTAGGAATAATTTGAAAGTCTCTCATCTTTGAATTTTTGGTTGTAAGGAATACATACGTGTCTTAAAAATTAAAATAACAAAATTGTATAAGAAAAGAAAAAAATGCATTTTTTTAATACAATATAGAGTCAAAGGCATATCAACTCCTTGATTCAATGATTAATAAGGTGATTATCAACAAGGATGTAGTGTTTGATTAGAAAAGTAAAATTATTCCACCTTATACAAAGACCCCTAATACAAGCACCAGAACTATAAATTTACTAGTTGTTAATAGTGGTAGTTCAAATGATAATAGTCATCCAAGACTTGAAACATCACCACCCACTATTCAATGTATTCTTAAGTGGTATACTATCACTATACGAGATATAAAATTAGATGGATTCTTAGACACATCCACTACAAGAATAAGGACTCATAGTATGGCTGATGTAAAAGTAAAATTGGCCATGATGAGCATAGTTGTATAAAAATTTGAGACCTCAAAATCTTGTGAAGTCCAAGGGTCCAAAACTTGTAAATATTCCATGGATGAAAATTATTAGTCTCTTATGAATAATAAAACATGGTAACCTATTGATATTCAACTAGAGAAAAATCCCATTGGCTGAAAATGGATCTTCAAGACCAAATGAAATGTAGACTAAAACATATATAAACATAAGTCAAGACTCATATAAAAGGGATACACATGGAAATAAGGCATAGATTATGATGATAATTTTTATTTCACAACCAAGATAAAGACAATTAGAATGATCTTTATTATTTCTACCCAATTTGGGTGGAATATTTATTATATAGATGTAAAAAGTACCTTCTTAAATGGAGATATATAAGAAGTATATAGGAATCAACCAAAAGGTTATGTCACACTAGGTCAAGAACATAAGGTGTACATACTTAAAAAGTCATTGTATGGTCTTAAATAGGCTCCCAAATCTTGGTACATAAAAATAGATGAATATCTCATTAAACATGAATTCCAGAAGAGTCCATATGATCTAAACCTATACCTCAAAGAGAAAGTGGGGACATTGTAATAATTATTATTTATGTTAATGATGTAGTCATCACTAATAGTTAAATGAAGATGATAGATGGAATAAAGAAAGATCTCAAATGATCTTTGAACATGATGCAACTTAGAATACTATACTATTATATTCATCTAGAAGTCTAAAAAAAGGGCACCTCATCTTTGTGTCTCAAATTAAGTATATCAAGACAATGATCCTGAATTTTCAAATGGTGGATTACAAAATAATAGATACAAGACTTAAACTATCTCTTATAAATACATCACCACCTATAGATACCACTCTCTATCGATAGTTGACTAGGAGTTTCATATACTTAACCTACACTAGGCTAGACATTAGTTAGTATCTATGCTATTTATCATGTTTCATGTAAGAGACAAAGGTAAGCCACTATAAACTAGATAAATGGTATTATGATATATTTGAGGAATAATGGATTATGACCTAGAATATAAGAATAATGACAATTTATTATTTATAGTTTAACAAAATTAGATCATGCATGTTCAAATGATGATATAAAATCCACTTTTAGATCTATGTTAGTTTTTAGATATAGTCCTATCTCCTAGGAGAGTAAGAAGGAAAAAAATATTTTATGTTCTTATACTAAGTAGTAATATCATGATACAAAAGGAAATATCTACAAATTAATATGGATAGATTGTATACTTGTAATATTGGAAGTACCACAAACCTAACCAATGATTATGTACTATCATAATTAGGGTGTTCTTAAACTTGTTCACAATCTAGTGTTTCATGAATTAATAAATAACATAGAATTTTAGGTTAATTTCATACATAAAATTTTTAAACAACACAACATCTCACTCTAGTATTTCAAGATCAATGTGTATAATGTTTACCGAGTTACTTCCATAAGATATGTTTGAGGTATTTAGAAATTCTCTCTTTTTGATCTTGAGGACAATGTTGAATTAAGG
This sequence comes from Torreya grandis, assembly GCA_037957365.1. NCBI lineage: Eukaryota > Viridiplantae > Streptophyta > Pinopsida > Cupressales > Taxaceae > Torreya > Torreya grandis. The sequence continues at coordinate 955,791 of JARHVA010003642.1, forward strand.
GGAGGAATGTTATAATAATTTAGTTAGGTAATTCATCTTTAAATAAATATAAATTTGATTTTGGTACCTTAAAAAAATCACTTATTAGGTTATTAGTTAATAATTGTAATGTTGTTAAATGCTTAACAATATAAATATAAATGTAGGATCAAAGAAATTTGAAACTGGCTCTACGCAGAAAAATTTGAAACTAGTTTTTTTGCACCTAATAGGGCCCTCTGAGAGTGACCAGAGTGATCACGGATCCAATGGAGGCTACTACCAGTGGTAGTACCTCTAGGGACCTAAACTGAAATTTGATAGAGGACATTCCATCTAATGGATGGAAGAAAGCACTAACAGGTGAAAAAATGTGTTCCTCTAAAAACATGTCAAGTCTCACTATTTCCATTGAGGGTATGGCCCTGACTATCCCAAATGATCTGGTGGAGGAAATCATGGCATCCATGGACCTTGCATTGGTAGGTAAGTTTTTCTCCTTCTATCCTAATATTGAGATGGTCAGGAAATGGGTTTTATCTAGGTGGAAAAGTAAGGGTAGTGTTTCGATCACTGCTATGGCAAGAGGCTTATTCCTATTTATGTTTATGAATAGGGAGGATATGATAGCTATTCTTGCTGGAGGACAATGGCTATATGGCCCACATTCTCTTACCTTATGTTCGTGGAAACTGGGACTTGATCCCAACTCAGACCTCAATGAGTTTTCTCCTGCTTGGGTAAGATTGCCAGGGTTCCCATTGAAATTTTGGGATGAAATTTTGTATGCTAGACTGTGTGTCAATGTTGAGATTAACCAGACTCTCCCTACATCTATAGAGCTAAACTCTAAATATGGGACTTGGACTCAGCCGATCATATATGAAAATGCTACCACTTTCTATCATATATGTAAAAAAGAGGGACATATAATGATACAATGCAAGATGAAGCAAACGGGAAGGAAATATGATTCCCTGATTGAAGGTGAGGATCAGTCTCACAATCCCAAAAATCCTAGCAATCAGGGAATGGGGGGTAATGCAGAAAACACTAACAATACAAAAAAGGTAGGGGATAAAGCTGGCAAGGAAGATGTCTCTGGTAATGGGGGAAAGGATGTCCTAGAGGAAAATAATAAGAAGGTATCAGACAATGATAGTTAAAAGGCTATAATAGACACAACTGACCCTTTAGACCAATAAACCAATATGTTTGAGGAAGGAGAAATAGGTGTCCAACTGATAGAGGAAGATAATGTAGAAGGTAAAGTTTTAAGAGATGGATAGGTAAAATTAACTCCAAAAATATTAATTACTAAAGAAAAAGTAGCCTTACAGTTAAACACAGATATTTTCCATGCTCTAGAAGTCAGAGACCAAGCAAGCAATTACTCAGTAATAGGTGAAACAGGACAAAATGGTAGTAGTAATGAACAAGAGGAATGGGTTACCACAAAGAAAAAGAACTAAAAAGATAAAAAATCTGTAGATGTTGGCACTAATCACAAACAAGGGAGACCAACCCTAAGAGAAACAAGACAAAGAGAGATTGCTAGGGAGATTATCAGTGGTAAACAAAAAACACTGGAGACCCATCCCCTCAAATCCTCTAGATGAGAATTTTATCTTGAAACCTAAGGGGCTTTAACAGCCCCTCAAAATAGTTTGAGGTTAAAACTACATTTTAGATAATAAATTAGATATTTTATTACTCCAATAAGTCAAGATGAATGAGGAGAGTTTTAATAAAATTGCTAACTACGTATGGCCTAAGGTAGCTTTTTGCATCAGTCTAGCTAAAGGGGCTTTAGGGGGGATTGTAACTATGTGGAATAGTGCTAAAATCTAAGGATCTCTTATGGATTATAACAAGCACTTCTTTATTATCAGCTTCTCTTTGTACTCTTTGAATTGGTCATTGATGAATTTCTATGGCCCAAATAACAAAGCATTAAGGCAAAATTTATGGATAGACTTGAGCAGTCTCAGGAATAATTCCCAGAACACTAGATGGATGTTAACTAGAGATTTTAACACTCCTCTATACCCTTTTGAAAAATAGGGTGGAATTATTGATTACTCAGACAACATGTTCAACTTTGCTAAATTTATTAATGATTGGGGACTACTGGATATAGAATTACAAAATCAAAATTTTACCTAGTCTAATAGAAGAAGAAGAGATCAAATGATTTAAGTTAAGTTAGATAGATTTCTTATCTTGAGTAACTAGAATGATTATCATATTATGCATGTGCAAGACATTCTTAGAACCATATCTGATCATTGCCCAATCTTCCTCAGTTGAAGAGATCAGGGACAACATGGTCCTTTCCCATTCCATTTTGAAGCTATGTGGATCAAACACAAAGACTTTAGACAAATGGTGGCACAATTGTGGAAAATTCCTATTCAGGGCACTCTTATGTTCAGAATAGTCAAAAAAGTCTAGCATATCAAATAAGAAGTTCATGGATGGAATAAATATAGCTTTGGTTAGGTCTTTCAGCAGAATAAAAACATAGTTGGAAAACTCAAAGATATTTAGCAATGGATGGCTCAAGGTGATGATTCAGAAGCCACTTTAGAAGAAGAAAATGTCCTATCTTCTGAATGGAAGAATCTTATGCAAAGAGAAGAGGTTTTCTAGAAATAGAAATCTCATGTTCAGTGGCTTAAAGAGGAGGATAGGAACACTACCTTCTTTCATCTCTCGGCCATGAAACATAGGAAGGCCAACTCCATAACAAAGTTGTGTTTTGATAATGGGAACATTATAACTGAAGATAATGAGATAGGGAAACAAGCAAGGGTTTTATTTCAAAATTTGATCACTGAAGAAAATAATGATGATGGGAATGATAGATCTATGAACCAATTCATTGATAAAACCCCCTATTTGATAATTGAAGAAGATAATCTGGAGATGCTAAAGCCTATATCCAAGGAGGAAGTCTGTGTTGTCTTATTTTCCATGGGTGCATTCAAATCTTTGGGTCTTGATAGATTCCCTCCTATATTCTTTTAGGAATATTGGGAGATCATGGGAGTGGATCTTACTACTACTGTATGTGACTTTTTTAGATCAGGTAAACTTTTGAAACAAGCTAATAATACTTTCATAGTACTTGTTCTAAAAAAGTCTCAGGCCACACACCTTACGGATTTTAGACCTATTAGTCTATGTAACACTATTTATAAGCTATGCACTAAAGTGTTGGTTATGAGGATTCAACCTTTATTAGACAAAATTATTTTTCCTACACAAAAAGGCTTTGTCCTAGGTAGGTAGATTCTTAATGCTGTGATCACCACACATGAGACTATTCACTCCATGGACAAGAGCAGAATCCCTGATATGACTCTTAAGCTAGATATTTATAAAGCATGTGATAAGGTTTCATGGAATTTCCTATTCCAAGTCATCAAAAAATTTGGGTTTAATGATAAAATGTCTCCCTTTATATGGAACATTGTCCCTTCTACAAAATTTTTGGTTCTGGTTAATGACGTCCCTAGAGGGTTTTTCTCTTCTTCAAGAGGAATTCACTAGGGGGAACCTCTCTAACCTTAATTATTCATCATAATGGTGGAGGCACTGGCAAGATACATACAAGCAGATATAGCCTCAAAAATTTAGTGGGCATCAAACTTTCCTCCTCCCTTTATCCTATGGCAGTATAGCAGTTTGTGGATGATACCATCCTTTTTGGCATCTCCTCAGTGATTAAAGCTATAATATGGAAGAATATTTTAAATAATTATGCCATAGAGTCTAGGCAAAGTATAAATCTCTGAAAAAGTAATGTGTATTTATTTAATACTCCTAATGACCTTAGATAATCATTGATATATTGCAGTGTGCTGAAGCTATTCTACTAGCTACCTATCTGGGTCTCCCCCTCACAGTCAAAGAGGTATCTCCTGGTTTTTGGAATAGAATTTTGGAAATAACTTAGAGGAAACTTCTTGGTTGGAAAGGGAAACTGCTCAACAGTGCTGGCAAACTACAACTTCTTTGGGCCTCTCTACATGGGATTCATACCTACTTCCTATCTCTCTTTAAAATTCTTACATATTTTGCTGATAAATTGGAATAGATTCAAAGAAAATTCTTATGGATGGGTTTGGAAGATAAATAGATAATTTCTTTAGTCAAATGCGAAAAAGTGTGTCTTCCAAAATCTCATGTAGGCCTTAATATTAGGTCTATCAAGAACATGAGCAAACCCCTTCTCTCAAAAACTAATTAGAACCTAACCCATAAAAATAATGAATGGGGGGAAATAATGTATGCCAAATATATGCATAGCACTGATGGTTCCAACTTTGTTCAACAGACGGGGCTACCCTAGGGATCTGTGATATGGAATAAAATGCTAAAAAATAGAAGCCTTAATCAAGGAATTAGATGGAAACTAGGAAATGGCTGGCATATTAAATTTTGGGATGATATTTGGTTAAAGGACAAGGCTCTTATCACACAAGGAAACTATGGAGAGATTACCATTGCTACTCAATTTTTTGGAGATAGAGTCAGTGATTACATGGATAATAATAATGGTATGCAAAGTTGGAAAAATCTATTGGACTACTGTGATCATCGACCTGAGCTTTTCCTGAGAATTTAGGAGATTTAGCAGTTGATTCAAGGGATTATAATCTCCCTCTTCCCCCGTGAACATAAATAATATTGGTGACCAGATAAGAATCGATGTTTTTCTATCAAGTCTATTTATCAGTTGTTGATTCTTGAGGCTCAGAATAAAGACATATGGAAAAAGGTTTGTAATTATAAACTTATACCAAAAATTAACATGTTTTGGTGGGCTACTAGTCATAACATAATATTAACATAGGATAACATTCAAAAGAGAGGGTTTATCCTGGTCAACAGATGTTGTTTTTGTGGTTCAAAAGAGGCAATAGTTTCACACCTTTTCATTCACTATGATTTTGCCCAGGAATTATGGGGCATAATTCTAAATAACTTTGGTATTGAATGGGCCTGTAACTCTAACCTTAAGGAAGTAATCCTCAGCTAGAATCCTACCTTTACACATCCCTACCTTATGGAATTATGGAATCAAACTCTATCCTATTTGAGCTGGATTTTATGGAAAGAATGCAACCACAAAATTATCAGGGACACTGCTAGAACTGCATCTCAGGCGTTTCATTATTTTTTTAAGAATCTTTTGGAAAGTGTCACCACTGCCCATATTCATTTTGTAGAGAAACCCCTAACTCAAGTGTAAAATCAAATTACAGCTAAATGGAAGGTTTTAAACTAGATCCCTGATTATAATAACTCTAAAATTCTATAGAGACTAAATACTAAATGGATTCCCCCAAATCCTAACTGGATGAAACTCAACATTGATGGGGCATCCAAGTCTGATGGTAAAGCTAGTGGATGAGGAATTATAAGAAATGATAAAGGATGGATGATTGTTATCTATGCTGGTGGAATAGGATTCCAGAGCAATAACTATGCTAAAGTAATGGCTTTCATATGGGGGTTAAAATTGGCTATATCCCTAGGAATAAGGACCTTGAGTATACAAGGAGACTCTAAAATGGTCATCAATGTAGTCAATAAAGCATCAAATGTGGGAATTAAGATAAAATATATAATTAGGGATATCCAATTTCTTTTGTAGAAGTTTTACAGTGTGAATATTTCACATATTTATAGAGAGGGAAACAATGTTGCTAATGCTTGTGCCAATCTTGGTTAGCAATTCTTAGATTGGTGAGTTTGGTGCCAAGTTACTCATATTCCTTTAAACATTAGGGATATTATTCAAAAGGATATGACTTGTCAAGGATGAGTAGAACATATGAGAAAGATAGCTCTCATAAGTGGTCCATTTGGAGGGGGCCGTCATGGATCTTGGAACTTGATAATTATTGTACTCTTTTGACAATCATTCATGATTTATTGTATCAAGATGTTAAGGTGCATGGGTCTCATTATGAAGATCGATGGGAAATGATTTTCAAGCATGTGAGTAGCCAACGTCATCTCTGTATGTTATTTCAAATTACGAGTCATCACATTTTCATTATGCATAAGTGGGAGCAAGGGTTTGTAGCCACTTCAAAGTTGAAGGCTAAAATTAGGAACTCTACAAGCTTGGTCTACAAATCCAAAATATGAGGAGATTGAATTTGAATAGAACCAATCTCATACTATGAATTCAAAGATAATCCACTAGTTTGGCTTTACTATAAATAAGGGGGTCAGCCCATACCTGGAAAGGCTAAATGGATTCGATGAAAACTTATCTGAGCAATTTGTGAGGTCATGGTTAAATAGGTGAGTCACTATTGGCAGAATCAGTTTTGAGATATCTAAAAAGATGATTACTGTGGCTATAGGAATGTCCATGTAGGGGATAAAGATTCAAAGGAAAACAAAAATTATGGATCTCTCAAGCCATAAACTATTCTTGGGAGAAGGTGATGAACTCATTCCTTACCAAGGAGGATTCGAGTGTGATAAGCTACCTGAGCCATGGGATGGAGTGTGATTCATTCTCATGAAGTACTTCACACTTGAAGGATGATTTACCAAGTTCTATAATTACCACCTCCCCCTTTTAAATCACTTTAGGTGTAATGCTCTCTTTAGTTTTTCTTTTTACTTTCTCTCCTCTCTAGAACATTCTATCCTTAGGGTGAGAGCAAAAATGTCTAAAAATATGGATATGAACCCTATTCCACTACACTAGGGCCTCATTTTCTATTTGTATAATTTTCATTGAGTCCTTGAGCCATCTAAGACTATCATAATTGATAGTGGATATATTTCTTCTAATCCTTTGTCTGGTGATGCTATCGATGAGTCCTACTTTTCCCCTATTCCCACCAAAACTAAAGAAGTATCTTTCTCTACCCCAGAAGAGACCCCTATTGACACACATAGCTCCTTTGAAAGCAAGAAGGGAAAGAAGAGGAAGGTTGACATGGAGGAAGAGAATATTGGGGGGACCATTGAGGGGACCCACAAAAATCCTGGTAGGGCCATGGGGGGTCAAGGTGGTAAATCTTATAAGTCTTCTAAGGTTAATAAGGAGGGATTCTCCTCTAGAGTTTGAAGGTTAGGGTGGATTGCTGGTAAACCCACCCATAAGGCAAGACTTATTGACTATTTAGAGAGCGCTTCAGAGGAAGCCACCCAGGAGGAAGAGTCTAAGGAATTAGAAGTCCAAGAAATCTCTGAGGACACTGAAGGGAAGCAGGAAACTAGGGAATTTGAGGCTATTGAGGAGGATGGTGTTGACATCATAAAAACTACTGACAAAAGGGGGAAAATGTATGTCAAGGAAACTGGTGAGGAAATCAAGAATGAGATTGGTTTGAAATCTAAAATTAATGCCTTGAAGTATCATATTTAGAAGCTGGAACAAAACTTCACCATGGGGCTTTGGAATTCAATTCTCCTAAACATGTATATGCTAAAAGAAGTGGGTAATATTGGGCCTACTATCAATGCAAAGAATACTGAGAAACTAAATGATCTCTCAAATCAATGGTTATTTAAGGAGAGACCTCTCTGACTCTCATCTTTTTGTTTCTTGTTTATTTTGTTTGCTATGTCTATTGGTGCTCTGCTAGTATCGTCTCTTCTCAAAAGGCATATTTTGTTTGATTGCCTTCTTGTCTTTTTTGCTCTGTAAGGGTTCAGCCCCTAGTCTACCACATTACTTTATCAAAAACAATATAATTAGTTTAGTAGTTGGTTTTATCTTTTGTATGTTCTTTGGAAGTTATTGTAACTATGTTTTTGGAATATATGCAATGTTGTTATGGTTTCATAACCAGTTGAATAATTTTTTTTTCTGGACTCTATTTTTCCAAAAGCTTTATTTATTTCATTGTGGATGTATGTTTGTGTATCCTTGTTTAGATTATCCCCAATACTGAATAAACTAGTGTAGACATATTATTTTTAATAATTTACATTATTCACATTAGGTTGCATTGACACCCATTTGGTTGACCATTGCACCTTATACATTAACAGGTAGTCTAACCCATTATTTATTTTAATTTGTAACCCTTTATAACCATTTAATTTAATTATATGTTTACAACCCTAGTTCTAACCATTTATCCTTACTGAGTTTTAGTGAGAGCTACATCCTTTTATCATAGGAGTAGGCTTTGAAACCCTTTCCTATTAACATTTGAGTTATATGTTACCATTTTATAGATCCACATAATTAATTTGTATTTAATTGATCATCCAAGCATACAAAGGCTATATTATATTGACCCTATTTAATTTATAGTTTACTAAGAGAAAGAATATAGTTGCAGGTCATCAGTTTAATGTTTGTCTTTATAGCTTCTTAGAAAAATATTCCAAACCATCTTACATCTTTCTAATCCAATTCTATTGGACATCATGATAACTTTACATTTTTGTCTATAAATGATATCACCTAGTTTATTACCATTCTATTATGTTTTCATAATGTATCAACCATCCTTATAAAATTATCGATGTGTTTAAAACTATATCATCTAGCCTAATATAATTCTATTTGACCAAATTTAGTTTTGGACTATATTAACCAAACTAATACCATTTTATTTGATTGTTTAATTCATTATATGCTTCAAATTTAGGTTTTCCATGTTTAATATTTGTTTATCTTTATTTTTGATTTTAGATTCCTAGAAACTATGTTTTGATAATTTTGAAAATCATAGGACCTATCTTTCTAGGCCAAGTGGTTCTTAGTTTTACCTACACCATGGTGTTATAGGTACTACCCCAATAGTCAAATGATTAGATAAAAATGTTCATGGAATTTAGTTTCCACATACCTCATGGTATATTTTAAATTCTTATGATCTCTATTTTAAACTATAAGGAAGTATTCCAACCATTATATTTTGTATTATAATGGTAAATGGTTAGCCTCAAGAAGTTACTCTCAACGTACCTCAAAAATAGGATGTTTGACTATGGGAATGGTGGAATCCATTATCGTTAGTTAATTCATAACCATATTCAATATTTATGATTGAGATCAATAGATTTGAGAGTTAAAAATTCAAATACACTCTTTCTTAATTTACCCCCATATCTTAATTTTTGTAAATAGTTTATTAAAGTTTTGTTTGTTTGTCTTAGAGGCTTATCATCCAAGCTGATACCATTTTATGTTTTTATCAACTACATAGGATATCCCAATAAATTTATCTATTTTTTCCAAATTACATCATCTAGTTTGATATAGTTCTATGTGTCTCCATGACTACATCGACAAAACCAATATAATCTAGTTTTATGATTTTCCTACAAACTGCATTTAACAACTTGATATAGTCTAGTTTAACTATATTATTAAAAAAATTGTTTATTAATACCATAATATATTTACCAACCTGATATATTATAGTCTCCTTAGTTTCAACTCTAAACTATATGAGCTAGGCTAATACACAATGTTTTTAGCATTATTTTGAAATTAACTACACTAGCTAGCCCATTATTTTTAATATTTTTTATTTCACTATGGAATATGTTTTTACCAATTATAAGAGAAAACCCAACTAAAATTCATGGAAATAACCAATACCATAGATATTCCTCAAATAATAACATGCATTTTAATTTTTCCATGACTTAAGATAAAAATTGAGGAAATTATCATGTGTCTTATACTAGATCTAAATTTTGTGAGAAAAATACAAACCTAACATCACTAGATGAGGTAATTTACCCCAATTCCATGAGTTAGAGGAGCAATGTAATCTAAAAAATACCAAATAAATGATCATATATCTATGATCATCTTAAGCATAAGGGTAAATAAACTATATTTGTATATCGCCTCATGATGGCACCCCATGTAGAAATTCCACCTTCTTCCACTTATATTTTTTCAATTAAACTTGGGGAAAGTCAATATGTGAATTTTTCATTCCCCTCCACATACACCATGATTAGTATTCCTAATAATGTGGAAAATTTTAATTTTGATTAGATTATTCAAATCTCCCATGTTAACACTAACATTAATACCACCTTTAACACATCCCAACAAACTACTCAAGCTTCCATCTCTAGTCAAAATACTAATGATCCTCATAAAATAATGTTATAATTAATGAACCATATGGATAAAATTAAATCCAAAAATAATGTCCAAATGATGCAACTACAAAACTAAAATTTTAAAAATAAAAATTTCCCTCAACAAATTTAGTTGGGAGTGTCAAATCCAATCCTTCCCATAGATGTTCATAGTAATCTCATTCTGAAACTTCCACATCATAATAAAGTGATAAAACACCTCCAAAAATAACCATTGGAAATATAAATTTTAAACATATACATAGGTGGCATCACTCCTTCAATCATCTATAATATATCCACCAATCCTAATTTTCACATTAAAACCTTTGGAAAACTCTATAAAAATTGGATTAGGCTCAACACCTTTTATACTATTAAGCTACTAGCCAAAACCTTCTTGGGTGGTGCTTTAGATTGGTACAACCAACTCATAACTAACTCTTTATATACTTTGGTAAATTTATTTAATGCATTGGTTTAATAGTTTAAATATAATTATCTATGTTATTTTTTTCCCACTTCATAAATTTCAAACAAGAAGATAATGAGACTACCCAAGGATTCATCAAGCATTCAAAAGCCTTACCTAACAAATCTAAGAAAAATGTCTCTGATGATAACCTACTACACATGTTTATTAATAACCTTAATAAAAAAATATAATACATAGTTAGGACTCTATCCAAATCATTGGAAGAAGCATTTGATAAAGCTAAACACCAATACTTTCTCATAAGAAATTTCAAGCCTTACAAACCCAATCCTAAAACTTGCATGCCTATGAAATCTAAAAATAAGAATGATACCAATGATGGTGTATAAAACACTTATGACTCCAAGATAACCATCAACACTATTTTACTAAGAAGCATGGACAAAGTGACTCTTTCCCCACCTATAAGGATAAGTTCATTCCATGATTGTCCTCCTTTACCAACCAATAATTCTAAAATTATTTAGCCTTTTCCCTTAGTGGAGATGAATAAATGCCTTCCTAAACCCTCATCTACAAAGTTGAACACTTCTCATCCTAGTTATCATTGTACAATACTAATTTTTTTTGTTAGTTCCCATGAATTTGGGGGTAATACCATGACACTTGTAAACAACTTAAAGACCTTGATTTTAAACATTTTATTAGTTTAAAACCCAATTATAAAGTGATGATCCAAGAATGAAAAAAATAATAAGTTATAAAAATATCATGAATCCAACATCAAGTATGGTTCACTTCACCAAGATAATTCTCATCTTACTATTTACTCAAATCCACTTCCAACCACATCAAAACTAATAGGCTTAATCAAAACTTGCCACTGGTCACCAATGTTGTTAAAACCATAGTTAACCCTCACTCTTCTAATAATGATAAAATTTGGGTAATTATAATTAACATGAGGTAGATAGTGTTTTATATTAATCCTTATCCTCTTCAACCTCATATCCTTTATCCTACTTATATAATATTTAATATTAACCCTCTACACCATTTTACAAACATTCAATTTGAGGAAATTATAACCTTTGTATTTTTAGATAGCCAAACTAAACTGGCCAACCTGGTTCATTTTTATTCCTTCACAACTATCCTAGTTAAATTGGTACTATTACTACCTTCAAAAATACATTGGCCAACATGGTGTAATCTATTTTTACATCAACCTCTATTCTAAATGTACTAGCTAATGTAGTACAATCTTCTATTTCTATATCAAGTTTAACTATATCATCTAATCTAATAAAATTTATTTGATTAACTAATAATGTTTATACTATACTATCTAGTCATGTATAGTAAATTACTACCCTCAACTCTAATTCTATTATATCATCCAGGTCGATATAATCTAATTTTGATGTCTCTAAGGAATTGACTACATTGACCAACCTTATATTTTTGGCTTAGAGTACCTCAAATGTACCAGCAGTGTTGAGACTACATGATTTGATAACCCATAATATCTAGTCTATATCCACTTCTTCTCTTACTAATATAATTTATAATTTAATTCCTATTTCATAGTCTTTCCCAACTCATTATGGATTCAATGAATGGAACCACATATAATAACTTTCTAAGTTACCCTCTTAAATTCCATTTCTTGAGATAATAAGGACTTCCCCTCATAATATAAATATACTTATGCAACTTGTATTCAACACGAAAAATCCTAGACCACCACTTATGGGAAAGAAGCTACCTTATCTAGGTTTGAGGAAAATGTTTATAATAGTATGAGGAGATGTCTATGCAAGTTGATCAAACTACATATAACTCTCTTTCACTAAAATTTATTATAACCTCCATGATTCCCAAAAAAATATTAATTCATGTAGGTGATCCTCAATTTTTAATTAGTTGCCAAGTTCGTGATATTCATGTTTATAAAACCTTGATAGATGAAGGTTCCAACACCTATGTTACCTACTAAGAAATCATCAAATCTTTAGGATACTGATAATGTTATCTTAAATCTACATAAAATAGGTATAAAGGATTTGAAAAAATATTAAATCCTCTAATATGATGATTTTTTACCCATATCAAGGTACCACCTATAATAATTAAGATATTAAACCTTTTTTATCATAAAACATTTCACTTTGCTACCCTTTGACTGATGATATGAGAAAAATAGCCTTTTCTTCATGTCAGTACATCATATTTCCTTGCAAGGGCTCTATCTACAATATTCAAAGTGACACTAATACCTATAATTTATAATATTTATAGGATCATGGAATATTTATAATATCAACCCTCAAATCCTTTCCCAAAATTAATTTATATGAATAACAACATTTTAATTATCCCACCAAATCCAATAGAGGTTATAGTGGTCACCCCAACCTTGTGGCAAAAATCCTATCTAACATCTTATATTATTATGATGGTGAGATAAATGATATTAGTTTAAATATCAAAACATTAGATATCCCCTCTAACATAATAACTTAGTTTCCTCCCTCCTTGTGACTACTCTTTCACAAAAAGCCAATTAATGAGTTCCCTGATGTTTTATTTACCCTTAAGAATTTTGTTTCCCATTCATCATAAACAACATAATAGTTGAATCCCTCAATATCAATCTTACTAATCCAAACTAAAATTATGGTTACTAATCCAAAATAAAATGATGGTTATACCCTTGATGACCCACACTTATTTATATATTACCAAGAAAAAATGATGTCGAAGTCATCTATTATCATTCATTTCTTCAATACTCCTATGATAAATCTACATCTTGTAGTGTCAACTTAATAAATATAATTTTATCTATCTCTCCTTATAATTTACCTAAAATTAATCCTTCTTTTATTTATGTCTATGGGTTTGATATCAAACACATTCCATCTTATACCACACATATTACTCTTTTTACTTTTGAACCTCTTTGAATAATGCTTAGGGATAAATACATGATTGGACCACATCAATTCACCATATTTTATGATCCTTTAAGCTCACTTCCTCTAAATATTTTGGCCACACTAATATGATCCATACTAAGGTTGAATCCTAACGAAGTAACATCCTAATTTTATTCATTCTATAGAGTATATGGTCACTCACAACACTAGTGTATAGTGTACCACATGTATCTTAACTAAAATCAAGTTCTTGAGTCTATCATTATATGACTAACAATGATGATTTGTTTGATGAGTTTAAAGATAGACTAGTTATGAATATCCACCTAGGTTGGATTTAGTAATACACCCACCCATCCAAAAGGATGAACCATATTATGATTTCACATGGTATTTGATCATTTATCTAAATATTATAGAGCCTATCAGATATTCTTAGCACAACAAAAGATGTAAAACCTAGATCTTGTTATGGATAGGTGACCACATTGATATAGTATTCTTAGGTGTGTTTTTTGATTTCATGGGACCGATTCATATTATTTGACCCACTCTCAAGCTCTATAGAAACATTTTGGTGCACTTCATCTTGAATAAACTAATCTTTCTAATATTTTAAACATGTTTCTACCAAATATTACACCAAATTATATCCCCAAGAATGAGGACATGTATTGTATCTTGAACTAGTGTTCTACACATCACATCGAAAGGTGTAGAACTATCCAATAAAAAATTTTAGACACAAATTACCCACCTCAAAATTCATAGAAACACTCACATGATCTATCTATGATTGAATAAAAACATACCCTATGACTAGAACCATCCCATAGATCACAAGATATGTGTGACACGATGTTACAAGTTACTCACATTGAGCATTCTCATCATGAAGCCCCAAAACCTAATCCTTCTAGTGTGCCTAATTTTTCCTTAGAGTTCATATTCTAGATAGTCTTAGAATGGCTCTTAAAAAAGTAGATAACATGATTAGAGAGACATATTAGTTACAGAAGGATATATTTGATGTTATAGATGATGTATTTCAAGATATTTCATGGAATTTGTGAGAAAATAATTTTATCATATCATATTTTCCAAATTATCATATTATTTTAACCTTTTAGGACTTAAAATAATGTAAATCCTATGTTGGTAAAAATATAAGTAGATTAAATTAGGGTAGAAACATGCAATCATTATAGCCATTGATTTGTTATAGAATTAACCAAATTTGACCTTTCTAAAAATAGAAATAAATAATGTAAATGATAACTTAGTTGTAAAATGACTAAGATAGATGATCTAGAGGTTAAAAACTTAGGTACAAGTTGGTATGAGTGTCATAACTAGTATCCATGTGTTAAAACCCTTTCCAAATAGTATCACCCTAATTGGATTGTAGTAATTTGTGGTGATAGTGTCCCTATTTTGGTGGTAGTGTCCTCTATGTAGGACTATTCTAAGCTTCTCAGTGCACTTGTGTCTATGTTTTTCAACCTTATATACATGAATTATAAAACCCTATAGATGACCTATTTTGATTTGTTTTATTAACAAACCCTTATTCTCTATGTTTCTAGGGAATTTAGTTGATATAATCATAAAAATGTGTTTGTTAGTGGGGTAGATTGGACACCCTCAACACCCCACTATGATGAGAGTTTCATATATACTGATACTCTAAATAGGGATCAAGCCCAATGTTATTATCCCCACGTAAGTGATGGTGCAAGTGAAAGTGAATCTAGTATGATGGTTGACTTGAGTTATTTGAATGTCCTTGAGATTAGAATGCAAGTAATCTAAGCTTATGAATGCTATAGATGTTAGTATGTAGAAGGGCATAATAGGGATTGATAACCTTAATTGTGCACAAATTATTCTAAGTTTGCATATGTATTTTGCATCTTATTTCCATATATTGGTTAGAGGGATAAAATTCATGTATATATACTATTATAGTACTTGTGTGGGTTCTAAAATAGGTCTAGGATGACCCTAGGAGGTATAATATTTGAAAAAATATCCATTTTTGGAAAATAAAGGGAGAGTATAGTAGTGTCAATATTAGGACACTAGTGCTATGTGGAACTACTATCCCTACTATGGCACTAATGTATAGGTGGGAAAACCTAAGTCATAAAGGGCCAAGATGCAAGAATAATGGGATGACTATGGATGCATGTGGCCCACACAAAGAATGGAAAAGTGTGAAAATAGGCCTTAGGATAGGTCTAGCGCTAAGCTATGGATAAGTAGTCTCAAGTAGCACACAAGTGTCATTTTTAAGTGATTAAATTTGTGCCCCCCACCTTATTATATAAATTCAACAAAAGGAAATGACTAGGATAAAGGAAAAATAAGTGTACTTAGACTTACCTAAGAGGTGAAGCCCATGAGAATGGATTTGAGTATGTGAAGCATCTCTAATGTGCATATTGTAATTGAAATGTTCATATATCAGTCCTTCCTTCATAGATATCAAAATCAAATACAAAACTAAGTAAAGAATAAAAATTGAGTAAAATAAAGTAAAAGGATAAGAGAGAGGAAATGAATGAATACACCTCACTAAGTACACAAACTAATGTATAAAATTGGTGAAAACTTGTGTGCGTGTATATATAGAGTGATAAATCAATGAATAAATTAGAATGAGTTGATGGATTGTTCAATCCTCATGTGTGGGTGGCACAATAACTCAATATAATTTTGACTCCATCATTTCCAAACCCTTCTTGGTGGATCATGACCTATGAATAGCTTAGATTGGACTGATGGTGTATCCAACCCTCTCAAGTAAGTGGCTCAATAAATTACATAGACTATGACTCCATCATTACATACCCATTTGTAGTAAATGCATTTAAAACTAAAAATATATGATGTAACTAGAAATGTCTAACTAGAGATATCTAAATAGAGATATCAGCTCTATGGTCACATGGGTATATTAGGTAACTCCAACCACTTAAGAATACTAACCACTATAGACTAAGTATGGAATGAAATTGGTGTATAACCTAGAATATGATGTTTGATGTATAAAACATAGAGAATGACATGGAATTTATCATTCCATTTGATTAATTGGTGTATAAATAAGCAAATGGAAATAATGTGTTGAGCAAAAGACCCTAAATATGATGTCTAAACATATGGATTCCAAAATAAGTTGTAATAATTTATTTATAAGTATCTAAACTATAAATGGGAATGGTAATACTTTCATGATTCCCCCAATCTGAGCAAACTAGTATGAATCTAAGCTAAACTAAGCCAAAACTAGTAAATTTATAAGTAAACCTATGCAAAATTGGATTGTACCTAATGTAATTTTTTGGATAATCTATATTTTTATAAAATTTAGGCTAATGGGAAATAACACCATATAGTGGATAGTAGCACCATGTGGTGATAGTGTCCTAATTTGGGTTCTAATGTTTGACTTTTTTAATTTATGTGAAATTATACTAATCTTAGTGTCATTTTTTTCCACTATGTTTGCATGAGTTTGATTTTTATAATTTGAGTCTAAGTGATAAAAAATGTACCGTGAGTGCATTATGAAATCTTGATCTATATGGAAAACCCATATGAATGACCCCTCTTTTAAGGGGAGTTATTGAACCTATGTAAGAACTACCCTCAAAATAAAAAGGTTGATATGATGTGTGTTAGTTAGAGCATATGTGATATATGCATAATAATCTAATAGAGTGTGTATACACAACATAAAAATGTAAGATAATTTGAGAATAATATTTTATGTGTGATGTATGTTATGCATAGAATTCACAAGGATGTAAATATAGATATAACAATATATGTGAATAATATGTTTGAGTAATAACTAACTACCTAGGGGGATGGGCCATGATGTTCATCATGATACCGAAGTAGGAAGGGGAGATACATGAGGTACCTCATGGCATCTAAAATTGGAGTGTGTAATAATAAATATACAAATTTCATGGCCATTTAGCTTACAAGAAATCATACATACAACACACATAAAGCATGCAAAGTAGGCCAAGGGGACACAATACAAGGGACATGGGCACATGTCATTAAATTTGATAAAGTAAGACATATAAAGACATGTTAAAATGACCACATACAAAAATAATAATAAATTTGGATTAGAGACACATAGAGGTACATGTTTAACTATCTACATACACAATCAGGAAGGCACACATAGGGACATGGTTACATGTCTAAAGCACACATATTGTGAAAATAATTGGTATAGATCCAAATAGAAATATCATATTCAAATGCCCTCAAATATAAAAAGCATAGAGATACAATCAAATATAAACTAGGAAAGATACAAATGAAAGTATGTATGAAAATGTAATACAAATCTATGTAATATCTAAGATGTACATATGTTGAGTCTAAAGTAGTAATAAGTGGAAAAAAATCTTAGTAAGTGAAGCATGATCAATATCAAGATATATCAATGCTAAAGTTATGATGTGGAGTATATAAAGATGTAACCTAGTAATTGAAACTATTTATAGGGTGACCCAAATGGGTGAATGTGCCAAATGAAAAACTTGTGTATCTATGTATATGCCCTAATGGGTAAATAATAAAAAAATGTAAATTGGTGTAGTCGACCTAAGTCTTATAGGTAATCTATACGTAATTGAAAAGAAAAAGTGAAGCATGTCTATATGATAAAACCAACTATACTAATATATATAACATATGCAGTGTCTCAAAAGTATAAGAAATGTAAACATGGTAGTGTTAACAATATATAATTTTATATTTTTAGAGTAAATATTTGAATGCTTTTATGTTTTTAACATATTATATTACTTTTATATTTTATAGACATAATATATGTAAAATAAACATGAAAATGAAAATATATACACATATCAAGAGATAAGGAAAGTATGTACAAGAAGGGAGGAACAATACTAATATATGAGTCTCATTGGAGACTTATTATCAATGTGGCAGGTGTCAAATAAAGGAAGAGTGATCATGCATGTTGTATGAAAAGGTAATTATGGTCCCAAGACTTGATTTAATGAGTGATGTATAGATACCACTTCTTATGAAGTGGTGTTAGGAATCCATGAAACTTATTGTCATGTCTTGTGAACTTTAGCGATCTTGGGGACCCATATAGTAGAAGATGTTATAGTTGGCATAAGTGCTTATACTGAGAACCATGAGAACACAATAATGTTGATCTCAAAATAAATTTAATAAAGGTAGGCCCTATATAATTTACAACATATCTCTGACATAAGGGTCTTCCTAATAATGGTATCCATGTGAGAATATGCATAAGTGGAAACACTATAGGAGTAGACATTGCCTGCACTAGTGGCTCACTGATATGAAATACAGTCAGATCTATAATTGGTAACTAAGATATAACTAGTAATTATAGTGTAACTACTATGGGATAGGTAGAGGATACTCATATGAAAGACCCTCAACTATGATCACCTAATTTTCATGTATATATTTAAGGAATTTGAACATAATTTATGGGATGTCTTGTAACTAATGTATCCATGGCCTACCTAATAATATGTCAAATGTACCTACACTAGGTAGAATAAAGAATCTAGTGGCCACATGTGTTAGTCCAACCTATAGTAGAAGTACAATCTATATACAAAGGGAAATGAAATAGATCTATTAATCAATCATAGCTTAGAGAAGATAAATCCTACTTACACTTTTAATTGTTGACACATTAGATATTTGGGTTCATGACCAAGATGGACCTACTAAATCTAACCAAGGGATCTCTTACCATAATAACATCACTAGAGATCATTTCAAATCCTTGATTCACTAAAAACCATTCAATAACCCTAGCTAGGTCTTATGTTTTCATATTCACATAAGTATAATGACAAGTGAAATAAATCTAATCTAGTGTTCACCAAAACTTATGGCACAAAATGGGGGTAATTAAACATGCGTAAGAGAATAATAATTAATCTATGTATACGTAAAACCCTAATTCATGGAGAAAACAAAATATTGAAAATACATTACTTATGATACTTATATCTACTAGAATAGAGGAGTAAAGTTACATATACTTACCTTGAATACAAACTTGTTGAGACCAATCTCTCCCTTGGCCAAAGTTTCCTTGAAAGATGTTGTTTTGGTTTGTAAGGATCACTAAGAAAGGCCAAAGCATCCAAAACTTTTCCAAAACATAAGATTATTCTCCAAGTGGAAACCCTAATCTATAACTCCTTAAGTACAATTTTAAACATTAGAAATCCACACATGATAGTTCTATTGACCATTTATTGCCCAACAGGCCAAAAAATAGGTCCCCCTTATTTTTTTATGTTATTATGAGCTAGTACTTTTGATTTTGCATGAGTCTTTCAATTTCTACAGACTCTGTAGAAACTTCTACAAACTCTGTAGGAGAGTCTTTTGGCGCATGAAGAACTAGTCAAAGAGTGCAAGGTTTTACAAAGCTTCTTCATACTCTTGTCTAAAGAAATTCACAAGGAAAGAGAGCTAAAATGGTTCAAAGTCACTTTTACTCAAGGTTAGAAGAGTTGTTCAATGACATGATCTTTCAAAGAGTTAGCAACTTTGATCCATTGAACCATTGAACCAGTTCAACGCTTTGGTTCAATGCATCGGTTCATTGGCTTGGTTTAATGAGTTGGTTCAATGTTTTTGGTTCAATATTAAAGTTCATCAGGAAGTTCATCACTTTGGTTTAATCAAACAGTTCATCAACTTGGTTCAACACATTGGTTCAATGCCTTGGTTCAATGTTTCAGTTCAATCAGATGGTTCAATCACTCAGTTCAGTCAGTCAGTTCATCAACTTGGTTTAATGAATTGGTTCAATATTAAAGTTCATCTGTAAAGTTCAATGTAAAGCTCAATGCAAAGTTCATCAGCAGGTTTAATCACACAGTTCAATGCCTTGTTTTAACAAATGTTTAAACTATTGAACTAGTTTAATGGATTGGTTCAATGGTTGGTTCAAAGGAGCGGTTCAACATGAAAGGTTCAAGCCTCTTGAAGGGCAAGTGCCCTTATGGAGGGTAGTTTTGAGTTTAAAAGCCCTTGCAGAGGGCAAGGAGCACTTCGAAGGTAGCTGAAGGATTTCAAAAATGCATAAAAAGTCTTAAGGCTTTGAATTCTTTCAAACTTTTTATTCAAAGGAATTCCTTCAGACAAAAAGTCTAAAGGAATTTAGAGGAAGGCCGTGAGCTCAAAAGGACATGGGGAAATCAAAGCGGACAATTCTTGTGGACTTTTTATCTATGGGAAAGAAGCCCATAGAAAAGGCTGAAGAGACAAAGGCTACCAAAGGGTAGGTGCCCTTGTGGGGGATCTCAGCTGGCCAAATGAAGGGCATCTCTCTAGAGCCGAAGGGACACTTCCCCTTTGGGAGGGTCCAAAATAAAGCATGAGTCAAAGGAAAAGGCCTAAAGGAATTTACAAAGGACAGTGACATCCCAAAAGCTATCAACTTTAAGAAGATAGATTAGCCATTGTGTTTCAAATGATGATGGGTGCGCAGACATCAAATTTAAGATGGTGAAATAGCCATTTGCCTTTAAATTACCTGAGTGCCAACTAGAAAAGAGCCCAAGGAATGCAACGGCCTACTAGAAGATAACCCTGAGGGCTGAAGGAGCTAGAAGGATACAAAGTAGGAAGAAGACAAGGTGAAAAAAGAGATAAAGTAGTCCAAATGGAAAAGAGGAGGTGAGTTATTGCTAGATGGTCACCAAAGAGTGCAAATAGTAAGCGGCATGGCTTATTTTCTCTAGTTTGCATTTATAAGTAGACAAGCAATGCAAATGCCTTGAAGAAAGTAGTTTGTTTATAGAGAAAAGATGAGACTTATGTTTCCCCATTAAGGTTGGGATGCCAAAGTCAAAGCAGGAACCGAAAATCAAATGGCTCCCTCTTCCCAAGGCTTAGAGCACACATGGGCCAATTTGCAAAAAGAACACCAAAAGTCTTTCCCAAAAGTGCCAAGTTTTTTAACTCTTTTTATATATTGTAAATTTCTCATTTGAGAAGGGTCCACTCTATTAGCCTTAAGGCAAAACTCTACCCAAAAATATCTTGGGCTTGTAAGGCAGAGCGCTGCTAGATTTTACCTTAAATCAGGACTTAGCATTTTTACCTCTATTTGGACTTGCAATTTAAAGTATATGTCTATTTTTTCTTTTGTGTTAAGTCATTGTCTTTCATGATTTTCACAGATTGATTACAACATGTCTAGTGCATTGTGAATTCTCCTTTCTGTAGGTCTGCCACAAGTGTTTACAGAAAGAATATAGGTATATGTGAATAGGCTGTCAAAGTGTGTCTCAGAATAACTTTTCTAGTTCCTTCCTCGTATCTCTACAAACCCTTGACTCACTATTTGCAAAAGAGCTTCCCCCTTCAAATGAAGTGTATGGGCATTTCTTCTTGGTGAAAAGTTTATGTTTGGGCTGAGTGGGTCAACATTTTTTGGTGTATCACCTTTTCATTTTTAGGCTTAGGTTCTATTTTCAACATCTCTCTCCCTTTTCATCCCCCCCTTTTTCATTTTATTTGTTAGTAGTAGGAGAAACTAGGGCCTAAAAGATACATCAGAGGGAGCTAGCCCTTATCTAGAGACTCTCCCCTCTAGATTCATCAGTCCCATAGGTGAGAGGGGAGTTTCCATTATTGTCTGTGGAAGGGCAGGAGCTAGGCATCTTGCCTCAAGTGCAATCCACTGCATCAACAATTTTTGGCACGCCTAGTGGGACCAACTAGGACAAGTTGTGTCCAAAGAGTTAAAGAATTTTTAGTGTGTTCTTTAACCAACTATCCTTTTGAGGCTTTTACATCAACACCAATGGTGACTCTGAGTTGAATCAACTAGTTAAGTAGTTCTGGTGCCATTAAGAAACAATATTTTGGCATGTATAATTCCATCATTCAGAGCCATAGACCCTATTTTCCTTGGCCATCCTGGCTATGATCCTGACTAGCCTTATGTTGATCCTTATCAGTTCTAATATGACCAGTCCTAGTCCTATCATGAGCTATATCAGCCTTATGCCTAATCTTCTCAATGTGTCACTTCTCCTACTCAACCCAGTCTCTTTGCCAATCAACCCATTTCCACCTTCAAACAAGCACTACTGGGATACAAAAAGTATGTAATAGATCTTGACACCAGAAGGGGATGTGGCCAAGAAATTCTTGATCATGTCATCCATCAAGTGAGAAATGCACTGGATCAGGTTAAGAGTGAATGGGCTCCTATTGAAAGAGCCAATTGGCATAGGCTTACAAGTGAGATGTTATATGTGAGTGGTTTGATTTCATCTTTGGAAGAGAAGTAGAGTATTCATGAGAGGCAGCCTTACCAAGTCTGTCAACCTACATACTCATTACCCCAAGTATCATATCAGTCATACACATCCCCTACTTAAAAGCCAAGTCAAGCTTGTCAAAGTCCTTTCCCCAATCATGTTGAGGAGAGTTCTGAAACAATAAATCTTATGTTTAAGGCTAATCTTGATAAATAGATCAAATTGGCAAATCTTTAGATGTAGCAGTCCATTTTGGTAGCAAGGGAAGTGGAATCTAAACCCTCACTACCCTCTCACATTATGGCCCCATCACCCCAAAAGGAGATGCCCAGTCCAAATATCTTGAGCTGGAATAAAGTGGTTGAGTCATGGAATAACAAGGAAGAGAAAGACATTATCTAAGAGTGTGAGGTACAAAATGAGGTTAGTCCTTTTCAAGTCCCTCCCATCCTTCCTCAAGAAGCTTCTTGCATTTCATGGCAACCTTCATACACTCCCCATCTCTATAATGATTCCTATGAGCTCCAAGAGGTACAAAATGAGGATAATCTAGCTAAGCTAATTGAGGAATTAGAGGCTAAGATGAGACTACTTGGAGAAAGAGAGATGGAGTTTTTAGACCTTGTAGAGGAGACTACACCAAAAGATACCCCTTTTGCAAATCCTCAAGCTGATTTAAATATTGATGTTGGTAAAGTGGAGAGATGAAAATCAAGTGATTTTGGCCCAAGGTTTGCCCCCATTTTGTCATGATATTTTAAAAGGATCCCCTATTTCCTTTTCCCAACCTGATTTTGATGAGCCTTGTGCCCCCTCCTATTATAGAGAAAACTCCCTCTTGTGTGCCAACTCATTTCTATCAGATGGCACTTGCTCATTCTGACTCATTCAATGCATCAATCAACCCTACCTTTAATCCTGTATGCCTAGCTTTACAGCATGCCTCTTTTTAGACAGCTCTTCTTTTACATGAGTAGACCCTCCCAAATCTTCCCCAACCTCCTCAAGTCTTTCAACATGATCTCCAAATTCCAAGCTGGAAGAAGAAACATCATGAACCATCTAAGGACCTTGAAGAAGATAAAGTTACTCCTTGTTCACAAGGGGAAAATTCCAATCCCAAGGTCATGAGTTGGAAGCAAATAATGGAATCTTGGGGCAAAAAAGGAAGAGGAGGAGAAAGGTTTCACTCAAAACTTTGAAGAAGACAAGGCTTCTCCTACTCCCAATGTGGATTGTGACTTCCAGGAAAGGCTCTTCCAAGAAGATATAGATAGTCAGATTACAAAGTTGGAGTCCAGAGTGAGTTTCCTCAGCCATCGTGTGATGGACATTTCAAACCAAATAGCAGATTCCATGTCAAAACACACTCCATCCACACACCTCTAAGAGAGATATCATGCCACACCTAATATATATGAAGTGCTAACCAAATGGAAAGAGGAAAATCATTTGATTCTAGTTTAAGGACTACCTCTTCTTCCACATGAGTTCATTCGTCAGCATTCCACTTCACCCCTTCTTGAGGAGGAACCTATCTTGAAAGAAGCAAGTGAAGAGGAGTATGCTCAGTTTATGACTAACCAGGGAGACTTCATGAGTAAGGAAGAGGAGGATATCACCTTAGATGTCATGTATGAGCATGGACAATCTCTTGTTCATGTTTTGAATGATTCATTTGAAGTCATTAGGGCAGGATGCACTATTCTTCAAGGAGGCTATGAGTCAGATAAGAGTGGAGAAGGTAGCATTGGGACTCAAATAAGTATGTAAAGGGGGTGCAGGCTTTCAAATTTATCCTTTCAAGAGGTTGGTGAATCTGAAGATACTTTCTTTGAAATCATCAAGGAAGATGGTCATACCATGGAACCCGAGCATGAGGCAAAAGAGAACAAGCTAGTCAATGATGCATAACAAGGGGGTTATGGTGATGAGCCAACATCAATTGATTTCTTGATGAGATACACTAGCATGGAGAACCAATAGGAGGTAAGCTTCCAAAAACAAATAGAGTACATATATGTTGGAAGCATGTTTGAATCTGATCCACTCAGATACAAGCCAACCCAAGTGGCAGGCAAGAGGAGCAGGTCACCAACTCTCCATTTCATTCAACCACTTATCTAGCACCATAAGTTTCCTTGCCAGGAAGGATACTTAAGAAGTTTTCCCTTTGATCTAGGAGGGAAGAAGATGTACCCGGTTAGTTGTATATGGTAGTTGCTTTCAATTTGTTTTTTTACTTTCCCTAAGTGTAGTTTGCACAAGTAGTGTTTTTAGTCTTGTGTGTGATTTCCCTTGTTTCTATGGTAAAAATCTTCATGTTTGATTCTTGGATCTTTGGGGTTGTTGCTAACCTTTCTTCAAAGCTACATTTTGACTCCGTGCATAATGGACTACAAGGCGACTAGTGCAGGCATGCTTCCCCTGAGAGTCACCAATTTGTTGACCATTTTTTGCCCAATAGGCCAAAAAATTGGTCCCCCTTATTTTTTTATGCTATTCCTAAGCCATTACTTTTGATTTTGCATGAGTCTTGCAATTTATATGAACTCTACAGAGACTTCTATGAACTCTGCAAGAGTGTCTTTTGGTGCATGAAGAACCAGTCAAAGAGTGCAAGGTTTTACAAAGCTTCTTTAGACTCTTATCTGAATAAATTCATAAGAAAAGAGAGCTAAAATAGTTTAAAGTCACTTTCTCTCAAGGTTGGAAGATTGGTTCAACAACATGATCTTTCAAAGAGTTAACAACTTTGAACCATTGAACTATTGAACTAGTTCAACGCTTTGGTTCAACACCTTAGTTCAATGTGTCAGTTCATCAGCTTAGTTTAATGCATTGGTTCAATATTTAAGTTCATCATCAAGTTCATCACTTCAGTTCAAAGCCTTGGTTCAATCAGCAAGTTCATCACTTTGGTTCAGTCAAATGGTTCATCAGCTTGGTTCAAAGCATTGGTTTAATGCCTTGGTTCAATGTTTCAGTTCAATCAGATGGTTTAATCACTCGGTTCGCTCATTTAGTTCATCAGCCTGGTTAATGCATTGGTTCAACATTTTTGGTCCAATATTAAAGTTCATCTGCAAAGTTCAATGCAAAGTTCATTGGTAGGTTCAATCAAATAGTTCGATGCCTTATTTTAACAAATGTTTGAACCATTGAACTAGTTAGATGGATTGGTTCAATGGTTGGTTCAAAGGATCAATTTAATGTGAAAGGTTCAAGCCTCTTGAAGGGTAAGTGCCCTTACAGAGGGTAGTTTTAAGTTCAAAATCCCTTGCGGAGGGTAGGGATCACTTTGAAGGAAATCAAAGGATTTTAAAAATGTGCAAAAAGTCTTAAGGCTTTGAATTCTTTTAGACTTTTTGTCCAAAGGAATTCCTTTAGACAAAAAGTTTGAAGGAATTCAGAGGAAGGCCGTGAGATCAAAAGGACCCAAGGAAATCAAAGTAGCTAATTCTCATAGACATTTTGTCTATGAGAAACAAAAAATCCCAAAAAAAAGGTTAAAGAGACAAAGGCCACTGAAGGGTAGGTGCCCTTGTGGGGGGCTCTCATCTGGCCAAATGAAGGGCATCTCTCCAGAGCCGAAGGGACACTTCCCCTTCAGGAGGGTCCAAAACAAAGGATGAATCAAAGAAAAAAGCTCGAATGAATTTGCCAAGGATGATGACATCCCAAAAGCCATCAAATTTAAGAAGATAGATTAGCCATTATTTTTCAAATGATGATGGGTGCGCAGACATCAAATTTAATATGCTGAAATAGTTGTTTGCCTTTAAATTACTTGAGTACCAACCAGAAAAGAGCCCATAGAATGTAGCAACCTACCAGAAGATAGCCCTGAGGGCCGAAGGAGCCAGAAGGAGACAAATTAGGAGGAAGACAAGGTGTAGAAATAGACAAAGCAGTCCAAGTGGCAAAGAGGAGGCGAGTTATTTCTAGATGGTCAACAATGGTGCAAATAGTAAGTGGTGCAACTTGTTTTCTCTAGTTTTCATTTATAAGTAGACAAGCTACATAAATGCCTTGAAGAGAGTAGTTTGTTTATAGAGAAAAGGTGTGACTTGCATTTCCTTATTAAGGTTGGGATGCTAAAGTCAAAGCAGGAACTGACAATCAAATGGCTCCCTCTTCCCAAGGCTCAGAGCGCACATGGGCCAGCTTGCAAAAAGAGTGCCAAAAGTCTTTCCCAAAAGTGCCAAGTTCTTTTCCTCTTTTTATATATTTTAAATTTCTCATTTGAGAAGGTGCCACTCTCTTAGCCTTAAGGCAAAACTCTACCCAAAAATCTCTCGGGCTTGTAAGGTAGAACACTGCCAAATTTTACCTTGAATTAAGACTTAGCATTTTTACCTCGATTTGGACTTACACTTTAAAGTATATGTCTATTTTCTTATTTTGTGTTAAGTCATTGTCTTTCATGATTTTCATAGATCAATTATATCATGTCCAATGCATTGTTAAGTCTCCTTTTTATAGGTCTACCATAAGTGTCTATAGAAAGAATATAGGCGCATGTGAATAGGCTATCAAAGTGTGTCTTAGAACACCTTTGCTAGTTCCTTCCTCCTTGTATCTCTACGGAACCCTGACTCACTATTGTAGAAGAGATTACCCCTTCAAATGAAGTGTATGGGCATTTCTTCCTGGTGAAAAGTGTATGTTCAGGCTAAGTGGGTCAACATTTTTTAGTGTATCACCTTTTCATTTTTAGGCTTAGGTTCTATTTTTATCATCTCTCTCTCCCTTTTCATCCCCCCCCCTTTTTCATTTTATTTATTAGTAGTAGGAGAAACTAGGGCCTAAAAGATACATTAGAGGGAGCTAGCCCTTATCTAGAGACTCTCCCCTCCAGCTTCATCTATCCCATAGGTGAGAGGGGAGTTTCCATTGTTACGTGTAGAAGGGCGGGAGCTAGGAATCCTTCCCTAGTTGAAATCCACTACATCAACAAGTTCCAAATGTCATAATCCCCCTAGACCACCTCAGGACCCCCTTAGGCCTAAGCTACATCTTTTAAACCTAAAATAAAGCCTAACACAAGTCAATTTAACCTAGTGACTTAACCCACCTTTAACACCAAATTTACCTTATCCCTCGACTACCGATGGTCACCTTCACCATCGATGGTCACCTTGACTATCAACAGTCAGGTTCCACCACCTAAATAAGCTTAACTCACCCTTTAACTCCACCTTGATTTTTCATAATTATAATGTCTAATTTGCATGCAATCCCATTACATGCACAAGCTATAATTATAAATCCCAATTAAAACTTCACTTAGACATCTTCCTTTCTCATATAAGAAGAGAGGAGCAAGAGGTGAAAATGGATTACATTCATGACTTCAAGATCTTTTTGCATTCAAAGTTTCTTTACAAGTCACTTCATCTAATGATCCAACCATCATGTTAGAGGACCAACTTGCCACCACCCCTTAGTTGATAGCTAAGCACTGTTACTCTACCAGAATCATGCCAAACTATACCAATGAACCAACCACCTCAACTATTCATCTGATCAACCTTTGTTAAGATAAGTATTTATCTTCAATATATCAATTACTTTGTTTACATTCCACAATTATCCTAGCATAAATTAATCTACAAGAATTACCCTCTGCAAGCTTATCAATTTGACCTTTTATCAACCCAAACCTAACACACAATAACCATCAATGGTTACCCTGACTATTGATGGTTTATCTAGTAATTGATGCTCACCTCAATCATCAATGGTCACCTCAACTGTTAATGGTCATTATGGCAAAAAATACCAACAAGCTATTTTCACCTGCTTACCCTCAATCAAATCCAATTTTATTTTTGTTTGCCTAATCATAAACTCCCAACCTATTTTATGAACCACATCTAACCTATTTATCATTAGTATTAACTCATTTATTTCATTAGTATTAACTCATTTATTTCTATAGCAAACAAAGTACTCTCTTTAAGGCATTTATGTAGCTTGTCTACTTATAAATGCAAACTAGAGAAAACAAGTTGCACCACTTACTATTTGCACCATCTGGTGACCATCTAGAAATAACTCATCTCCTCTTTGCCACTTAGACTGATTTGTCTCTTTTTACACCTTGTCTTCCTCCTGCTTTGTCTCCTTTTGGCTCCTTCGGCCCTCAGGTCTATCTTTTGGTGGGTTGCTACATTCTATGGGCTCTTTTCTAGTTAGTACTCAAGTAATTTAAAGGCAAATAGCTATTTCATCATATTAAATTTGATGTCTGCGCACCCATCATCATTTGAAAAATAATGGCTAATCTATCTTCTTAAATTTGATGGCTTCTAGGATGTCACCATCCTTGGCAAATTCCTTCAAGCCTTTTCCTTTGATTCATCCTTTGTTTCAGACCCTCCTAAAGGGGAAGTGTCCCTTTGGCTTTGGAGAGATGCCCTTCATTTGGCCAGATGAGAGCGCCCCACAAGGGCACCTGCCCTTCGGCGGCCTTTGTCTCTACAGCCTTTTTTATGGGCTTTTTTGTGGGGTTTTTATCTCGTAGACAAAATGTCTGTGAGAATTATCTACTTTGATTTCCTTGGGTCCTTTTGAGTTCACGGCCTTCCTCTGAATTCCTTCAAGCTTTTTTTTTGAAGGAATTCCTTTGGATAAAAAGTCTGAAAGAATTCAAAGCCTTAAGACTTTTTACACATTTTTAAAATCCTTTGACTGCCTTCGAAGTGATCCCTACCCTTGGCAAGGGCTTTTAAACTTAGAACTACCCTCTGTAAGGGAACTTACCCTTTGAGAGGCTTGAACCTTTCACATTGAAGTGCTCCTTTGAACCAACCATTGAACCAATCCATTGAACTAGTTTAATGGTTCAAACATTTGTTAAAACAAGGCATCGAACTATTTGATTGAACCTACCGATGAACTTTGCATTAAAATTTGTAGATGAACTTTAATATTGAACCAAAAATGTTGAACCAATGCATTAAACCATGCTGATGAACTAAATGAGTCAATCGAGTGATTGAACCATCTGATTGAATTGAAACATTGAACCAAGGCATTAAACCAATGCTTTGAACTAAGCTGATGAACCATTTGACTGAACCAAACTGATGAACTTGCTGATTGAACCAAGGCTTTAAACCAAAGTGATGAACTTAAATATTAAACCAATGCATTAAACTAAGCCAATGAACTGACACATTGAACTAAGGTGTTGAACCAAAGCATTGAACCAGTTTAATAGTTCAATGGTTCAAAGTTGCTAACTCTTTGAAAGATCATGTTGTTGAACCAATCTTCCAACCTTGAGGGAAAGTGACTTTGAACCATTTTAGCTCTCTTTGCAACCCACTATAATATTCACCCTTCACAATATTATTTTAACAAATATTAAAATGGAAATAAAAATAATGACATCGACAAAGGTGGATTCAACTTTGTCAAAACAATTTCAAACCTTTGGGAAAACCATCAATTTTAATTTTAAAATAGTGGTTTAAAAAGTCATGAATTATGTATAAGGGTAATTTGGTGCAAAATAAATTACCTATTAATTAGGAGGCAATTAGAATTAATAGATTAGGAAGATGGGGAAAGGATTGGAGATGTGGAAGGTGTGCTTAAACATGGGCATAGGAAAAAAATGCCATAGCTAGCTGAAAACATGGTATGTGAGAATGCAACCAAGAGAGCAGCTTTGATGGATGAAAAATATGTTTATGTTCTTGGTGATTTCTACTATGAATACTCTAGTCTAGATAATAATTTTGGTTTGTCAGGAAATGAATAGATCACCATTGGATCAAATATATTCCATGGTCATAAATTGAAGAAAAAGTTAATGTGGTTAACACCATGTATCATTGATTAGCTTATCTAAGATAGTGAAGACATTGTGAAGGACCAAAAAATGCTAGGTGAAGAAAATATATATCATGCAAATTAAATAAGAGGAGGCTAGTTAGAAACTAGGTCAACAAATTCCATACATGACTCACTAAATATAATCTTATACATAAAATGAGATTTATGAAGAACAACTACATTTGGTATGGTAAAAGGAGGAAGAAATGTATCTAAAACACAACATAGGTGGTCCTAGGCCTACTATTATTGGTGGTTGTTTTCATAATTATAATGTTGAGGGTTTTATCCCTTCACTCCATCATGATGGATCCACTCTACAAGATGACCATTTTCACTCATCATTTTCATAACTTAGCAAATAAAATAATCATTTTTCCTTCATGCAGAAAGGTAGTGATGTCTGACTTTGCATTAACTGATTTAGATGTACGTCTTCCAATAGTTACACAACACAAATGGATAAAATGAAAATATTGAGTTCATCCAATGTATATAGAGACTGGTAGACAAAAAATTCTAGTAATAGGAAAAATAGTCCTTTTTTTACATAATAAACTCATAATTTGATAACAAACTCAAATAACACACAAAAACTAGACAAGTGGTTTACCAAACCTGATGCTCTAATACCATGTCATAGATCCTACCAATATCAAATATGTAATATTGAATACACTATATCTTGAATAAAGTAATAATGATGAATTAACAAGTAGTAATGAGAAATAATTCAAGAGTAAAAAACATGCAAATCCTCCATAAATTCATATTTAAAATATGTATACAAATAAGATATGAAAAGTAAATACACTTAAAATAGTGGTTACAGGCATATAATACCTAAAATAGTTGATCAAAGAATAACTCTTATGAACTATCTAATAATGATAGTAAAGTGTAGTCCTCTATGAAAAATGTCACCTAAGAAAGCTAAACCACATGTGTAGGAACAACCTAAATAAAACAAATAAATGGAATTAAAGTCCTACACTAACAATTGAACCACTCTCATCTTCTCTAAAATAGATCAACTACTCTTAGCTCAATAACTGCTATGAAGTGTTAAAAATGAAATTAAATGATAAAAAATATAAATGAGAATTCAAGATAGAAAAAAAAATAAGAACACAAAGATTTATCCTAGAGAAACCCAAAGTGGAAAAAAACCTATCTGGGAGAGGAAATTACACTTCCCTTTACATATGTGATTAATAAAATATAGAAGATACTACCAATAGTTTATTTTTATGGATAGTGATTCATTTATTCCTATCTAAACCTTGAATAAAAGATTATTTTTCACCATTTATACACTTATAAAAACCTATGAACACTAAAATAAAAATTATGTATCTATGAACAATTAAAAACAACCTGATCAAAGACCCAATCTTGATAACTTGTAATGTGAATCCAATTCTTAGAATATTTTGATGTCTTATTCCTTGTAAACCATCTATATTTCTACTCTCTCATCTTTGGAGCCTACTAAGAATCTTAAAGGAACTAAAAATGAGAAGAATAAACATTTTCACCCCTTCAAATTTGTGATTTTTGTATGGTGGAAAAACTACTGGTATATGTAGATCAATAGTTTCAAAACTATCGATGAGGTTATGTTATCACCACCTAAAATCACTAGTTGTTTCATAATTTTTAGGGTAAGTATATAAACACAACCCTACAAATAGTGGTAGCTATAATATCTTAAGCAACCCCCTTATTTTTTAGATTTGAAATAACCTACCTATATCACCATGGAAATGTCTAGATCATCCTGATTCTAATGTTACCATTATAAGATATATAAATTAATGTTTTACACATGAGTTGGCTTATATAAGTGTCTTATAATAATGAAGTAATTTCACAATTAAGTATAGTGGAAACATATAGTATACATTACTACTATAATGGATCTATTTTTGGATCAAAGCTTCCTAATTTGAGGCTTTTAGGTCCATAAAAGCTTTAAGAACTCTATAGGTGAGGAAATCTCATCTTGACACCTTTCCTAGAATGCCATTTGGCCTTTATGACTAGTTTTCCCTTTAATTCAATCAACCAGAGCTATTGCACTCCACTCTATGTTGTCATTTTCTTGCTTTATAACACAACATCCTCTTCCAATTCCAACTGACTATTGGGAGTGTGGAATTTAATTGAAGATATAAATAAATTTTTATGTTCATTATCTAATATATAAGGATAAATAATATGTAAGTCATTTCAACATTAATAAATGCATAGATATTCATATAAAGAGGAAATCAAATATAAAAGCATTCTTGTCTACTTTTTCTATAAATTAAAATGAACCATACCTTGGAGGATCATTTTTCTCAGCCTTATATTGGAGCCTTTCTATATTCAATTAAACCATACCTTGTCTTCAATAAGGAATCTATACTCATTCCATTATTGGTCATGCCTCTATTTTACTTGTCTTGTGACTTATTCAACATCTCTTTCACTTGGAGGTGAATTAGTTAAATATTCTATATGAAATTTTCAACTTTGTATACTTGTTGGTCTACTTTTCCATTTCATTTGTATGGATGTCTAAAAAAAATACCAAATGAACATGGAATTAAGTAGATAAATCAAGTTTAAAAATGAGTTTTACTAGTAAAATAATTCATCACCCTATTATATGAATCCTAAATATAAACCAAAATTTCAACCTAGGTCTTGGGATGCTTCTTATTATACCCTATGAAGAGTTTTACAATGTTAGGTTAGAAACCTTGATCTACCCATCAGTATTTGGTTGGAAAGTAATAAACTATATTAACCTATCATCCATATTATCCCACAATGTGGCCCAAAACTTCAAAATAAATTATTAGTCTCAATATGAAACAATAAAAATAGAAATGAGCCCACACATTATAAAAAAAATAACACAAATGCATTACTACTATTAAGGATATTTTTAAAAAGAATAATAATGCACACTTGCTGATAAGTCCACATACACAAAGATATATTCATGTTCCTTCCTTGACATATGTAACCTACTTAAAAAATCCATGGAAATACTTTTCCATGGCCTAGAAGGAACTAGTAATGGAATATACGAACCCAACTTCCTATTACTACACTTAAGTATACTACATAAAACATAACATACTATAAATTTGGTAACATCACATTGTATATTAGGCCAAAAAACATAACTTTACAAAATTTCAACAATATTTGTAAAACCAAATTACCTTAAAACTTTTAAAATATGTGATTACCTCATTTACAGAACTCTTTCCTCCTTAGGTACATAAAACTTACCAAACATGTGGATAAGACCATTTTGAAGGTAATTATCCTCCTTGGGATGAAAGCATACAGGTTAGAACCTATTTAATTGAATAAATGGCTCCTTAAAATATGCATCATGTTCATATACATACAACACACATGAAGTGATCAAGAATAATTGTGGTTCACATGACTAAAATTAAAGGTGGTTTAATTAATATATTAGATAATATTTTAGTCACACCTTTCTTATATTTGAAAATCAAATTATTTTTTTTCAAAAACCCCATCCATATATAGTTTATATCTTACTAAAGTTTATTTTTATCTTAAAAATAATGGAGATGTTGGTGATCCATATGGACAATAGTTTCCTTACCCATGAGATACTAATTCCATTTCCTGATTGATTGAGAAATAACATAAACTTCCATATTATATGAAAAATAACCTAGAATTTTACCATGAAATAACATTGAATGATAACATATTGACTTACCTCCTTTTAGTATGAAAACCCCCATAACATAATCACTAGCATCTGTATCCACCTTAAAGGGTAACTACAAGTCACTCAAATATAATACTAAACCATGGATAATATTATGTTTAAACATATTGAATGAATTTTATTTATTATTACCCCACAAAAAAGTATTACCACCTACTATAATGGTATGAAAAGGTATGGCTATGAAAGCTAAGTTCTTGATAAAGTTCCTAAAATATTAAATTGCACCAACAAAAATCATTATTTTGATCACAATGGAAGGCAATCACCAATTCATGATGGCTTATATATTAATTATATTGGTATCAACTCTCCATGTCAAATAACATGCCCTGATTATACAAGTGATTTTTGACAAAACTCACATTTTTTCTCATTCAACACTAATTATTTCTCCTTAAAAACTTTCAAAACTTTCAAAACATTTTTTAGATGGTAAATATGTTCATCAAAAGTCCGATGAAAATAATAATATCATCAAAATAAATAATGAAAAAGGAATCAATAAATGACATCATTAACTCATTATTCAACTGCATTAAGGTATCCAATTCATTTCATATCATGAAAATTAGAACAACCCACTCATATAAACCTTACCTTATTTGGAATGTTGTTTTCCAAGTGTCCTCTTCCTTAATTCACACTTGGTGATACATGGATTCCAAATCAAGCTTATTAGAATACTTGGAATGCTAAAGTTAATCATGAATATCATAAATATGTGTAAAAGGGTACATATTATTTATGGTTATCTTGTTAATTAATATATAATCAATAGAAAAATTCCACAAACCATCTTTCTTAGGCACTAAAAAAATAGGATAATCACTTGGAAAATTAAGAGGCTAGATTACACCATGATTATTCAAAGACTATAATTTTTGTTTTCCTCATTGACATGTTTTAAGGACTTCCTACATAAATAAATATTTTGAAGTGGAATATTGGGAAACAACTAAATTTCATTCTCAATTGGCATTAATGGTGAAAACCACATGAAATCATAAAGTAATTCCTTGAACTACTACAAAAACTCACCCATACACTTTTGAGCTTTATTAGTAAACATGATACAAGTGGTTTTAGGTACAACCAGTTCTTTATATTGAATATCTCTAAAAATAAGAAAAAAAAATCTTAGTAGCATCAATAAGATTCTTATCTGTAGAGGTTCTTACCAAATATATTTTAGAATGTTCTTTGTAGGATAAAATGATGTAGCTCTTTCCATCCTTCATCCTTCACCAAATGATATCAGTTGGTACTCCTCATGAAGATAACATCCTAAATATATAAGTAAGATTCCAAACACTACACCACACACATAAAAATGAACAATATCAACTATAACCTCATCAATGAATTATGCATTAATACAAATATTAACTTTTCATTACTTATTCACCTTGATTTTTACACATTTATTCACCCTACTAAAATAATCTGGGTTTGGATGATTGTAACTCAATGTCTTCTATTTATCTATTAACTCTTTACTCATCATGTTTCATTGTGAATGAGTATAGAAAACATCTAATTTTGTTTTCTTAATTTTAATTTTGACATGTAAATGTTTAGAATGTTCTTTTCATTGAGCACTACTACTACCTAAACATACTTCTCTATTGATTTAGGCACAACATAAAGTATCATACACATCATACCTACAACCAATATTATCACCTTAGAAAGAGGTCATAAACTTCTTATTATTATTATTCTTAAACACATGTAATTTGGAGTGGAGATTCCAACATTGATATCCATAATGACTATCAACATCAAAATTCCCATGATTCTTTTTAGTATCATTTTTAGAAACCCAAGTATCATTATGCTTAATTATATTTTTAGCTTTACCCTCTTACTTTTTTTACTAAGGTAGATAGTGCATTCTTATACTCCATCTCTAAGAAGTGAGATTTGGACAAATCCTCATCTACATATGTAAAATTTCCAAGAGGATACTCTCCTAAAATGGGTATAGATTCCATCAACATATTTCATCAAAATATCAAAGTCCACTATATCATTTCCCATTTGGACAAAAAAAATTGAAACTCACTTGTGTACTCCTACACACTTTGACCTTGTTTTTGCCTAAGATATTGCCAATACATGGACCTCTCTTCATCATAAAAATATGATAGAATGGATTTTTTATTAGAATTTTTAAATCATCCCACTTAGTAAGAGGAGGAAGATTGTTAACAACTAAGGAATGTACATATATTTAAAACCAAATTAAACCATGATTGGTTAATTTTAACCTTGATAAATAAATTTGTTGTCTCTGTCAATTTGATGAAAAATGAAATATACCTCAAGCTACGATAAATAATGGTATAGCCACTTTTCAATCACATATACATCATATGGATGAATCTCTATATTTTTCTTAGCCTTTAATGGAGGTAGAGTTTGGTTGGCATGGGGTTTTTCTTCCAGTTTCTTAGGCTCATGAGCATACTCCTATATTTATTTTAGTGCCTCCATAGAAACACCAAGTTTCTCCATGAGTTCCCCATGATGGACACCAAACAGTCAAGCTTTCTCATAAAAAACATATGCCAGCCACTCCAAGATTTTGAAATTTATCTTAAAATATAAAAACATCTTATTCATTAGTATAGTCCATACTTCTAATCTCTTTCTTAATATTCCTTATGGAAATGTATTCTACATTGACCTTTAACACAACTTGATTTAGTTATGTGAATATAATTGTAATGTAAACACAACATGAAAACCACATAAAATATTGATTCTAACCAATTATGATACTAATTTGATCCATAATATAGGTATTTAAATCCACTTAGTCTTCTCTAAAATTGATTCTCTACTCTTATATCAACAAGTGGCTTAATAAATTATTATTCCATAATAGTTTTCTTAAGAAAAACATAATGATGAAGTGATGGAAATTAAAGTCCATAATAATAAAATATAAATGGGAATAAAAGATATCATAAAAACATAAGAACACAAAGATTATACTAAGAGAAACCTAGTGGAAAAAACTTTAGTTAGGAAAGGTAATTACACTCCCCTTTCCACTATGTGATTCATAAAATATAAAAGATAATGCCAAAACGTAGCCTTTATGAATAAATTTTCACTACTATGTATCCAAACCTTGCACAAAATATTCCTTTGCCTCTTTTAGACACTTATTAGAATGTACCAACACTGAAAATACACTAAGTAGATAAGAAAAAATGAATAAAACCTAAGCCAAGAACCAATCTTACTAAATTACAATGTGAATCGAATTCTAAGGCTATTATGATATATTATGCCTTATGCATGAATTTTATTTATTATGTCTCATATTTAGAGCCTATTGATAAGCTCAAACTAATCAACAATAATAAGAATAAACATTTTCAACTATTCAAATTTGGTTTTTTTTGTATTGTGGAAAAATAATTAGTGTTTGAAAATTGGTAATTTAAAAAATGTTAAGTTACATAGTTTCCATTTGAATCACTGATGGCCATGTAATTTCCACCCTAAAAATAGCGGTAATTATGTTATTTTAAGAAATACCCTTATTATTGAGAGATGAAAAACCATGCCTTTATCACCATGGAGTTGTTTGGATCACCCCCACTTTGAACCTACTAGTGTAACATATATAAATTAATGTCTTTCAAATGAAATGTATTATGATAATTAAGGAATTACACAATTAGGTATAGTGGAAACATATAGTATATATGATTATTATAATGGATCCATGTTTGGATCAAAAGTAAATGTGGAAAAGGGCCTTGTAAAAAAATTGGATGTCTATAGTAACTCCTTTTCTACTCTTCATTATATTTAAATATTCCATTAGTATATTATTATATACACTTATTTTAGAGTTTTTGTTATGCTTATTTTATTATCTTATACTAATTTAATTATATTCTCTCTTGGAATAAGTTTTATTAAC
Organism: Torreya grandis; assembly: GCA_037957365.1. Taxonomy (NCBI): domain Eukaryota; kingdom Viridiplantae; phylum Streptophyta; class Pinopsida; order Cupressales; family Taxaceae; genus Torreya; species Torreya grandis. The sequence continues at coordinate 994,150 of JARHVA010003642.1, forward strand.
ATTATTATATCTAAATGTTTTTATCCATCTTTAATTATATGTAACATTTTATTCCAGTGTACCCATTGCCCCAATAATAAATATTTTGTATCTATTCTTTCATGGCATGTATTTATAGATAATACTATTTTTATTGCATATTTTTACATATAATACATGGTTTTAGTAGTTGATCTAGAAATTATCTATCAATGAGAAATTTATAAAATAAACTTTAGACTCTAATGGACAAATGAGATTTCAAGGAAAAATTTATGTACTTGTAGCTAGTAGTCTTACATATAAAATATCAGATGAGGTATATAATTATCATTATCATGCTCATTGTAGTGTTACAAAAATGGTTCATGGGATATTTTTTTCAAGGTATATAATAAAATGTAAAATTATTTATAGATAGATGCCTTCAAATCCAAAGAGTGAAATATGAGATTTTCCATCCTTAGAAAAATAAATACCTCATTATTGTCATATCCACCTAAATAATAATTTATATTATGTTACAATAAGTTCCAAAAGGCACAAAGGTTTCTCGAGAATATTAATTGATAATTGCCATGTTATATGATTAAGTAAAACATTAAACTATGAATGTATGTTTGAGACATTAAATTATAATTAAATTGAGTATTTTACTATGATGCATTGTTATTTTTTTCATATGATGAATAAAATTTAACAATTATTATTAATTCAAAACTAATTATTGTAAAAATAGTTTTATATTTATTATTGGACTAGGTAATACTAATGTTTTGTGTGTTATTTTCTAGGAGCCTAAATTGGCCACCAAAGATCTAGGCTTGGATTTGAGAAGAAAGGTGTAAAAATAAATATAAATATGGAAACATAGAGAGAGATAGGAATCATATTTGACTATTAGATTACAATACTTGCATACATATACTTGTGCTATCAAGTTTTTTAATTAGAAGATGTTTCTAGAGCATTAAAACATGCTAAGGACAAGGATAACTAAGTTATACTTTAGTGCACATGATAGTGCATCATATTCATACAAAAGGTTATAAAATAGAAACATAACAAGTATGAATTTTCATGCATTAAGTAGTGTAGACATGTAAAACTAGCCACCAATGGCTAAATATTTGACTTTAGACCAATTCTTGCCAATCATTGATTACCTAACTCAAAAATCTACATAAGTCTCAAATTTAGATTCACAACCATGTAATTAAATCAAATTCACCCATAAATCAATTAATTTGGTAAATGCACATTGAATTAAATCAAATCTTGAAATAAATTACCAAATGCCTAAATGGGATTAAATAAAGTGCAAATCTTGATCAAAATCTAATTAATTTCATCCTTTGAGTAAATGAGCTAATAAATCAATTATCAAAAAAGAAAATTCAAATATCAATAGCATCTTAGAACATCCTAGGAGCTATTAATTACCTTTTTGAGTTGTCTCAAATGGAAAATATCTAAAATTATATCCTAAGAATATGCCAAACTCAGCCAAAGTTAATAAACTCAACCATGGTCAAATTTAACCCATTCAAAGGGATTTGAAAGCCTATAAAAGCAATCATATAGCTCTTCATTTAGATATCTCAATCAAATTAGAGTTATAATGTAGGAATAGGTTGATGAAACTAAAATCCTAGTGTTATAATGCCAAAATTGAGCCAAAGCATTCAAGCCATTGAATCAATCAAGCCAAGAATTCAACAATGGTGCATATAGGAGATGATGTTATACATATGTCATTGATGAAGAATTCTTATGCATAAATCGAGCAAGCCATCTGAATTACGATTTGGAGTTATCAAGGATTTGGTAAGGAATTTGTGTTTTTATGTTTATATTTCTCATTTCCTTTCATGTTTTGTTGAGTTCTCATTTGGTTTATTCATTATGCTCCCCCCATGATCAGGCCTAAAGGATGTTATATTGTTAGTGAGTTAATTTTTTTTTTTTTTTGATACCGCATTTATACTAACCTATTCCTTTGAGTTAAAATCCTAGATCATAAATGGCATGCCTGGTGAGACACGATTGTGCACCCCACATATTTGAATAAAAATGGTTGTTAAAATAGATCTTATTTTTAATTTATTTTATATTCTTTTATTCATTTTTAATATGTTGTTCTTAAAATTTTCATCATAATTATCTAAAGAAATAATTAAAATCTGATTTTTAGTTTAGAAGTTATGAATCTTTTAGTGACTGTCACATTTTATTTTCTAATTTTATGGTAGAAATGGCTAGTATAGAGCTAATAATTTTTTGTATTCACTATTTTGACGTAAATGTTTTCATAGAGGTGAAAAATTGATCTATAAACAACATATTAAAATTTTGCTTCAAATGAATGTATATTTAAAAATTTATGGTTAAAATACTAATTGCACATGTTTATGATTTATGGGTTTGGTTTAACCTTCTAACTTGTTGTTTTTATGTTTTATAGGTTTATTTTATTTTTTGATATTTTTTGAGTTTTTTATTGAGATTTATTATATCCATTTCCTAACCTACCATGTTTATCTTTTATGGTTTTGCCTTTGGGTTGACAAATTTCACCCTTCAGAATTGCTTGTCTCATTTGATAAATAAGCTTCAAAGCTAAACAAAGTGATGACCATTTTTTTGTAGAGCCCATTTGAAAAATCATAAAAAAAATCTTAATTATCTATTAAAACTTATTTTTGGATGTTTTAAATTAATTAGGCATTTCACTTTGGGTTTAAAAATAAAGTTTTACATGTTTGTGTTAAATGTTTTAATTGTTCTTTCAAAGCTCACAACTTAAAGCTAAGGGGCTAAAAGAAAACCACCACACATTTCATTTAGTGATATAAATTGAATACACTTCAAAGTTTTTTTTAATTTTTTTCATTATTTATTTAGTCTAAACTTTTTTGAGTAAATATGGACTTGTGTGTTGGGAAATATGGAAGCACACAATTGATTACCAAATACAAGCAACTTACATGCAGAATTAGACTAGAATCACAAGTTACTAGAATTCAAAAATAACACAGAATATGAGAGGCAACACACAATTTTATTCAACTCAGTTAGAAGGAAATTACAACAAAGAGATCACACTCTTCTTCCACTTTGTGGGCTTACAGTAATCTTCCCTCAAGAGTAATCTTCTCTCAATAGGTCACAACACATAGCTAACACAAGCTATTGTTCACCTCATTATACTGCCAGTACAACCGAGTACGAACCGGTACTCCAAGTAGATCTCACCATGATCTTGTTCCTTGATGTATTGTTGTCACCTTGGATCTTGCTCCCCCACCGATCTCCTTTTGACCCTCGCATACACACACCCCTGCAGACCAATCTAGTCTTACTTATCACATGTAGATCTCCACCATGATCCTGCAACACCCTGCATATCAAACCTGATCTTACATACATGAAGAATCCTACTTGATTCTACCATGGGAAGAACTCTTCAAGTTCTACACTTGACAATATAGCCCATGAGTCTATTATATAGATCTCATGCATACACTAATTTAGACAAGCGGTTCAAGACTCGAAGTAGTCTTTATCATGTAAAATCTTTGTTCACTTAACTGACTGTTCATCAACATCAGTTCTAGAACTGCCATAGGCAATCGATGTCAATCCCTATCTGACTAGAGGTGACCAACATCGGCTGACTGCTGCCAAGGTTGATATCCTTCTACATTGTCCACTGACCGACATCGGTGATCCTACTGACTCCAGTGACTACATACTCAGCATCCTCCATGTTTGCAACAAGGTGAAGCTTTTAGCTCCACACCCTAACAATCTCCCACTTGGAGATAAACATCTTCACCTGTACCTATACCAGTACTTTGTCTAATCTGCATCCTCGCTTGTATTCCTCTTTAAGCTCAATCTTGAAGACTACCCACCACACTACTTGTGGTGTTAATCTTGTGCCTAAATTTCTTCATTCTCAGCTTACCTTCTTCTAGTATTGCTATACTCCCACTCAAATAGAAACCCCTGTGAGTAACCTGTAATAAAAAAACCACTAACTAGATCTGAGCCATCTGTTAGTCAAACTCACTTTGAGAACCTCCAACCTCACTCTGATACCATTTGACAGGACCTAAGTTCCCCAAAGCTCTAACACAACTTGTCAAAATTAAGAGCACACATGATTACCATTATATAAGCAACTTAAGATGTAAAAATAACTAGAAGAACAAATAACTATCAATGAGAAATAACACAGTATATGAGAGGCAACACACAATTTTATTCAACTTAGTTAGAAGGAAACTACGACAAAGAGATCACACTCTACTTCCACTTTGTGGGCTTACAGTAATCTTCCCTCAAGAGTAATCTTCTCTCAATAGGTCACAACACACAGCTAACACAAGCTGTTGTTCACCTCATTATACTTCTAGTACAACTGAGTATGAATTGGTACTCCAAGTAGATCTCACCATGATCTTGCTCCTTGATGTATTGCTGTCACCTTAGATCTTGTTCCCCCACTGACTCCTTTTGACCCTTGCATACACACACCCCTGCAGACCAACCTAATCTTACTTATCACATGTAAATCTCCACCATGATCCTATAACACCCTGCATATCAAACCTGATCGTACATACATGAAAAATTCTACTTGATTCTACCATGGGAAGAACTCTCCAAGTTCTACACTTGACAATATAGCCCATCAGTCTATTATATAGATTCATGCATACACTAATTTAGACAAGCAGCTAAAGACTCAAAGTAGTCTTTATCATGCAAACTCTCTGTTCACTTAACTGACTGTTTGTCAACAATAGTTCTGAAACTGCCATAGGTGACCAACGTTGGTCCTTATCTAACTGGAGGTGACCGACGTCAACCGACTGCTGCCGAGGTCAATTTCCTTCTGCACTATCCACTGACTGATGTCGGTGATCCTGCTGATGCTGGTGACTGCATACTCAGCATCCTCCATGTTTGCAACAAGGTGAAGCTTTTAGCTCCACACCTTAACATTATGCGTGTATGCTCTCCCATCTGTCCCCATTAGGGAACCATTGGGATCAAAATCACCAACTTCTTTTTTGGTGGTTTGCATTTATTTTAATTTTCACATATTAAATCCAAGAGGATAGTGACAAATATAATCAAATAATTTTAATTTTATGCAAAAAAATTAAACTCACTTCAATTATTTTCAAACTTACTTATTGATTATGTGTTTTAATGAAAAGAGACGTGCATGTATGCTCTCCCATCCATCCCATTTAAGGAAATTTTGGGATTAAAATCACCATCTCATCACACTTTGATCCTAGTCTAAGGCATAAAAATAACATAATTTAAATCCCTACTAAAAAACTCACAATAATATTGGGTGATATTAAGGTGATCATAAAGTCTTTCTATTGTTTCATTTACTTCATGAATCTTGGCTTGTGAGGGGGACTTCATTACCTCCCACAAGTTATTTAGAAAAGATTTGACCTAGGGTTTCATCTCTTAGAATCATATATAACCCTTATCCATAGGGGGGTAAATATATTGGGATCCACTCACTAGGATGATGGTTTAAGTAGTTAAACTATCTCCATTAGTAGAGGCTAAGCCTGAGATGTTTGAGCATGTTGGACATCACACTACATTGAGTGAGTGATGGATGTAGTGGTTATAAAAAGGAAAAGACCTTTTTATAATAATCCATGTGATGTGGACCCAAATTATGTGTTTCTTATCTTGTTTTTTGATGTGAAGGTTGGTAGACATGGGATCCATCTAGAATGATCGAAAACTAATTAGTTTTAGTCAACCCCACATTGCCATACCCTTGCTAGGATTTAGACAATTATAATTAGTTTATTTTGGTCATTTTTGATTGGTGTGTTAGACTAAAACTTTTATTATTCAAACCATGTCATTTGATGAGTTATGATTCCACATCACTTCACTATTTGATGATGTGTTACACCATCTATATGACACTTTGATTTAACTTAGAAAACATTCCATTTTTGTATCAAACCATTGGGAATAGAACTTGATTGAAGAGGGTATGATTACACTACCCAAATCATTTCAAAATCTTGTGCCTTTGAAGTCTTGAAACATAAACCATTTGTCACATCATCTTTCAAGAGAGTTAACATTGTTGTGCTACCCAATTTATTTTAAAATACTTATCTTTTCTTGCATCCAAACTATCATTATTGAAACCAATAATTTTAGCCTCATTGGATCTTTACGTAAGCCTAGTCATGTTGTTCAATATTTTCTATCTTATTTGTCATCAGATCCTAGTTTACCTTAGTTGAGTCTTTGATTAACTATTACAAGTTCAAATTCAAATATTGGTTGATTTTAGTTTAAACCTCAATTTGTGGGGTTAATACCAGATCTTCCTCTTTTGGATTATGTAACTTTAGTTAATTCATCACTCAAATAAAAATATATATAATATTTTGTGATTTTATTTTGGTCAAATCAGTTTATCTTCAAGTATCACTTGTTTAGCATCTTATACCAAATAGATCACATTTTATGCCTATAATCATGTACCCTATCTATGTTAAACTATTCCAAGTTTGTTAGATTAATCAATCATCATTTTTAAGTCAAGATTTTTCCACCATTTGGCCATTAGTCCTCACATATCCTATTTGAGCCTAGTTTTTGACTCCATGTTTGGACAAAAGACCTAAAAACTTTTCCCTTTAGTAGCTTAGACCTACTTGGAACACATTTCAACATTAGACTTTGGTAGTTTGATTCATATGTCATTTTTCATAACCTTTACATTTATCAGACACTTAGCATTTGTCATTTTATGTTACACTATAGTTATCAAGTCTTTACATAGACTTTTTGGAAATTTAACTCCACCTTAGACCAAGATAGATCACATTTGAACTCTTTTTCATTTGGACATTGGTTTTTAGAGTTTGTAAAACTCATAAGCCTTTTTATTTTATAGATTTATTCATTGATGTGAATATGTATAGCTATACTTATGGTGGATTCACATACAATTCAACTTATAATAGAACGTCCATATAAATTAACTTTGATTTTTATGGCTTTGTTCAAGACCCATTTGATGATAAAATGGTTTGTGAGATGGATTTTTATCCACCTTGCAATAATTAAATCAGGGACCAAAATCAAGACTCCAAATGAAATGATATGGTTTTTGAGGAGGAATTGGGTGCAAACCTCTATGATGAGGATGATTGTGAGACAAATTAGTACATTTCTTATAATAATTAATTTAGGGACCAAAGATAAGATCTAATTTATAATCCAAATCGAGATATCTTTGATGATGATGTGATTTATGAGGAGAACTTAGATGATTTAGCTTATACACATAACCAAGCTCCACAACATCCAAGGAACACCATTACCATTTCATGACCTCATCCTTTGGTTTGTGTGAGTAACCAAGCTCCATAATACCCTTTCTTTATTTATCAACCAATCCAATCCAAATACTAGCCAATCCCATTAGAATTTTGACCAATCTAATCATAAATCCAATCATTATCATAACCTATCATTCAATTTCAACCAATCATTCATCCCAAACCTCAACCAATCTTTCAGCTACAATCTCAACTAGTTCAATTAGTATCTCAATTAAGCTAATTATTTGAAGACCAATCTGGGTTCAAGACTATTGCATTACAAATAATCATAAACTAAAGCCAAAATAACAAACCAATCTAAGATGTTTTTTTTAATTAACCATTTGTGATAAGTCAACTTGTGATGAATCACCTTTTATTCCTATGCCTACTTTTCAAGACCTTTCCCTTGATGAGCTAATCACTAAAGAGTTATCTCTTGATCTTGGTCCCATCATTATATAATCTCCCTCAGATAAGCCACTCTTTCTAGAGCCCATTTTATACTATCACACCTTGTTACTTATCTAATACCAAACATTCAATAAGACATCATTATAATAAAGTATCCATCCAATGAAGAATTAGAGTTAGATTTAAGTTCTATTCTTAAACTGGGATTTAATATAGAATCAAAATTAAAATCAACATCAGTCTCACCATTGGATTTAGAGTTTATTGAGTCAAAATCATATTCAAAATTAGAATACATTTGTGGTTATTACAACATTTGTTACACATGCCTAGCAGATCAATTTAAATACATTTTTGATCTTTCTATGGTTTTCAAGGATTATTACTTCAACATCAACACAATTTTTCCTAGTATTTTCTATGAGGATTTTGAAGCCAACCCCCATTCCATTACTATTCCACATGCCATTACCATCAACCATCATAGCCATTTTATTGACATACCACCTCCCATAAATGTTGATTGGGACCGATAGAATCACACCTTGTTGAATTGCATCCATGGTGACATAACAATTGAATAAAATCAAAGGGACCAAGACCATAATCATATAATAAAATAACACTCTCTTAGTGAATCCTTTTTAGAGGCACTAGGGAATAATCAAAGTTAGAACTCATCATCTTCTAGTAAAACCTTTTTAGAGGTGCTATAAGACAATCAAATTCAAAATTCCATATTACTTAGTGAAACCTTCTCAGAGGCATTATGGGATAATAAAGACAAATTCATTTGTAGAAACCTCTTTGAGGCACCAATAGCTAAGCACAATTTTTTTTACTACTTAATGAAGATATTATCAAAGATTAAATCAAAATAACTTACACTCTACAGACTAATCAGATGGTAGCTACTCTAAATACCAAATAAGAGAAAAATTTGGTGGTCTTATCTAGAGCATATTAAAAATTATTTAGCCCCACCATATCTAAAGTTATGTCAAATATAGAATTATTAACATTGTGTGTGCTTAGTAATCCTGATCTTCATTTGTTTTCCCACCATTATCATCCACCATTCCATTTCCCAATCAAACCTATCACTCAACATTTATCCTTATTTTCCATTTATGGACACACTTTCCTTTATAGAGGATATAAATATACCTTATCTTGGTGTTTGAAGGGAACATAATCAATGACCAATAAATATCACAATAATATTCTTAGCATCCAAATCTACATCCAATTCTTGATAAAGAAGCTATTTAGACAAGGTGTGGGGTAGCAATTCACATGATTGAGTAATCTATTTATATCATTTATTGATCAAGATGTTTATCTCCACTTTAGAAGCAATAATATAATAATATGCCATCTATCATACCCAGGCCAAACACATTAAAAACCAACAACCATCATCAGCCACAACCATGTACCATGCCATTTTCATGTACCATATCATATCAAGTTATCAATATTTTTGCCATTATCGCATATCCTAACCATTTTCCTTATCACTTGGGGGAAACCCTCTTACCATATTATCTAATTTATCAAACCAATCATTATCCTAATCAATAATTTTTTTATCATATCCCATTATACCACATCATTCTTATCTAGACTAAAGCCTATTTTTAGTCATCCTATTAAATCATGTTTTGATCATGGTTACTTTGGTTCTTCCCATACTTTTTTTGAGGAGATTACAACCAAGTTTTAGTAATCAATAAAATTCATGTTTACAATGACAGTCTATGAAAGTAGTGTGATAGTTGATCTGGCAAGATATCTTTCATTTTTTGTCTTATATAAAGTTTGTTTATGTGAGCCTGATTATATTGCTTGTTGGGGCAAATCAATGTTCACCAATCTTGATACTAATTATAACCACCTATGGGAAAATTAGTATCATTGATATAATCCATTGTATCCTAGTTATAACTTCCTATGGGAAAATTGGAGGCAACATTTATTTATCATGCATTACTACATCACCTTGCCATTGTTATTTTCATTTGACTAGCCATTTTCTAGATCTAAGAAATTTTTAGGACCTAGTTGGTTTTTCCCTAGCTTTTATGTGGATAGAATTACTATGAATTGAGGTCATTTTGGGACTATGTTTGCAAGTAACCCAAGCCAATGCTCTTACTATTTTTCAAGTAGGTATATTTTCATTCTCTAATGAGTTAATATACCTCAAAATTATAAAAACATTTTTAACATTTCAAAATCTCAAAAACATTTATCCTATCTAAGCCTAATTGGGTAAAGTCATTGTTAAGATTCTTTATTTTTCTTTTGCTTTCAAGATGTTTTTTATTTCTCATTATTTGTTTCTTTCTTTGTTTGTCTACTTTCTTATTTGTTTGCTTTTGGTATTGTTTCCTCAGCTCAATTTATATGCATTCATTAGGTGATTCCTTGAGCAAATTATTATTTAGTCCATCCATATTCATATGTTAACATAGTCATCATGTTTTTTTTATCATTGGTGTATTATTTTTAATTGTTTATTGGATCAAGAGTCAGTACTTATGAACATTTTGGCTAAGTCTTCATGGTATTCTATCATAAATCCTACCATCATGTGCTACAACAAAAATTAGATAGAAGAGGTCTACAAGCAATGAAGCATCAGAAGTTTTTCTTTGGCACCTTGGAAACTCCTTCCACAACTATCTTGATCAAATCAAACATTTAAAATTCTTGTTGTATCAATGTTAATTAGGATTATCATCTCACATTTGTAGGTACAACCAAATCATTCCCATTAATCAACCTTTATTATTCTATTTATCTCTTTCATCACTTTGTGCATTCTCATATGCCTAGTTGTTTATGGATTCTTTAGTCATTAGATCATCACATCTATAGTTTCACCCACTCATATTTAATCTATATTCTAGGATATATCCTTGAGTTATGCTTGATAATCCACCCTACTAGGGAACAACCTTATCAAACATTTTCTTTACCAAATAATCCAGGTCATCTTAATGATTATAATTGCCTATGGGAAAATCATTATTTTGACTTTTATTATTGACTATAACTACCTTTAGGAAAATAAAAACATTTTGAATCAATGCATGAAATAATTTTCTCATTTGGATTAATCTCAACCATGGGTTAATTCCACCTTTCTTTTTTGCTTCTTTTCAAGGGACCATCCATCCACATATGTGATAGCCACTCCCTTGAGGGGGAATCATCTTAGGCTTCCCAAACACTATTTGGAGATTTTTCATCAAATCATCATCTTCTTTTTGGCATACATGCCATTTATCATTATTTGAGAATACATTGTTGTGATTATAGCTTATAACATCTTCCCCAATAAGGGCAAACTATAAACATGTAAAACTAGCCATCAATGGCTTTATATCCAATTTAGACCAATTTTTTCCAATCATTACATACCTAACCCAAGAATTTCCATAAGTATCAAATGTGGCTTCATAACCATGCAATTAAATCAACTTGGCCCATAAATCAATTAATTTGGGTAAATTCACATTGAATTAAATCAAATCTTGCAATAAATGACCAAATTCCTAAATGGGATTAATGAAAGTGCAAATCTTGATAAAAGCCTAATTAAATTCATCATTGAGAAAATGAGATAATAAATCAATTACCAAAAAGGAAGATTCAAAGATCAAGAGCATCTTAGAACATCCTAGAAGCTACTCATTACCTTTGTGAGTTATCTCAAATGGAAAATATCTAAAATAATATCTTTGAAATATGCCAAACATAGCCAAAGTTAATAAACTCAACTATGGTTAAATTTAACCCATTTCAAGGGATTTGAAAGCCTATAAAATCAATCCTAGAGATCTTCATTTAGGGAGCTCAATCAAAGTAGAGTTATAATGCAAGAATAGATTCATGAAACTAAAAGTCTAGTGTCATAATGCCAAAATTGAGCCAAATCCATCAAGCCATAAATCAAGACAAGCATTCAATAATGGTGCATAGAGGAGATTATTTTAGCCATATGTCATCGATGAAGACTTCTTATGCATAAACTGAGAAAGCCAACTAAATTACTATTTGGAGCTATCTAGGATTTGGTAAGGAATTTGTGTTTTAAGTTTATATTTCTCATTTTTTTCATGTTTTGTTGAGTTCTCATTTGTTTTATTACTTATGATACCCACATGATCAGGCCTAAAGGATTTTATATTGTTAGTGAAATAAAATTTTCATTGTTTTTGAGACTAATTCTATACTAACCTCCTCCTTTGAGTTAAAATCCTAGATCATAAGTATAAAATAAGAACAACCAGTGAGTCATTAATATAACCAAAGTATTTAGAATAGCTTCAACTAATTATAATCAAACATTAGATATGATAATTCATGCAAGGAACAAAGTAAGAAATCATAGGTAACCATAACCAAATAGTTTCTATTGATCTCTTCAAAAGTGGAACTTTGTTCTTCTTATAAACATAAGTATATATAGATGTTTGTAGTTTATGATTGTTCAAATTATTCTCATAATTGGTGTCAAAAGTGGAGTTTGTTTGTATTATAATCTATTATAAGTCATGAAGATAGGACAAAATAGACATATATATGACAAACTGAGTATATAACACATGAATATTACAAAAATATTTTATGCAATTTTAAAATCTGATTTATTCCCCCCAACACTTTCCCAGACATAAAATGTTGTCTCATTTTAAGATAATGTCATAGGATGTTATGAAATTGCACAAGTGAGCAGAGGGTTGAATAAGTGGTTAGACTAGTAAGATTCATAGTAATCACTCAAAGCACCATTTCTAGTTTTCACCTCTTTTGCACTATTTAGCTACCATTTATTTTGTTCAACTAAGTAGTATAACAACCTATCACCCTTTAGGGTTTTAAATAGGTTGGCATAACTAGGTGGCCACCATTTATGGGTTTTCAACCATCCTATCCCCACTTGTCTTACTTAGTCATCCCTAACATAAAATGATTATACAAAATTCATACTCCGTGCACTACTTAACTTGATGGAGGTGTCATAGATGCAAATGAGGATTGACCATAAGATTATTTGGCCTTAGAATGCATAGATTTATAGTGAGTAATGATCTATTAGAGATATAATGGTGGATTTTACAAAAGCATGTTGAGAACATGAGAAATATCACTACAAAAGGGAGATAGATTGATATTATAAGCATGCAAGTCCAACATGAATTCTTGGATAATCTATAATAGGGTACATAATGGTGCATAGTATCCAATGATATACTTGAGATCTATGTCATTAGTGAAGATCATGATTACCTTAGTGTTGGTGACCCTAGTTTAAATCTTACCACTTAGATACTCTAGTTTATTTATATGACATTGAGCTTGGAGACTGATAAAGGAACTATGTAGAAGTTGACTCTGCTAGTTTAGGATGTTATCACACACATTATCTATGAAATTGAGTAATTCTTAAAGTGATTTATCATTATTTTCCATAGAGTAAGTGTCACTTTCCATGGTGGCCTTGGTGGTTGTGTCTATGGTGAAGTCTATACTAGAAATAGCTAAAGAATCATCTAGTTGTTACTTCCAATCTAGCAAGTTGCACATGAACTACTATGATTTTAGGGAAGTAGTACACAACATGCTTTGGTACTCCTCTAGAAAAGTGATGAGCATCACAACTACCATCTTCACATCCTAGCTTAATGTCCCAACTACATGGAGTTTTTGGGCTACACACCAATCCTTAGTTAATTCAGAGACTAGAGTCTTGAGTCTTTATTGGTCTAACATGAATTGTTCCCCAATTTCTTAAATGACCAACTCTAGATAGGCATCATGAATAATCTTGGTAGTTTCATGGAAGTGAGCCTTTAACTTGACATTATCTGACTTATATTGATCCCTTTCCTTCTCTAAATAGGTGGACTTTTGCATAATAGACTCCTAAAATTCTATTGTGCCCTCAATTTGTTTCTTTAATAGGAGATTAGAGACATCTAATGATGCTTCTTGCTTAAGTGGGAGTGTTACCAATGTGATTTTATTCACTAAAGGGTCCAATCATGGCATTATTATAAGTGGGAAAGAAAAGGTGTGCAATGAGCACCCACAATCAGGATGTCCCATAGCCACAAACCTCCCAAAGGTAATTCTAGGAGTTATGGACCTACTTGGACTACAACTAGTTCTTTTTCTTGTTCTAATTACTCTACTTTAGCTTGTTATTACTTAAGTACCTTTTTTGTTGTGTTAAGGCATCTGTTGCTAGCTTGAGTTGATGTATAATGTCTTTAGTGTGTTTTATTTTGACTTCATCTTCCACATTCTTGTTTGTATCTTCTTGAAAAACTTTTTATTTGTCTTGTTCTTATTCTACCTAGAACTTCTATGCACATTCTTCTTAATTCTTTTATTCTGCCAAGGTTGTAACCTTGGCTTATTCATCCATAGACTATGCCTATGATTGTACCTATGTTTTTGTTTGTGTTTTTTCCTTCTTTTGTGTTTGTGCCTACTATTATCACAAAGCTTTATCTTCTTCTTCCTTCTTCTTCTATGTCACTTCCTTAGCCTATTGTTGTGCATCCATGGCATCATCGATGGCCTATTTTACCTATGCCACTACATCGTGTTTTTGTTTTTCTTCTTCTTCTACCTTATCCTTGTAAGTGATTTTATTTTATTTTTCCTTCTATGATTACACCTCTTGTGCTTTCTTGGTTACATCAGTAGCTTCATATGCCTTGTTAGCCACCTCAATAGTCTTTTATCAATTAGCCTCAGCTTCTTCAACTTATCAACTTAGTTGTTGTTATTTTTAAGCCTACTCTTTATGTCATTTCTTTTCCTCCTTTATAACTTACCATTATACTATGAAAACTACTTCTTCCCTTGAGGCCTATTGTTCTTCAGCTCTGGGTTGCTTGACTGTGAGATCTTTGACCTCTTGGGATTATGGTGATGGTGATGAATTGCTTGGTTACATCATAGAGATGGAAACCTATGCTTTATTTCATTTGAGGGTGACCAACCTACATTTAGGTGGTGGTTAATTAGAGTATGGAGTGGTTTGTGCTTCCTATGTAGTGGCTAGTCATCTAAATGTGCATTATTTAAGAGTAGGTGAGACCCTAGCCTCATGTGTGGTTTGGTTTTTTTGCATGAGTGAATTTTGTGGGATTTATGGAAGTGGTGAAAAGACATCCTCAACTACAAAGGTATTAGAAGGTTGATGTTCAAAAATGTCAATTGTTCACTATAATTACTCCATTTTTTCTCACATAGTGTTGATGATGATAGATGTAGGTTACAATGGTAAGTTGAGCCATAGATTTAGAGGAACCTATTTACACATCTAGATTATGTGTATAGCCTTTCATAAGAAGAATTAATTCTCCTCCTCTTTGTCATATAAGTCTCCAACCATGTTGGCAATCATTACCTATTAGACTTCTTATTCATCCATGCCTATCTATGGAAAGTCACATAATCTTATAATCTAGGGCACCTTAAGATCATCTAACTAGATCACCATACTCTTTGTCTTGTAATTTAATAGAGGAGATTTATATTGATTCTTTATGTAAATCTTGCACTTTCACTTCTATGTATACGAATTGGTGACTTCTTTTAGTTTCTATAATGTAAGGATGGATGTGCCAGGTGGTATAATCTATAGCCATGTCTCATGCCTAGATGAAAATGATTTATATTTGGAAACTTTAGCCTACATCATAAACATAATGACAAAGAATGGGATAGGTCCAAATAGTGACCTCAATATCTCATTAATGTATATGAATACACCTTTTGGTAGTAAAGTGACAACATGTCCCAAATATTGCATTACATCTAGTGGCACTCAAGGATCTGTGGTGATCAACTCTAGGAACTCCTTACATAATGCTTTAAATTTGTCCTAATGTGCTAGGAATCCATGCTTAGGTGTCAATATGAGGTTGGGGAATTACTACGATGGCTAATAGTTGGTGTTAAGGTGGACCTCTCCCTCTAAGGACTTCCATTGTGTAAAGTAGAGGAGAAATATGAGGAATTGGTATTAGAATGCTTGCTTGAATGATGTGAAACCACTGCCAATATTCATCAATATATCTTGAATTAAGTACTTAGGCTAATTAAATTTCTCATTTGGGTGGATCATTTGGTGGACGACATCCATGAACCATTTTGGAATTTATTTTACAGACTTGGTCATCTACCAGAACCTCTTTATGCAATGCATTAAATGAGGATGCACACTACCTCATGATGAATTTACTCAATTGGGATCCATTTAGATCCCTAAAAATAAAAATCTCTGACCTCTTATATAATAGGTAGCATTCTCATCTTATATGGAGCAAGGGAGTCTCCTCAGACATACATACCTAAAGCTCAGGCCATAGCTTCTATGTTGATGACAATGGTGGTGTCTAAGATAAGGTAGATGCTTTTTTTTCATTATATCGACTGAGCAAGACTTGTATAATCTCTCCTAAGTCACAAAGATTAGGAAATATAAGTAGGTGATTAACATATATATTTTAGAAGTGGTGGGGGGATACACGAGTGAGTAGTTATACAACATTGATGGGGTTTGGCCAAAATATGTTCTATTCTGCTACTCGAAGGAACTCAAAGGGCTTTAGAACATTGAATTTCATCTACCTTAGAGACATATCGATTCCATTGATTCTTTTTATGTATCTATCAATTCATTAATGAGTTGTGAATTATCCATGATTTCTAAACTAATGAAATTATAATGTTATTGGCTCTCTATACACTAAAACTAGCTCGACTCTTTAAAATTGTAGGTCAAAAAAATATTTTCAAGGATGAATCCAAACTTGGTTCATGAATTGAAGCTTTTACATATTTCATGCCTATTGGTTTCCATATAAATGTCATTCTTAGCTATCCATTTGATATGAATGCAATGTTTGATTTGGTAAATCTTATTCTATATATAAATTAAGATAGTTATCCATTGGCACATGTGTGGACATATGCCATTATGTTCTTTGTTGTCCATATAGGGGTATGAGTGGATGATTCTAACAGGATACCAATTTATTGAAGATTAAGTCAACCAAACCTTGGATCTAGAATTAACTTCTTGGGGATCATTGTTATATAGTGAATATCTTGTTAATATGAATTATTTGTACCTTTCTTAGACTTAATTGCTTTCCTTCACTCATACTGACATCCACAATGGCACAAATTAATTATCCTATTCATGGTTGGTGCACACTATAATTAGTATCTTGGTTGTTTAATAGTAGTGAGGAGATCATCTACAAACACACATAGGAAAAGAAACACATAAAAACATGTGTAAATGAGAAATCTTAGTCTAATCGGTGTTATTCAACACTAACTCACTTAGCAGAATGAGATAAAATAAGACTATTGGTGTTAAGGGTTAATCCTAAAACTATTCATCCACCCTATAAAAATAGTTCCCTGCATATATCTCAAAATAATGGTTATTTTTTGTGATATTTCATGTATAATAAAAGGTCCTTTCCATCAAATATGTAATTTTCTCAAAAATGCTCTAAAATGACTATCATATAATAATCCTAGTTGATCTTTATGAAATTCCTTATGCTGAAAATTCCTATCATTCCATGCTTTCTAGCTCTACTTATGAACTTCCTATATATAAGATGTTTTTCATCGATACCCATCCATCTTATTTGGCTCAAAAATTATATTGGTGAGAGACTCATGATATCCTAGTATTATGACCATTGAAATGTATAGATTAGGTACCAAATATTTCATTGGTATAACTGCTTCAAGCCTATGGACCAACTATAATGAAGAAAAAATTGTATCTCTCTTATATCATGTGTGATATGACCACAAAATTACAAAAATGTGATCTTCACAAGCATCCCTCTTAGCATCACATATTTTTGTCAACATTTTACCTAATACTTTGTTAGAAGGCCAACCTTGTCCATTATCTTGTGGATGTTACACATTACTTTTATGATGAGAAATCATGAATTATTTAGTAAGAGTCTCGATGGTTTTGTTTAGGAAGTGTCTCCATCAATCACTAACAATATTGATAGAGCATCCAAACCATGTAATAATATTCTCATAGAGAAAATTTGCTGCATATTTTACACCATATCTAGGTGTCACTATAGCTTCAACCCACTTGGTAAAGTAATCTATCATAATGATAATATACCTTGATTTACTACATTTACTCAGTGGATTGATAGGTCCAAAAAAATCAATGCTCCATTTTTTAAAAGGTTGTTCGGCTAACAAAGCATAGAAAGGTATTTCATCTCTTTGTAGTGGTTTACCCATGCCTTGAAATACATCATATTGTTGTGCTCCTCAATATTCATCTTGAAAAATATTCAACCACCATAACCCACTCTATAACAACTTCTTATCAATAGCTTTTTTGTCAAAATATCCTCCTACAATTCCTTGGTGTACCTCCTCTAAAAGTTATGGTCATTCATGTTATAGAACTACCTTACACAGTACTTCATCCTTCCTTAGATGATACAAAATTCCATTTATGATGGAATATGGTAAATCTTTGGTGACAAAATACTTCTTGTCTCTTTCTTAGAAGTGCATATGGAATACTCCTTATTTGAAGAAATTAATATTTACTTTAAATTTTTCAAGGATCATAGAAATGTGAAAGAGATGAGCATCAAGAGAATATTCCTATAATTCTTCTAGTTCTTTACCATTGGGAATGCAACTAACATGATTCATCCCCATGATTTTCCTATGTAGTTTGATGTTAATGCAAAATTAGAATTCCTAAAATAGTATCAATGATATATATATGCAACCTCCAAGCATTAGCTTATTAACAAGGTATCATAGAGCTTGATGATCTATGAAAAATTTAAGTGGTTTCATAAGAAGATAGTGTCTAAATTTTTATAGTTTAAACAATATATCTAGTTCTTTTTTAGATGTTATGTAGTTATTTTCTTTATTAGATACTTTTTGTCATGCAAAATGTATGGGATGGTTGAATCCACCATATATTGGTTATGCAAACACAACAAAAACTATGATAGCTAAAGAATCAACATGTAGATGAAAGTGCTTTCTCTAATCTAGAAATATGAGGATATGCACAGTAACCAATATTTGATTTAGTTTGATAAAGGCTACTTGGCACTCATAAGTCCAAACAAATTTCATACTTTTACATAGTAAATATTCCAATGTAGATGGAATGGATACGTATCCCTTGATAAACTTCTAATAGTGTCCTATATGACCAAGAAAAGATCACACTTTTATAGAGCTTACTGGTGGAGGCATAATAAGATTGATTGTAATTTTGGCCTGGTCTACCAAAATGCCTTCACTACACATTACATGACCTAGAATGACACCAAAAGGTTTAAAGAATGAATAATTTTTAAAATTTATAGCAATGTGTAAAATTTGGTAGCATTATAACATGAGGAAAAATTTAGACAAATATTCTTTAAACAAAGAAAATACTACCCAATCATTAAGATAGACTTACAAGAAGTCATGAATGAAGTCCTTAAATGCAACCATCATTGTATGAGAGAAAACTATAGGTGAATTCTAAAGGCCAAAAGTCATTACCTTATATGAAAAATATCTCCATTCCATAGAAAAAGTCATTTTATATCTATCATCTTCTATGAGGGTATTTAATGATAGCCACTGAAGCCATCTATAAAAGAGTACACTTCATGTCCTATAATAAATTCAAAAACTTCATCTATCAAGGGGATTGGAAATGGATCATTGACACATGCATCATTTAGAATGTGATAATCCCCACATACTCTTATCTCCCCTATTTTTTTGGGATGTAGTATCATGGGACTAAGATAATCTACCTTTTCTATAGGATATATTATATTTACGTCTTGCATTATATTGAGTTCAAATTTCACTTTTAACTTCATGTTTATATTAAACTTATATGGCCATTTTTTTGTGGGTCATGCACACTCTTTGAGTTTGATATGCATTTCACTTAGAGATGGATAAAATCCTTGAACCTATAAAACTTTAGTGGGAAACACATCTTGATAATCTTGAAAGATTTTCATAGCTTCAGACACTTTAGCTTCTATCTAGTAATCACCTATATATGCCAAATTGGGAACTTCCTCTGTTTTAATGTTTGATACATGATTTTTAATAGGATACTGATAAATCTTACACTTTTTTATCATGAATAGATTTTTGTATTATTCATTTCCCTTCTTGTTCTAGAATTTATATGCTGAGTATCTTATCTTATTTAGTAGGTTCTTCTTGGAGTCCTTTATTGGGTCTACTAGACATTCATGTTCAAATGAATCAGTCAAATCAATATCACCATCAGTATTTGAATTTTAAATGTTCTCTTCTTCATCTTATATTTGGTGGCATGAATATGTAAGAAATTATTCTTATATTTTGGTAGCTTTATATCTTTGTAACATCATATTTACATCATAATCTATGTTCTTCTATGTAGTTGAGAGGATCCTCCTATAATAAATTAATGAAAATGCATGAAATAATAGATTTATATAAATAAAAAAACACTAAAGGGATTATATTTATCAAAGATCACTTCGAGGGGGAAACTTCATTTGAGAAAGCTCAATACAATAAATGTATGGATGCCTTCATTGGCCTCAACACTTACATAATAAGTCTAATCTAAACAACTACTACTTCCCATAAATGTAGGATAAAACAAAATGCTCATGGGATGACTTATAAAGCATATGCATCCATATAACCTAATATACTAACAAAGTAAATATAAGGGGTAACATAGGTTCCTAACATCCAGTACCTTTTAGAAAAACTTTGTCCTCAAAGCTTCATATGTGGGAATTGGTGTTGAATCTAAAATAGTGGTTCCCATGTTGCATCCTTTCATTGCATTTTGTGCCATTGAATTAATACCTCTATGATGGAGTAGGAACAAAGTTAGCATGTGTGCATATCCAAGATTGTCTCTATCTCAATGAGGATGGATCCTTCATTATCAATTTCTAGTAACATAGTTTTCATTCTAATGTTTGTTCCAAAAACTTTCTTCAGACAAGGTGGGAGATCTAACTTATAATCAACTAACCCAATATTTTGGAGAAAATTATATGGCTCATAAAACTTGGAAGCCAAATTATAATGCCCTTTGAGTTTTAGGGATGATTTTTTATATGGATATAGGTGAATAAAAACTCTATCACATAATTGAAAAGTGCACTTGAAATGGTGTTGATTAGCCTATTATTTCATTCTATTTTTTTCCATATGATGATTGTCCCATAAGATGTTGAGGATCTAATCCTAAGTTTAGAGAATCATGTCAACTGCTTGAATTGGTGAACTGCTAGGGGTATGTGGAAGAAGCACTAGTGATAATTGACTATAGACTAATTCATATGGAGTCATTTTAGTTGAAGTGTGGTAGGAGGTATTATACCACCATTCAGTGAGAGGGAGCCACTGTGACCACTGATGTTGTTCTAAGGTGAAGTAATGAAGGAAAATTTCCAAGCATTTGTTGATAATTTAAGTTTAACCCTCTGTTTGTAAATGATACCCAAAACTCATCTTTAGTTGGGTGCTAGTGCATCAAAATAGTTATATATAAAAATAGATGGTGAAGGCTACTTTATAATCTAAGACAATGGAAGAAGAAATACCATGAAGATAGACAATCTAGTCCATGAAAATTTGTGCAATTATAGAGATAGTATAGGGATGGCTGAGGGCACAAAAATGACTATATATGGAGAGGTGATCAATAAAAACTAAGATCATTTTTTTTAGTCTAGATTTAGGGATCCCCTTAATGAAATCTATAGGAATAACTTTCCAAATCCTAGTAGGGATGGTAAAGGGTTTGAGAAACCTACGAATGAGTTTTATTTCACCCTTGTTACATTGGTTGGTATCACATTCAACCACCATCTACTAAACTAAATTTTTCATTCCCTTCAAAAATAAGTTACATCATGTCTACTCATAAGTTTTGAGAAACCATCATTGCTCTATGGATGGAGAAGCATGGGTTTCATATAATATATCCTACTAAAGATTTGTGTTTTGGGGAAGCACTAGACAACCCTTGTATTGTAGAGAGGAACCATCCCAAGAAAAATATGCTAATGAAGAAGGGTTAATGGACAACTATTGAATGATTTTAGATAATGAGGATTCGTTGACATACTCCTAATTTAAAACATCCTACCAATTCAAAATAAGCATTTAAATAATTGAATGAGAATCTTGGTCCATAAATGTGTGAAATAGAGCATCAACAACAATATTGTCCCTACCATTCTTGTAAGTGATATTATACTAATAACCCATGATTTTTCTAACCCATTTATGTTGTGATGGGGTAGAGACCCATTATTATAAGAAATATTTTAGACTCTAGTGGTCAATTTTGATGCAAAACTGATTTCTCAATAGGTATGGCTACCACTTATATACAACATGTAAAATGGCCATCATTTCCTTATCATAAGTAGAGAATACTAAATTCTTGCCAAAAAGGGCTTTATTGGTGAATGTAATAGGATGTCCTTCTTGGAAGATAACAACACCAAGTCCATTACCACAAACATCACTCTCAATAATGAAGGTCTTGGTAAAATCTAACATAACTAAAATAGGTATAGTATATATAGCTTTTTTTAATTATTCAAATGGACACTTAGTAACTTATGTCCATGTAAAAACATTTATTTTTAATATAGATATTAGTAGATATGAAATATTCTTGTGATCCTTGAAAAACTTATGATACTATCCAATCATCCCCAAAAAACCATGGAGGCTCTTGAGTGTCTGAGGATGAGGCCAATTTGTCATGGCAACTATTTTCTTGGGATCTACTTGAACCCCTTAAACTAAAAAAATTTACCTATGTCCATGTAAAAAAATTTATTTTTAATATAGCTATTAGTAGATATGAAATATTCTTGTGATCCTTGAAAAACTTATGATACTATCCAATCATCCCCAAAAAACCATGGAGGCTCTTGAGTGTCTGAGGATGAGGCCAATTTGTCATGGAAACTATTTTCATGGGATCTACTTGAACCCCTTAAAATAAAAAAAAGTACCTAACATACTCTAATTTGTCCTAGATAAAAGCACATTTGGAATGTTTTGCATAGAGATGATGATTAGAGAGAAGTTGCAATTTAAGATCTAGATGTTAGAGATTCTTAGACCATGTTTTAATATAGATGAGGATATCATCGAAGAAAACTAGAATGAATTTTCATAGGTAGGGCTGAAATATTTTATTTATCAATGCCTAGAATGTTGAAGTAACAATAGTCAATACAAAGGGCATGACTAAAAGTCATAGTGGATATCACGTGTAGAAATCTATCTTAGAGATATAATCCTCATAAAGCTAGATTTGGTGATATCCAGAGCAGAGATCCAATTTGGAGAAAAAATGAGTGTCATTAAGCTCATCAAGAAGCTCATCAATAATAGGGATTGGAAAAATATCCTTGGTTTTGATGTGATTAAGTGCTTAGAATTCAATGCAGAGGTGCCATGACCCATCTTGTTTTAGAACAAGGAGAATTGGGGAAGAATATGGGTTGGTACTGGGGTGAATAATGCCTTGCTTCAACAAGTCTTGAATGAGAATCTCAATATCAGTATTTTGATAAAATAGGTAGCTATAAGGCCTAATGTTGGAAAGAATACTTCTAGGAAGGAGTTGAATATGATGGTCCTCTGGCCAAGAAGGTGATAATCCTGTTAGTACAAAGACACATGCATACCTATGTAGAATGGTTTGTAGATCATAAGAAGTAATGGAGATAATTGATTATTACATTTGAACAGAATGGAGTTAGGAAATGATGCTATGTAAATTATTCTTAAGAATATTTTCCATGTAATGTGAAATTATGATGCTGAAGGACCCTAGGTGTAAGCCTTTCAATGTGTGTTTTTTCCCATTGTCTCAAAATTACATCTAAAGTTTAGTAGAATCTCATAAGATGGATCCAAGTGTGTGTAAAAATTGGGCTCCCAAAATAGCATCATATCCTCCTAAGGGTAAGGTAAACATGTCAAAGCACAAGCTATAATATCCAATAGAGACACACACATTGTAACACTTCCCTTTGTAAGGTAATGTGGCCCTATTGGCAATCAGGACTTCAAATTTGGAGTAAGGATGCACAAAACAATCAACCTATTTGGTGATCTAAGTGTTAATGAAGTTATTAGTGCTACCAAAATCAATGACATTATAAGATGGATCTTCTTGAAGTAACCTCTGATCTGCATGGTTTGTGGAGTGGTGAATCATGCTTAGGCATGAAGAGAGATCTTTAGTTGGTCTTCTTGAGAGCAAATTACATAATCAAATGAGCTTCTTCTAGATGTCTATTGTATCCTCAACATGTTCCCAAACTTTAATTTTGGGTGGAAAATCCACATCTAGTAGGTAGAGATTTTTCTTGACACATCGATGTCTTGAGTGAATTTATCATCACATTTATAACATAGTCATTTTTCTCTATGTGCCCACATCTCTACTCAGTCAAATGATTGATAGGAGTGGTTTTAGGGGCTAGTGTTGTGTGAGATCATTGTGAAGTTATATTTCTGAATAGAGCAAAATTGGATTTGGATTACTACTGAGTTGTGATCTTCTTCTCTATCAACTTAGCCAATCCTAGGAATTCCATCATTATGTTAGGCTAGAAAATTTTGACGTCAGATCAAAATGCATCTTTTAGATCACTAAAAAATCAAATTATGAAGAGTTCATCAGATAATCCCTCTGTATGACTAACCAATTTTTAAAATTCTATCTGATATTCTCTCATGGTTCCTGTATGACAAAATTTAGTGAGTTCTCTAGTGAAGTCATCAAAATCACTAAGACCAAAATGTTGTAAAATAATGGTGCCAAAATTGATCCATTTTGACTCATCATGAGCCTTGATATACCAAGGATACCATTAAAGGGATTCATGGTCCAAGTGAAAGGATGTAAACAAAACTTTGTTGGCATCAAAAGCATTATATAGACTAAAATATTATTCTATTTGATATATCAATCCAGTAAAATCTACACCATTAAATCAAGGAAAATCAAGCTTCAACCCATGAAAATTATAGGAAGAAAACTTGATGTCTGAAAATGACTCTAGGTGCCATCTTTTGTTCAAGGTGGTATGTTGAAGATTGAGTCCATAAATTTTTTCATCAAGATCTTTGATTTGCATCTTGACGATGATAATTTCATCCTCCATATTTTTTGATCCTGTTCGAGTTATTACCATAACTAGAATAAAATACTCTTTTGTAATGGACAGGAAAACTAGAGTTAAGACATAATAAGGGAATTTTCTAATTTGAGTAAATTTGGAAGGCATAAAATTACTTTTACTAGGTTTTTTACACTGTCTGAGTATGATTGATGAAGGTGAGGGAAAATTCAAAAGCAGAAGTAAAAAAGTGGAAACTTTATCCAAGAGGCATAAAGGAGTATAAAATGGGAATAAACACTATGGAATTTTTTTTGAGGCAAGTGTACAAACACTAAAGAAGTTACGACAAAAAAAAAAAAAAAAACTGAGATTTGCAGTAATAAGAAGTGGAATTGGGGTATGATACATCAAGGAAAAAAACATACAGACTAGAATTTTAGCTATCTTGGTAAATTTTGAAAAGCAATGGAGTCATAGGTGGAGAGATATGACCAAAAACAAAAAACATATTACTACTGGGAATATTCTAAAACTAGTATGACAAGTCTTTTTTTTATGACAAGTCTTTTTTTTTAGTTTTTTGATAGTCTGCTGGAAATATTTTGAAATAAGTATGAAAAGTAGTTTTTTTCTAAGTTTTATGATAGTTTTTTGGGAATATTCTAAAACTGGTATGACAATTATTTTTTTTTAAATTTTTTGATAGTCTGTCAAAAATATTGTGAAACTAGTATGACAAGTCTTTTTTTTTTACTTTTTTTTTTTGATAGTCTATTGTGAATATTCTGAAACTAGTATGACAAGTCTTTTTTTTATAGTCTATTGAGAATATTTTGAAACTAGTATGATAAGTCATTTTTTTAATGTTTTTTGATAGTCTATTGGGAATATTTTGAAACTAGTATGAAAAGTCTTTTTTTTAAAAGGTTTTTTGATAGTTTGCTAGAAACATTCTATAACTAGTATAACAAATATCTCTTTTTTTTTAAGAAACTTTTTTGATAGTCTATTGGAAATATTCTGAAATTGATACAACAAATCTTTTTTTTAATCTCTTAGATAGTCTACTCGGAATATTCTGAAATTGGTATGACATATATATATATATATATATATATATATATAAATTTTATAGTCTATTGGGAATTTTCTAAAATTGGTATGAGAAGTCTTTTTCTAAATATGTTTTTTGATAGTCTGATGGGAATATTCTGCAACTATTATGACAAGTCTTCTTTTATTTTAAGTTTTTTGATAGTCTAATGGAAATATTTTGAAATTGGTATGATATATATATATATATATATATATATATACATCATACCAATTTCAAAATATTTCCATTAGACTATCAAAAAACTTAAAATAAAAGAAGACTTGTCATAATAGTTGCAGAATATTCCCATCAGACTATCAAAAAACATTTTTAGAAAAAGACTTCTCATACCAATTTTAGAAAATTCCCAATAGACTATAAAATATATATATATATATATATATATATATTTGATAGTCTACCAGAAATATTCTGAAACTATTATGACAAGTCTTTTTTTTTTAATTTTTTGATAGTCTATTGGGAATATTCTGAAACCAGTATGAAAAGTCTTTTTTTATTTTTGATAGTCTATTGGGAATATTCTAAAATTGGTATGACAAGTCTTTTGACATTCTATTGATAATATGCACAGATCTGATATGGCAAGTTTTTTGATACTCTACTAGTAATATGTTGAAATTGGTATGGAAAGTATTTTGATATTCTACTAGTAATATACAAAGATTTAATATGACAAGTTTTTTAATACTCTATTGGTAACATTATAAAATTGATATAAATTGGTCTGAAGTTTTAATGGTTACCTAAGAGTTTAAAAATATCTCTGTAGCCACCAATGTTGTCTGAATGAGTACCATTCTCTAGAAAAATTTTGGCCATGGATTTACCCCTAAACTATAGCTCTTAGTTTTCCTCATGGGTGAGAAATAGTCAATTAGGATGGGGCCATTACCATTTTTTCTAACGAATCCTCTCAATGGGCTAACTACTTTAGGGTTCCTTTGATACTCCTCACAATGAGTTTTAGGGCTTATTCCCAAGTACTTCCCATAGTTATGTAAACATGTATTTACCCTGATTTGAAATAGATTATAGTATATAGAGTAGAAAAAAACATAATGTAGTAGAATATAAAAATTCTTTCTAAGAAAAAAAATCTTGAAAATTGCTCTAATACCATATGAGAAGATCCTCCTACAACAAATTAATAAAAATGCATGAAATAAAATATTTATATAAATAGCATAAATACCAAAGGGATTATATTGATCACATGTCACTTCAAGGGGGAAACCTTCTTTGAAAAAACTTAATACAATAAATTCATGGATGCCTTCATTGGCCTACACACTTATATACTAAGTCTAATATAAGAAACTACTACTTCCCATGAATGTGGGATAAAACAAAATGTCCACATGATGAGTTATAAAGCATATGCGTCTATAGAAACTAATATACTAATAAAGTAAAGAGAATGGGTAGAAAAGGTTCCTAACAATAGTGTATTCGGTCATAGTGCTTAAATATTCTATGTACCCATGGCATAGGAAATGTTTGATTTTTAGTAGTGTGTTGTGAACTAGAGGGTTCTCAGCTTCAAAAAAAATGTCTGTATAAAGTTACTTTACACTTGTGCCTAATGATTTGTCTTCCTCCTGCACTCTTGATGCATATACCATGCTAATGGAAAAAGAGCTAGTGTATAATGAAAGATGTGAACACAATATTTTGGGGCCACACATTCTTCAATCTAGACTTCAACTCATTTGTGAATATGGATTTTAGGACACTCACTTCCTTTAAAGATAGGCTACTTATTTCTAATGATGTATGATAGTTAAAACTTACTAATCATGAGATTTCATGCATCATCCCACTCAAGCTGATCATTTATATGAATTTCCCACCATGTCACTACAACTTCCTTTAAAGTATAATTCAAAGCATTAACCCATTGACTAATAGTA
This sequence comes from Torreya grandis, assembly GCA_037957365.1. NCBI lineage: Eukaryota > Viridiplantae > Streptophyta > Pinopsida > Cupressales > Taxaceae > Torreya > Torreya grandis. Next base: position 1,022,219 of record JARHVA010003642.1, read on the forward strand.
GGTACATGAACTTGTAGGTGCATAATAAACTAATTGATCTCTTAAGTTGCATAATACATAAGAAGTTGTCTCTCATATACAAATACCATTCTCATAGATCAAAATCCACGATCACGATAAGCCTAATTGAGTAGGTGCATGTCTAAGTCTGTATTGATAGATGAATTTATTTCCAAAGTAAAACTGCCTTCTATGGTTGGCTCTATATAATCCTACATATGATCATCTACTTGATAGAGAAAGTCAACTTTTGAATGAGTAGGGAATTTAACAGACATAGATGCACAATCCTTTATGACAAATTGGGTTACCAATGGATGAGTAACTACTAGTTTAGGCCTCCATTGTTCATATGTATTCAATTATTGAGTGAGTAATGATTATACCTAAGCTTTAGTATGCTCATACAAGAAGTTACAGTGGATTATGCATAGAGCTTTTAGGTTCTCTTCAAGGTTTACCTTTATCTAGCTAGTTTCTTGTGTGACATATGGAGAATTTGGTTCAGTTAGAATGATGTAAGGTTTATTCACCCTATTTAGAGGAATGATGAAAACCTTATCTCCCTAATGTACCTCTAGTTATTTTTACATAGTATTGATAGTCATCTAACTATCATATGATGATTTCTTGCCAACCAATAGAGGGTAATCTGTTATTGTTATCTTCATATCAATAACTTCAAAGTCACCTGATATGATTAGTTCTATGACTTTGATCTCAACATCTTCTAATCTAACAATGGGTTCAAATCTTGTATATTCAACTAAGCTCAGAGTTACTAGGCTATAACTTATAATCAGTCGTCCAATAACATCCTTGTAGACCTAAGAATCAATGTTAATTGTGCTACCAAAATTTAAGATAGTATTTGTAATTTCATATCCTACAACCTCAATGTCAATTCATGCATCTAAATCCCATGTCTTCTTTGTTTTGACATATCAAACAAGATTTTCTACCTTCTTTTTCCTTTACTATACACACTTCAATATATTATGTAGCAAGTTTTTGATATTTTTAGAGATATCTTCATTGCACAATGTGCTTAAAAGTTTCAATAAATCTATCAACATAGTAACAACTCCATCCTAACACATAATATGCATTATTTGGTCATACATTTGGAAATATATTCCTATAAATCTACTTCAATCTTGGTATTTAATGTTTTTCAAAATTTACACATCTTCATACATGAGCCCCTTTTCTATAGCTAGGTCTAGGTATTTATCATATTTTGCTTTTCAAATTCTTTAATCCTGAGGCATTTTAAGAGAAGGTAAACCTCTTTATAATTATTGGTATCATGTAGTAGTATTCAAGAAGGCATCCTCCTTAGGCTATATATTCACCATATGCACATTCTCAATAGCCTTATCCTTTCTTTCTTTTTCCAAGACAGGATAGTCTTTTATCCCATGTTGGTTATATATTATACAGTATGGATAGTAAGACTATCTTTGAGGATTTAAAGTTAAACTATGTTGTACATAATTATACTCTCCACATAGATATAATTACAAAGGAGGTTTTTGATAATTATGTCCTCTACCACTTTGGTAACCTCCTCTATATTCATCCCTAGATCCTCCTCTATTTGACTAATAACATCCTCTATACCCTTTCTATTATTGTGTTGCATTCCAAGGCTGATGTTGTTGGGTATTTTATCTAATTCCAAATTATTATTACACAATTGGTGGAGTCCAACTCATTTACTATTGTTACGTTAGTATTGGGCTCCAAGGTGATACATACTAGTATTATAGTGATGGCGGTGTCCAACTTGAAGGAGGGATCTAATTGACTAGACCATGAGACTAGTACTATGGTAAACTAGGAATCCATTATGGACCTACTTAGGTTACACAGCCTTCATCAAAATTTGGGTTTGGAATCATTTTCTTGGCCAAGGAGACTTGTTGCATAGTGATAGTAAATACATTTTTTGTGATGTATTCTTTAAGCTCTTGCGAATCCCTATAGTTATTTTCATCATGATTGTGTGACTTATAGAAATTACAATATAAATTATACAAGTTCTTGACATACTCTTATAAGAGATGACACTACATTTTTATGTACCCTACTACTTGATAGATTTCATATAACTTTGTCTTGATCATAGGACAATCATTCATGTGATGTCCTTCTTTCCCATAGTCCATACACCATAGATTTAGATTAGGTTTATCTACCTCATGATATTACTCCATTCTCTTCATAAAATCTTGAAATGTATTTTCAAACTTAGAATTTATCATAGGAGATTCCCCATAGTCTTCAATTTTCTCTACTCATAGGGTAACAACTCTATCATCTAATTTAGTATCATATTAAATTTGTTCAATAGTAAATTTGATTCTAGAACACAATCTTTTGATAAACCATGCAAACTTATCTATATATATTAAGTAAAAATCCACCTTATTCATAACATCATAGAATTTGCAATCATAGTCATAGATTGATTATCCTAACTTTTCCTTTATCTCCTTTAAGTCTTGAATAGTCTAACTTGTACATTTATTTATCTTGAACTTTGAAATGATCCATTACTTAACCTATTGTAGACTTTCCTACTAAATTTATATATAATGTATAAACTCAATTGATCTTCCAGTTAGTTTACCTACCAACACATGATTTTTGATAAATTCATCAGTAATGACCTTATATTACCATCTCATTTCATAGGTTAATGAATATTGTTTAGGGTCCATAGATCCATCATATGTTGTCAGATTTATAAATCCTCCTACAACACCCATTATGTAAACTGGTATAAAGGGGATATACTACATAATTATTATAAGAGGAAGTTGCATTATATGTGATATTACTTGTGTATTATAAATATTCATCTATGCACTAGGAGAGTCAACCTATGTACTTATTTTTTGGTGTTTTTTCTTTTCTTTACTTGGTTTCAATAAACCCTATATCCTTTAAAACCTTTAGAATTAATGTTGATTTTAGTACACCAATGATGAACTTTCTTATAAAATGGACCTTCCCAACTACTATCTTTCTATCCACCTAGTTGAAAACTTCTATTGAAATATAATAAATTGGGCTATGAGGACATGTGATCTTCTAGTGAATGATTCTTTCTTGTGAATTCTTATTCTTCTATACTTGAACCTATGATTAATTTATAATGATTTTTTACTCATTCAATTAATTATTTATTTTCATATTATTATAATACCCATTATTGTAGATGTGCACTAGTCTATCAACTAACTTCTCTACTTATACACTATTCTCACCTTCTTGTTCAAATATCTATTCTTCCTCTCATTCTTCATCACTTCTTTTTATTTCCTAGTATTTGTCATTTTATTTATTCATCCTTAATTATTCATATTTCATATCCCTCATCACATATTATTACTTTTTAATTACCTATTTTACTACTATTCTTATCTCTACTCATAGCTCCCCAAGTATTCTTCTATTTACTCCATCTATTTTGTTGTCACAACTCAATTTCTAAATCTAAACTTTTATTATAACTCTTCTTTCCTTGTGTCTCCATTATATATTTAAGTTCAATCTTTATTTACTCATATAATCATCATTCACTATCATGTCACACACACACCCATACACCTAAAGTAACTACTCCATATTGGCTAGAGTAGGTACCATGGCCTTGTCTATAACCAACATCTTCATAAGGATAGGTAGTCATTGTAAAAAATTTCCTCTAATTCCTTTGACATATAAGTCTTGTGTGGATTCAAAATATATTTATCCTTATACTACATACTCAGTTATGTATCTATCTATAGTAGTAACACCTTAATAATCTTTTGCTCGTATCTAGTCAATTTCTAATTTCTATAACTAGTCTACCTTTACTTCAATTTAGATTATTATTTCTTCCATTCTTGGGTTAAAATAATAGTATTGTAACCATCATAACCAATTATTTATAAATTTAGGTAACTCACACAAATATTTTATAAATATCTCTATAAATATGCTCTTGAATCATTTCTTGTATGGTGAGACTAGGTTGTTTTGGTTCTTCTACAAAATTCCATACTCTTTGGTCTAATCATGTCTAAATATCTTTCTACCCTAGTAAATATCTTAGCATAATTTCCTCTAGAAGGAGTGTGTCTAGGCTCACCACACCATTATTATTAGAGGTTCCTAAAGCATCAGAACATGCTAAGGATGAGGTTAACTAGCTTATACTTTAGTGCACATGATAGTGCATCATATTCATAAAAAAGGTTGGAAAACAAAAACATAGCAAGTATGAATTATCATGCATTAATTAGAATGTAAAAAAAATATAGCGAGTCATTAACATAACTAGATTATTTAGATTAACTTAGAAAGAAATTAATCAAACATTATATATGAGAGTAGACGCAAGGAAAAATGTAAGAAATCACAAGTAACCATAATCAAATATTCTCTATTGATATCTTCAAAAGTGTAACTCTGTTCTTCTTACAAATATAAGTATATATAGATGTGTGTAGTCTATGACTATTCATATTCTTCTCATACTTAGTACCAAAAGTGGAGTATTTTCATCTTATAACCTATTAGAAGTCATGAAGATAATACAAAATAAACATATATATGATAAAATCAGTATATAACACATGAATATTAGACAAATATCCTACATAGATTTATAATTTGATGTCTTCTCCCAACATGTTTTTACTACTTCATATTATTACACTCGCATTAAGTAATCCTTAAGCTTAGTAAATTTAGTAAAATGTTGACATCATTTGCAATATCAAGATTGAATAATTGTTCCATGCTTAACTTGTTATAGCAATAGTGTTATTATGCAAAAACCAAGCTTAGATAATCTCTTATTTGTACTTTATTAGGATTGAGTTTTGAGTTGGGACTTAAGCGTTATCAACATATACAATTTTTTTAAAAATAAATCTTAGGGATTTCATACCATGAAAAATAAATAAAACTAAATCCATAAAAGGGATAAAAACATAATAAAGGGGAGGGGGAATAAAAACCACACCACAAAACATAAATTTTTTATAATGTTTTATATTTAGAAAAGTTAAATAAATGAAAAAGGAGGGAAATAACCCTAACATTAATCCCTAAAAGTAACCATAATTAATTTATTTAAGACCACAAAGGGAAAAAAATTCAACTTAGGGTTAGGTTTTGATCTTGGATATGCCATCATTTTGAGAAGTGGCAAACTAGGAAATGGCTTGGCGAACAAGATAGGAAGAAGAAAATGGTCTCTAGAGTTGATTGTTGATATTGTAGCATATGTAAACCATGTAAATTTAATTATAAGATTTGAAATTTATTGAGCCATCCAAAAAGTGTTTGAGGTAGTTAGAGTCTCATGAAAACTATGGACACCATGCTTTTTTAATTGATAATGACAATTATACATTCACGGAGTCTTTGATACTTATGTATTTCACAAACCATAACATATAAGAGAAGAATAATAATAAAAAAGGTAAAGGGATATATACAATGTGGGGAATTAATTAAAATGAAAAATAAATTACAAAGAGTACTGTAAGAATGAGGGTCAAGACAACATCAAAGTCAAGTAAGATTTGAGAAGTAATGAAAAAAATTCATAAGGAACTAAGGTTTCTAGTTGATAATATATATATATATATATATATTATGAAAAGCTATAGTATTAATGAGTTGTTTCATTAATTTATTTATAAAACCAAAAGGCATTGCATTATGTGTAAGGATTTATCATTAAATTTTATTCCCAAGTTTCTTGAAGTGAGAATGCACCTACATTCTATGTCAACCTTACCCCTTATTTAGATGACTTATTATTGCTTAATTTGTATATAGTCATTAAGGTTTTGTAAGGGAAAATAGAACACCTATCTTGTTAATTTAGTATGTCCATAATGAATATATCAAAACATTAAGTTAAACCCTCATCATTAGCCTAATGTTTTAAGGGATATTCCTAACTCCTAAAAGTGATAAACCATTAATATATAAAGATTGATATATGGTATTAACACCATTGATAGGTGCAATGACTTACCTAATCATAAGAAATAAAATTATAGGTCAAATAGAGGCTTATAACCTATCCCCAAGTGGCGATCATGACATCTTGATTAATTATTAATATTGTAAACATTCTTGGATTATAGTATAACATATAAGACATAAGACTAAGAAGGTAAAACCATAGTTGAAAGGATTATTGAAAAATATCCTAAAGTTCAAGCACATTATAAAAGAGTTTATTATGGGTTGTTTTAATCACCTAAAAGTGGTATTTGAGTTCTAATAGTGATACTTGAGACTACCTATCCCTAGCTTATCCCTAGACTATACTAGAGCCTATTATCACACTTATCCAATCTTCATGCAAGCCACATGCATTCCTAATCATCCTTAAAGTAGTTTTAGACCCTCATTTATTGATCATGGATCTTCATCCCTAGTATTTTACCACTTAAAAATTAGAGCCATAATAAGGACACTAGTGCCACACGGAATTAGTGTCCCAATAATGGTGCTAATGTCATTTCCCTCTCTTTTTCACAAATGTATATCTTTTTAAATCTAAAATCTCCTACGATCAGCTTAGAGCACAAGCATCAAAGCAATATATATACATTATTTTTATCCCTCTAACCATTTAATGGAAATAAGATGTAAAATACACATTATAACCTAGAATAATCCATGCAAAATTAAGATTATCAATCCATATTTTCCCCTACTTCTGCATACTACTATCTAAAATGTTCCTAAACTTATATTACCTAGATTTATAATCTCAAGCTCATTAAAAAAACTCAATTCCACTATCATAATATATTCACTTTCACTTGCACTACCACCTAAGTGGGGAGAACTACATTGGGCTTGATCCCTCAAATTATTGGTATGTAGGAAAATCTCATCATATTAGGGAGTTAAGGATGTCCAACCTACCCCACTAACAAACACACTTTTTAGATTATATCAACTAGATGCCCTAACCACATGGAGGATTAGGTTTTTCTAAAAAATTAAGTCAAAACAAACAATATATAGGTTTTTAAAACTCATTCACACAGAAATAGACCTCAAAGATCCAAACACAGGTGAACCTAAAATCTTGAGTAAGTCTTTCACAAATGACACTACCACCAATATAGGGACACTACCACCATATTTATAATAATGGTACTACTATCTAGTTATGAAACTATTACCTAGGAGGGGTTCTAACATTGAGATCCTATTTGTGACACTCAAACCAACTTCTCCCTTAGTTTTCAACCTCTAAATCATCTATCTTATTTATGTTCTAGCTAAGTTCTTACTTGCACTATTTATTACTATTTTTGAAATGTTCAAAGTTAGTCAATTATATAACAAATTAGTGGATGTTCTTATTAAATATTATTACCCTAATTCAATCTACTCAACTCTTTAGCAAGCATAGGATTCACATACATCTAACTCATAAAAGGTTAAAACATTTGGTAAACCTGACTTACTTCAAACTTTGATAAAACCCTAACCCTAGATACTCTTAGGGTTTGTATCCTTATTTTTATATTTTCATTGGTTGTTTTAAGTTTTTTAGATTTCATACATTTTATTTTAGCATCCCTATTTTAATTTATTTATTATATGCCATCTAAAAAATCTCTCTTACATTAAGCAGAAGTGTTAGGTTCTATGGTAATCCTATTAAACATATTCATATTCCTATTATTCAATATGATACCATCAATAAGGGAACAATTGTAACTTAATTTCTCCTTCATACCCTCATTATTTGGATTTTAATGACAATGCATCCAAAGATGAGAAATATAATCAATATCAAGATGATATACAAGGTGAAAATTAGGACACTCTCCCTCCACTTAATAATGAAAACCTAATTATCAATAAGGATGAGATCCTATAAAGCTTCAGAGAAGGAAATTGTAAATAACCTCATGATCATGAAAAGATTTTACAAGCCATATTGGAAATGAAGATTAAATCAAAAAATGGTGAATTTTATACTCCCCCAACTAATAACATTGTTACACATTAAGGCCAACTCAATAAGCACAAAAAATACTTATAACTCAACAAACTTTAGTGATAACTACACCTCTTATGGCTAGTTTCTCCACTCTAGATGCATAATCCCTTATGCATGAGGTTCATACTCTAAAGGTTAAGGTGTTACATCTTGAGAAGGGAGCCACTAGGACATCATATGACTTGGATTATCATGTTATTTTACATACACCTTTGGCACATCACATAGTGGAAACTCCTTTTCCATCTAAATTTTTAGTACCCAAGATTACATTTTGTTATGGTAAGGGTGACCCAAATCACCATATCTAATATTTTCACATAACACATTTGAAATGATTGGATCCTCACTAATTTGTTTCCATGCATTTTAAAATATTATGCATTATAGTGGTTTTATGATATACCAAATCAATCTATCACCACATTCAATACATTGTAAGACATTTTTTTAGCACACTTATCCATAAACATCATTGATAATATCTCATATGCTCAAGTTGCACAATTGAGACAAAACTCAAATGAGCCTATTGTAGAATAAATATTAAAGTATAAGACTATATTGGATAAATTAATTATCCCTATGGTAGATAAATATATTTATAACATATTTAAATAGAGTCTTCTACAAGCTTTACATGAAACTATCTTGTATAAGAAGTTACTAACCTTCACGTATTTATGCCACACAATGAGAGAAAGAGAAGTCAAGATTCTCTTTATGGGAAAACTAAAATATAACAAAGGATGAAAATAAAATACTAGGAGTTATAATAAGACTCCATATAATATAGGAGCCACTAAAAATAAGTGTGATCCAAAGGCCATAGTTAATGTAGCTTTATATCCATATGCTCTCCTGGTTTTATCATATCCTCCACATAGAGTTTTCACCAACCTTCCATAATCACCAAAATGTGTTTTACAGTAAATATTAGAACATAATGTCATATCTCTCCCTCCCATAAAAGAGGTTGATATGATATAGACTATTTCAAATAACTATGATTCCAATGCATTCTATGACTATTACAGGGCACTAGACCATATAAAAAATAGATTCATCATCTTGAAACATAAGAAACAAGATTTGATCAAGGCTAACATTATTAATGTGGGAACACACAAAAAGGCACCCAAAGTATAAAAAATAGAAGTTAAGTCATTTGAAATATTTTTAGATTTGTTTCTAAATCATACAACAAATTTGATGACAACTTTAGGTGTTCACTACACATATCAGGAACGTCCACCACTATCATATCACACTACTACAAATGAGGCATACCCACTTCATAATATCATTGGTGTATACCATACTATAGTTTAGGATAAAACACTTGTCACTTTAAAAAAGTATGATATTTTTGATGATGATATAGATTTATATGCACTCTTTGTATGAGCCCACATAAATAATCATCCTATCAAGAATATTATGGTTGAAAATAGGTCAAGTATTAACATGTGCACTATCACACTTCTATAAAATTTGGGGTATTCAAAGTAGGATATAGCTCCTACAAACATAGTTATTAATGGTTTTAGTTTCCATTTTAGGATCTCCATTGAGGAGATTGTACTTCCACTAAAGGTTGGACCAACACATGTGGCCACTAAATTCTTAGTATTACCTAGTGTAGGCATATTTAACATGTTACTGAGTAGGCCATATATACAAAAAATATGATCCATCCCATCCATAGTTCATAGATTCCTAAAATATACATGAAAATTAGGTGGTCATAGTTGAGTGTCTTCCATATGAGTATCCTCTACCTATCCCATAGAGAGTTACATCACAATTACTAGTTATAACATAGTAACTAGTTATAACACAATTACCAATTATAACTCTAAGATAAATTCCTATTATTACACCAAAGAGTTAATGGGCCCACCAGTATAGGTGAGGTTTAATCCTATAGTGTTTCCATGTATGCATTCTCTCCCATAGAGAACATTATTAGAGAGAACCCTACATCAGAGATATGTTGTAGATTATAGAGGGCCTCCCTCTCCTCATTTTATTTTAAGATTAGTATTATTGAGTTGTTAGATATATTAACATAATTCACTTATACCATCTATATAATAGTCTCCCATATGGGTCCCTAAGACCCATATAGATTCCTAGCATCAATCCATAGTAGGGCTAGATATAGATCACTCAATGCAATAGATTATAGGACCAAATTTACCCTTTCATAAAATATGCATAATAATAGTTCTTTTATTTGACACAAGCCACATTGATAGTGAGTCTCTGATAAGACTCATCAATTAGTATTAGTCCTCCCTTCTTCTACATACTTTCCTTCTCTCTTTCTCATTATACATAGTTCATTATCATGTTTCTTATACATAACATCTAGGTTCATATCCTTTTGGTCCATTAATATTAAATTTGAGAACTTTAGATATTCTTTAAGAATAATAAATCTTAATTTAGGGGAGTCTTAAGCATTGCTTTGTTTCTAGCCAAGCATCTCTAGCCCTGACAGAGATACCTTTGGTTTCGCTCAAGGTCTTACTTCACTACTAGCCTTACATCCATAGCCCTGGTGGAGATTACCTGAATCACCTTTGCTTCTATTTCCACTAATTTTGCAACGAGTGTTTTTGTTTACATCTTCCAGGTCCTTTTATAAAGGTTAGAAACCAATACACCCTAGTTTTAAGGATTTGGTCAAATCCTCTAGCATTAGGATACTTTCCTTTAATTAAAACTTTAGTCCATGACAAGGATGTGTTTTAAGTCTAAGCATGAATATGAGTTAATAAAATAAATTCACATTGTATACATATTATTCTTCTTAAAACCATTTTTTGATGTAGAATAAGGTTTAAATCTTTGTAGGATAATAAATTCCTATACCAATTTATACCAATACCCCTGGTTGGTTCATACTACATTATTTCCATCCATGTTCACTTTTTTAATATTTATACTCATTATTTTGAGTAATTCAAAACCAAAAAACAATACCATGATACTTTACCACAACCAAGGAACACCACCAAATAAGAAAAATAAAAACACAAACAAAATAAATATATACAAGCCCAACAAGGAAGAAAAAATAAAGCAAGAAATGGAACTAACTATCTTACCTATTCTATCTTTAACAATATTACATGTTCACTCCATGAAGACCCTCAATGGAGTAGCAAAAAATTAATGTTTGAGGCATTAACCATTGGTGGGTAAAGTAAAGTTTGATCCATGGAGATTTTTCAACTTGAAAGTGTTATTGCCCAAACATTTTGTAATTTGGTACATACCAATCCATAAAGGGGTGAACTTACAATGTTTACCTTTAGGTTCTAATCTTTATCCCAAAGAAGGACTAAGTCTCCTTACCTAAATACTTTCACTTTAGATATCTTATCAAACATATTTTCATGGTTGATTGGTGTCTGTTGAAGTCTATAAATGCCTTTTCTCTATCATCTCCCATCTGAATGATGTCTAATAGCCTAGAATTAATAAGTTCTTGGTTGTCCTCTATGTATTATTTCATGAATGTGATCATACACAACTTTAAGGTGATTGGAAAGATAGGCTCCTAACCATATACCAAAAAAAATGGTGAAGCCTGAGAGCCTGTTTAATCTTGATTCGATCTACCCATAATGCAAAATTAAGAAGTTTATGCCATGTTCTAGGTCTATCTTCAATCAATTTCTTGATAGCTTTCATCAAATTTTTGTTTCTGGATTCAAAAACACCATTTCCTTGAGGGTATTGATTAGAATAAAACTTGATTGCAATACCTTCATCATAATCCCATTCCATCATTTCAATAAAAATAAATGTAGATCCATTATCATAAACCAAAGAAACTAGGGTTTCAAATCTAGTACAAATATTTTCCTCTAATAAATTGATTACCTCTTATATTTTGCATTACTTAGTGGCTACTACTTTATTCCACCTAGTGCAATAGTACATAGAAGTTAGGACATACTTATGACCTTCAGAAGAATTAGGGTTGATTACTCTTACAAATTCTAATCCCCATTATGCAAAAGGTTTATACACCATCATGGGTTGTAAAGGCATGGCTGCCTTTGACTCCTTTTTCCTAAATATTTGGCATGAATGACACTCCCTCACATGCTTATAATAATATTTGAAGAAGTTTGGCCAATAATATCTATCCCTAAGAATCTTGTGATCTATGGTTATTCCTAAAGGGTGTCCATTTCCCATCTTCTCATGGAAATTAGTCATAATCCAAGTTGTTTCTTCTTTGTACACACATTTCAAATAAATTTCCTCAAAGTTATTTCTATACAAGTATCCATTCTTGATGAGGTAATGAGCTACTTTAAGCCTCAAGGCTCACTTTTTTTCTCTTACAAATCCTGGGGGATAAACACCATTGACATGTAAATGGATAATAGAGTCATACCACTCATTGGCTTGGAAATTTCATTGATCTACTTTCATGACATGGAATTTTGGGTCAATACTAGAAATAATCTAAACTAAACCTTAACATTTAAATAATTTGGCTATTTTCATCTCCATATCATATTCTTGTAGAATTTCCATCCACTTGCCTCTTCTTTCTTGGAGCTCATTCTGACTCAACATAAGCTTTGTAGCTGGATTAGGTAATATGGCATGTAACTTATTTCTAAGGAGGCAATGTCTAAATTTTTTTATTGCCTTTACCATTGCATAAGCTTGCTTATCAATCATAGAATAATTAAATTCTAAATTTTTGAATTTAGTTCTCTTGAAATCTTGGGATGATCATTTTCATCAACTTTTTGAGTTAACACTAAAACCATAGTATGCTTATAAGCAAATGAATATAGATCAAAATATTTTGAGAAATAAGGACTTATGAGGACTATAAAATTAGTGATTGACTTCTTAATGTTAGTAAAGGCCTTCTTAAATTCTTTGTTCCAAGAAATTATAACATCTTTCTTAATCATATCATTCAAAGGTTTGACAATCTCAATGAACCCTAAAATAAACTTCCTCACAAAATTAATCTTACCAAAGAATGACTTAAGTTATTTTTGGCTATTGGGTAACCCAATTTTATAAATGGCCTATAGTCTATTAGGATCTACAAAAATCCCATTTTTGGTAATGATATGTCTCAACAATTTTCCTTTAGTGACATAGAATATACTTTTTTGGGTGTTAAGAGATACGCCTTACTTTCTGCATCTATAAAGCTAAATAAATAAATAAATATTATTTTTAAATATAAATAAATAAATAAATAAATATTTTTCATGAAATAAAATAAATAAATAAAGTTTTCCATGGAATTAAAAATAAAATAAATAAATAAAATTAAAATAAATCATGCTTTAGAAAAAAGAGAACATAAAAATAGAAAAAAATGAGTTTTTCATGAATAAAATAAAATATAGAAAAGAGGAAACTTAAAAAAAGAGGATAAATGGATATAAAATATGGGTAGAATGGAGGAGAAGATTCTAGAGAAGGATAAATTTAGCTAGGGAGATTCGGTGTAGTAAAGGAGTAATGATAGTTTGCCAAGAAACCCAAAATGCAGGAGATGTTTTAATTTGCTTATTAATGAGTAATGGATTTTTATGCATGATTGCCATTGTGTGTTAAATATCTAGTTATGTTTAAGCTTATTTTTTATATTCTTATGCATTTAATTGATAACCAAATTAAAAAAAAAATCAAATAGCTCTTTCTAAGTATTATTGAAACATGCTTGAGTTATATTAAAGTTTTTTTGATATTTCAACTTATTGTAGAGATCTTTTGTATAGATTTATTATACAAAAATAAAGGCACCTATGGCATCAACCCATTTTCATGAGCTGATATTTATTTTAAAATGGTCTATCTATTTATATAGGCATCATTGTAATTGTCTAGCTTCAGCCATTTAAATGACTTATTTATTATCCTATCTCTCTATTTCTACCTGGGCATCATATTTTCTTTTTATTTTTCCATCCATCTATCTAGCAATTCCTTTAAAATTTGGTCTTTTATTTTAGTATGGAATCATTATTAAATCATGGTCTAAGTATATAATAGTCATGTATTATTTTAAATCAATGTATACATGCATGGCATAATCCAAATTTAGCTTTGCCCAACCATACAAGTGGTAGATAATTTAAATTGGTCCTTCTATATTTATTTTGGCTTTATCATTTGTTTCCAAAAAAAAGAAATAGTTTCATTAAGTATTAATATATTTTATAGCTGTATTAAAGAAAGGTGCCACCCTATCTATTTTACCTCTATAAATAATTTTTCATTGGATCACATTTACCTTTATACTTGGTGTCATCTGAACTGGCTGATGGTTTTTAAATCCTAATTTTCTTGGTGAGGCATTAGCTTACCTCTAATCCTCACCTTTTATTCTATAAGAAAATTCTAGATTGGGTGATTTAATTAGTATGTGGAAAATAAAAAATTCTATTATTTAATCTAATTAGGCGTCACCCTACTTTTGATTTTCAGCCAACTAAGATATACATAAACTTAGTTGAGATATATTTGGCCTTTTATTTTATAAAGACTTTTGCATAGAATTTATATATTTATCTATTGACAAATGGTTTAATATCCAAGATTAGGGAGATGAGTGGTGCTACATTTAAGTGGATTATTATAATTACCGACTGTTATTTCAAAAAAATGGATTATTATAATTACCAGATATTATTTTATATTTCAAGAAAATATATATAGTTATATATTTTGGAAAAATATGTATTGTTATCTATTTTGGAAAATATATTATTGTTTATTTTATAAAGATATATTGTTATTTAATTTAGCAAATAATTTATTATTTATTTTAAAGAATATATTATTATTTATTTTGATCCAAGTCCAAACTGTGAACATAATTTATTAAAATGAAAAATAAATGTGTTTATTTTATTTAGGCATTGGGTAATGTTAAAGGATGTATTTAAACATAATAAGGATATTATGACTTATTTATCTAATGAAGTAGAAAACAAATGAGTTTTTTAAATAGTGGAAAACATAAATGGGTGTTTAAATATTTCAAAAAAAAATCCAAAAACCATAGGTAAACACTCCTAGTGGAGAATACAGATTATGTATCTGATTTAATAACAAGTTATGGAATATTGGAAGTGGGTCAAAAATTGTTTATTAGTTTATCTTAAAACCTTAGGAGGGTAGATGTGTTATTAGATTAAAAGTAATATTTGACAAGTACATATATATTGTAAGCTTCACATGAGTATAATTGATATGACTTCAAAAATATAGAAATATTTATTTTATAAATTCAAGTGTGTTTGCTTATACCTAAATGGTTTAATGAAAGCTTAGGATTCCCTGAGTTGATTAGATATGGATTATTATTAGATTGGAAATTTATTAATTAAATAGTCTTTTGTCAAATCTAGAGTGGATTAACCTTAGAGTTGAATTGTAGAACATAATTATCCTTGATGGAGAGTTAAACTTGAAAGAGATTTAAAATATCTTATTTAATGGAAAACCATTATACAAAAGTTTGAAAATATATCAAGTTAAGTGTTTATGACTTATAGTGCCGTCAAAACCTATGGTAGATTTTTTTAAGTAATATTCTCGAGTGAAATATTAAAGGATTGATTAATGCTAGTTTAGAAAATGATTTCTCATAAACACCCAAATATAAATTGGTTGTGAAACTAGATTACTTGTGTTTAAAAAAAACAAAGTTTCATTTCTTCTAGTTTTGGTTTGCAAAGTATGTTTCTTGTATTTATAGCTAATTCATTTGTTGATTTCTATGCTTAGTAGTTACAACTAAAATGCTAAACCATGGTTTAGAGACTACATAACATTATAATATTTACATGTAGTGCATGTTAGGATATGCAAGTACTGGTATATAGGGATTATACTTATAATTTATTAGATGTTTTAAATAAGTAATTAAGCTTCATAGGAATTAGAAACTATAACCTTTATAACAATTTCTTATAAGAAAATGAGTTAATAGGATAACATGTTTATCTGACTCACTATAAGTGATGTGAATGACTATTAGTCATATGTATTTAGTATGTGATACTTTTGAGAGTTGCATGCTATGAATGTGTTAAATATATATAGTTAAACTTATTACATAATGGTGTATCATGATGCATGTTTTTATAATGAGATATCTTGGAAGATTGTATGCATAATTTAATCGAATGGCATAACACTTTACTATTTACTTCTTATTATCTACATGGACTAGTTGAGTCTTGAAATTCAAAATTTTGGTTTATGTGTTGATATGTAGTTGGGAACCTATGATAGTATGGGATGTCATAGGGTGCTACTGTATAGATATATATTATACCTAGATGGTACTTACTATAATTATTATACCTAACTCATATATACATTTGTCTATATATTGTATACCTACTAGTATTTATTATGGATGCATGTGTTTTTATGGTTGGTAGACTTGTGTATGCATGGATTTAAACTCTAAGAATTTAACAAATGTTGTGTTGATATGTTATTGTGTCAAATGATGTTTAATTTTTGTGTGTGTGTGTGTGTGTGTGTGTGTGTGTGTGTGTGTGTGTGTGTGTGTGTGTGTGTGTGTGTGTGTGTGTGTGTGTGTGTGTGTGTGTGTGTGTGTGTGTGTGTGTGTGTGTGTTTGTGTGTGTGTGTGTGTGTTTGAGTGTTTGTGTGTAACACTTATTTTTCCAAGTATTTGAGACTACTTTATATGATTGATTGTTTAAAATTGGTAGTCAAGTATTATAACACTATATTATGGTAATATAAATTACCATAGGGTGTAGATAACTGGAAACAAATTATATTATTTAAATTGTATAGATAAATTTATGTTTATCCAGATGGTATATTTGTAATCATTATTTCTAATATGGGATATAATACAATGAAAGATTCATGCATAAATTTGACAGATTAAATATATTTTATTATTACTCTTATGTTTAGCATGTCATGTGATATATTTGTTAGTTAGATGTAAATTGATGAATCTTATGGTTAAATTTGTATTTGACCAATCTGCATTAATAATGTTGAGTAATAAATAACATGGACTTCAATATCTTAATGGCACTAAAATATTAGATGAAGGTAGTCCAATGAAGTGGTGTGTATGAAATTGATTGATCTAGATTATTCTCATGATATCACTATCTACTTATCTTTGAAGGGAGGGCCATATCCTTATGGTATTAGTGTGGGGGATCATTGGTCCATGGTTGGTGTGAAAAATCACTTAGATGATGCTCTCCCTCTCCACAATAGTAATACTATTAAGATGACACTTGATATTGCCATAGATACAGGAGAGTTTGAGGACTCATGCTCTAAGAAGCCAATTAGCTATATGTACATTAGATTGTATTATAACATATTTATCATTGAGTCATCATTACTTTTTGTATTTGCTTTTGACATATATTCTCATGATATTAGAGATCAATATTATGTGATGTATTATGCTTGTTTCTATCATCACCTTACGTAATTATTTCGGTCTCTATAGATTCTTGTGGTGTAAACTATATTTAGTGTTTATATTTAATTAAAATAAAAATTCTCACATATTTATTTGTCTCAACCAATAAGGTTGTTACAAATCCACTATTCTTAGCATAAATACTTCATATTTTGTATATATTTTATATCTGGCCATGGTTGCACCTAAGCAACAAACATTATAAATATTGTTAACAGTCCACTTGCTTTGCCTCTATTCCACCAATAGTTATCAAGATTATCATAACCTACAACTATTTCATTGAATTCCTAGAATTGTAAAATGAGAAGTGTTCTTTATTTGCTCTGAGCACTTGTGATACATATTAAGGCATCAATAAAAGGCATTCACTATAGCCAAAAGATAAGGTTCTAAACTGATAGTCATGAAGACTCTATAAAAGGTGAAACTAAAGATGATGATTTCTATAGTTGTGAGATTTGAGAGAAGAGGTGTGTGTGATATTTTTAGAGTGAAGGAAAGAAGAAAGGGTGGGTTCCTAGTGGATAGGTTGTAGATTAGAGAGGTTGATGATTATGTATATGACCTATAGGTAATATTTATGATGTCATAATAGTGCTCTTATAGGTTTGAATATTGAGGATGAGTGAATAGGTATAGATTGAACCAAAAGGATGTTTAGATGCCTTGAGTGTGAGAAAAAGATAGATGATGTATGTGTGAACTTGGTGGTTGATTTGAGAGGAATATTAGAGTGTGGAATATGTGTATGACCATTTGGTCATGTTTTTGAGGTTGTGATAGAGTTATTTTTGAGAAGTGTAGAGTTATCCAAAAGGTAGTTTTAGATGTTTATGAGTGTGTGAATAAATGAAGAGGGATGTGTTTATAGGGAGTCTCCATCATATTAATAGGAAATCAATGATCAAGAGATTTTCATATCATAGGTGTTGTGAGGGTTCTCCACATCTAGGTTAGAAGGACTTGACCATCCTAAGGGTAGGTGCTCCTTGTGGAATAGATGTTTCACTGATGTCTAGTCAAAAGGGCTTGACCATCCTACGGGAAGGTGATCTTTGTGAATCACATGCTTCACTAAATTATGGTTAGAATGACTTCACCATCCTAAGGGCAGGTGATCCTTTTGGAATGGGTGTTCCACTAAAGTCTCATGTTTGTAATACCTTATAATACAAATAGTGTATGTGTTTGCATGCTTAAGAGTGATTTTTTCTCCAAGAGGGTTTCCCACATAGATCTTGTGTTGTGTGTGTAATATTGCATTCTCTATTTATTCATTTTTATAAACATATTGAATGTTTAATGAATGGTTGTATTGAATGCTCAAGTGTTTGAAGGGTTTGTAAATTGAATTGGATTAGTTTCCACCACTGATTCACCCCCCTTAGTGGTTTGTACCTCTAACAATTGGTATTAGAGTGATTCATTTGGTAAAGGCTTGAAAAATTAAAGGATATACAAGGTTTTTGAGATTAACACTCCATCTTTTGTTTTTGAAAAGGGGACCCCTGTGATTATTTATAGAATCTTTGTATTCTGGAATAAGTGTGAAAGATTATTTGATCTTGAATTTTAGAAGTAGGTTAATCTTTAAAAAAGACATGAGATTTGGTGTATTTTATTATGATCATCTTTTAATGTTTATAAATAATCCTCTTTAAGGTAATTAATTATAGGCTCCATGTAAGAAGTTAGGGTTCCCAAATAGTAAACCCTAGGGGTGTAAATTTAAACATTCATGAGAAAATCTAGTGGGAAATTTTATGCATGATCAGGTTTTAACTTAAAATTCATGAACTTTTACAAATCTAACACTTTATTCTTATTCTCTAGATTTAATCTAATGGTACATCAAGTTTTAAGTCTTTTAGAAAGGCATATAGTTAATGATTTGAGCCCTAATAAGGATCCAATAGTGATCACTTGATTGAAGGTTTTAAATATGATGGTGCAAATTAAAGCCAAGATTTAGGAACTTCTAAGGGCTTTACATGTGGAATTTAGTTATTGGATCAATAAATTTCATTGTATTAAATTTTATAGGTTTGATCCCATCATTTTATGTATGTGAGGATGTATTTGAGGTGACCAAACCCATCAAATTTAACCTAGATAATCCCAGAAGCCTTGGGAACTCCCAAGAGCTTTACACATGGCATTAAGTTATTGGATCAATAAATTCCACTCTTTAAATTTTATAGGTTTTCTCCCATCATTTTTATTTTATGAGGATGTATTTGACATGATCAAACCTATCAAACTCAATCCAGTCAATCCTCAAAGCCTCAAGAACTCCTAAAGGCTTTACACATGGCATTCACTTATTAGATCAATAAATTCCATTATCTTAAATTTGATAGGTTCAATCCTATCATTTGACATCTACAAAGATGTATTTGATATGACCAAACCTATCAAATTTAAATTATATAATCCCCAAAGCATCATGAACTCTTGAGAGCTTTATACGTGGCATTCATTTATTATATCAATAAATTCCATTATCTTAAATTTGATAGGTTCACTCCCATCATTTAACATATGTGAGGACGTATTTGATGTGAACAAACCCATAAAATTTAACTTAGATAATTTTTAAATCCTAATCAAAGGGGGAATTTTTAAAAACCCTTTTAATAAATTCCTAGCTTTTTATGAAGACAAACCTAGTATATAAAGATATTAGCCTAAGTCATTTTGTGTTTCTAAACATAAAATTGTAAATGACATTTTAAAGCCAAATATTCATATAATCATGGAATTTATTAAAATTTAAGCATCTTTTAGGATATAATAGTGGTCACTTGTTCATTTCATTTGATACAATAGTGCATTGAGCCTAAGCCTTTTAAAAAAAACATGCAGTTCATGATCTAACCCTAGTTAGGATCCAACATCGATTGCTTGTTCATTGGATTTGATCCAATGGTGTGATGAAGTTGAGGAATTTTTAAAGGACTCATGAGATTAACACATGGCATAATTAGTGAGTTTAAAAATTAAGAGACCAATGAAATGCAAGGACCTAGATTTAGTTTTTTAAGGCAAAATAAAGAGGACTTTTGAAAGCTAATGGCTAGCCTTCAACTAGAATTTATGATTTTGTTGTGAAAGGTATAAAAGCCTGTCACATAAGGTCTAAGTAGGTATGGAAAATGAAAATGAAAGATATTTTATGCTCGATAATGTAGAAGGGATGAGAATGAGGTCCCATCAAATTTGAGGCATGTATGAAATCAAGAGTTGGATATTTTCACCATTAAAGCTAAAAACCTCGAACCCTCTATAAAGGAAGTAAGTCGGTTCAATTGATCACATAGCAATCAAATTAAGTGAAACTTGAATTCAAATCAAGGGCCATAGTGAGATCCTTATTTTCATCAACTAAAATTTAGTGTTATCAATGTTGGTGGGTAGGCAATAGATGAAAATTGAAGCAGAGCTTTACCTAACTTTAGATAGTGAAGGAAGGGTCTTTAGAGACACATAGTTGGATTTAATAGCCTTGAATGTGCATGGAATAAAAAATTAGTCCAAAGTATTCTTCTTTATAGAGTAATTTCAAACAATTTCTTAGGAGTAAAAGAGGAATACTATGATACACCAAAGATATAAAGACCTAGTATCAATTTAGTTGGTAGGTCTTCACCATGCAGTTGCTAAACTAGAGGTAATACATTTCATCAACCTTATTTTTCCTATTTTTGTTGACAAAAAAAAGGATGGAAAATGGATTATTCATGAAGGAAGTATAAATAAAGTTGCATATATAGCTCCCATGGCCTTTGAGGCTTATTATAATCTCTTTCTACCTCATGCTGATCTCCCATCCTTGAAAGAATGGACAAATTCCCAAAACCTAGATTTAGTCCTCTCACCTTGGTTAATCTAAGGTTCCCATGTTTTTAGGACCCCTAACGGTGAGATTCCTATGGCCCTATTTAGGGAGGGTGTTAGGGTAGCTATGAATTTATTGAATAGAGCCTTTGGTGCCTCTTCTACAAATTATTTGAGTAATGTCTAGGCATCTTATGTTCATTTCATGTTGGAGTGAAACTTAACCCCTCCCATTTGAGACTTAATAAGTTTTTTCTTATCTGAACAATTTATAGTGATCAAGAGAAAGACCTCCATGAAATTCTTTATGATGTCTTACCTCTTGGATTCACTCCTAGCCTCTATTAATTTCTTTGGCATCGAAAATTGGTCCCCTAATGGTAGAACTACCATTTCCCATCATTACTCAAAATTTAATATATTCAAATATAGGAATCACATGCAATTCATATGTGATGGTATATTCCCAATCATTTTTGAGGTAATCACTTGTATCCCTATGCCCAAGCTTCATCCTTTAATCAAAAGGCAATTGGAGACCATAGGGGATGTATGGTTCTATCCATATTGCACTATAATAAGGATAGAAGTAATCATGGTACAACCATATAGATTTCCTATATATGTTCCTAGTAAGCTTACAAAGAAATAAATTGCTTACCAAATCATCCAATGAATGGATTGGCATTGTAAGAATAATAAGAAAGTTTAGGTTCATCCCTTTCCACTGGACATTGGAAAAATTGTAATCAAGGATTGGAAATAGTTGGATATCATGGTGGTACATAGGAACTCTTTTGATTTCCAACTAGATGATCTTAATATGTGGGACCTAAATGATAGAGTGGATAACCATATTTGAGATAAAAAGTTCCCAAAGATTGAGTACAAACATCAACCAGGTGTGGGAGATGGTATTTACACAAAGGCAAAGAACTTTAATGAAATCTTATCTAGGGTTAAAAACTACAACATCAAATTAGAACATAGGCTGGTCAAGGATAATAAGCCCTCAGAAGAAATATGGCAACTACATCCCTTACATTATCACTTGTTGCTAAGACCATCTGGGACTACACATCAAGAGCTAGCTTTTGAAGGATAATCTTCTGAGCCTCAACATAAAGAATTGACAAAGTCATCCCAGTTTGGGAAACCTAAGGATGTAAAAAGAAAAGGTAAAGATGTGAATCAAGAGTCCAACATAGAGCATAAACCTGGTGAAGGTTCCCAAATTTAGACATCCCCACTAAGGCCTTCTTCCCCAATAGAGGTTATTAGCATGATTAATTTGGAAATTGGCGAAACAATGAAAAGTTCCCTTATTTATATCATAGCTTCTTATGGTATTGATAAGGAAGAGGATACATATGAGGAAGAAAGTAAAGAATTATTCCTATTAGATGGAGGAAAGAGATAGGTATAATTGAACTTAGTTCCTCTAGCTCTAAGAAAGAGGCCTAGGTTAACTTTCACTCACACTACTATTGAAATTAACCTCTTCAATGATGAGAATCCTATTTATGGACTAGCTATTCCTCATTGGTTTATTTATGGGAAGTTTCAAAAAATACCATCTCTTTCCCCTTCACTATTTTTTACTCAAGTTGACATGGATGTTCAAGATGGTGTCAAGCCTTTGATTCAAGATATTCTAAATAGACAAGCAAAGAGAAGCATCTAGATCCTTTTCAACAAGGAAATCTAAGGGATTGACACCCTAGGAGCCTCTGGGAGGTCAAATGTAGATATTCTTGAATAGCCATAAGTAAAGGAGTCTGACCCTTAGGTTGTTTTTAATCTAGATACATCAACTCTTGAGAGAGTAGTGACCAAGAAGGTTACTATTGGTACTAAGGAGTTCACCTTTTAGAAGATGGAACCATTTGTGGGCTTAAATCTTATTCCATGGTAGGCAATAGGGGAACATCCTATATTTCAAGAAGAAGTGTCTAGTATGGTACTAGCCTAGTCAATAATGACCTTGGCTAGAGTTCAGGGAATGAAATAGAGGATTCTCAACTTTGAGAAATAAAAACAAGATTTAGAATCTCAAATCCTCATCTCAATTCTTGAGGATGTATTGTAAGTGTTGAATAAATATTTGATGGATGCATTTAATAATTTAAAAAGCATCAATCTTAGATCAAGTGCTTTAAACCATCAAATTTAGATGGCACAAGACTTAATCACTCAATGGTAGAATTATCAAGCTCAGATGGAGGAGCTCATCAAGGTACATAAGACAAAGTAGGCCTTGGAATTCAAAATTATCAAACTTAGACATCTTCATGGTAGTTTTAATGGATAAACAAGAGGAATTGATCACATGGAGCAATGATGTCAATAACTTCATCAAGAGAAACACAGGTTTGGTAACTTAGATTGAGAAACTTCTAGAAAAAAATTAGATAACCCTTCTCAAACCACTACTATATGCCTGATTAGTGATGAAGAATTCAAGCAAAAGGTTGGTGTTCACATCTAGGGAATTAGAGATAACAAAGGTCATTTGGTCAAGGATAACTAGAAGATCCTTGATGTCATCATTTATATAGGTAAATAAATTACAAAAGCATAATGTATCGAGGAACTTGTATCTTAGGTTGATAATGAATTTGACAAGTTGGTAGATCAAGAAGAGGATTGTCTAATGAAGCATGCAATAGATTTTGAATTAATCAAGGAGTAATATACCAAGGTGAAATAGTTCCTAAAATAGGGATAATTAAAGAACCCACTAATGAAATTCCTAAAAGAATATTATTTTTGTAAAGTATATGCTAGTTTATTAGTATATACTCTTTCTTGTCAAGTTGGCATGTGACATTCTACATTGTATCTTTATATCAAGGATAGTTGTCCTTATCCACATGTGGATATTTCGAAATTTAACTAGTTAATGTCCTATGCTTCCTATAAATAGGTAGATTTTTATCACTTTTAAGAGAGAGTTTTGGAGTAATTGTATACCAGGAGCATTTAATATAACTAAAGAATTCTAAAAAGATTGTCTGTATAGTTTTGTTTAATGTCCATGTTACCTCTTAATTGCAGATAGTCATCTTGAATTTGAATGATTCTTATTGTTTTAAGTTACATTATTTGTCATAGGGCTGTTAATTTTTTCTAAATTCTAAATTGAGTGTAAATATCTCAAGTATCTTCATTTTATTTGCTCGGTATTTGGATGTACCTAAGTTATTCAAATAATAATAGAAAATCTTAAAAGTAAATTTGGTTCTTACTTATGATTAATATTTTTCCTTTGAATTTTACCTGATTTGTGATATAATTTGAGCTTATGCTATTTTATAACATAATTTGGTTCAAATGTGCTCAAAGTAATTCAAATTTTGTCATAATATTTGAGATGAAAACCTGCAATCATGTTTCTTTCTTACTTTACCATTCTCTTTTCTTATTTTAATAAATATTTACTCTAGATTAAAGATCATTATTAATACTCATTTATTTTATCTTCTAATTCATCAAAAAATATTAAATATCTAAATATTTAAATCTTGGTGGCTCCCAACCACTAAATCAAACAAATATTACGGATAGTTCTCATACTCTGCTTCTATTTCCACCATACAAATCATTGAATTGTCACAAACTACAACTCATGCCTTGGATTTTTCAAATCCTAAAATGAGTGGTGTTCATCAACACTGAAGAGTACCTATGGTAAATTTCAAAGCATCAACAAGAGAATCTCCACTAGCACTAGAAGGAGGGCCTCATTAAGGATAATATCTTTCAAGTGTATTTGGTCAAAATTACTCTATGTTTTACATGATTATGTTTATTTTAGCATAAATTGTGTAAAGATTAATGACCTTTGTATAAATACAACTTTTTTTTCTAAAAATTTATTAGTATTTGGAGTTAGGATGGCTTCTTTTGTTTACAACTGATAATTCTTTAACAATAAGAGGTTTATTTGAGTCATAAGTTGTAAAGATTGGTTATCCTTGCATGATTCCATACATCTTTGAACTTGTTTAGTTAAAGATTGATGTCATTTATCCTCTTATGAATATTTTTTTGCAAATTAAGCTTAGTGTGCATATTATTTGTTATTATTTGGAAATTAATGTGTTTCACTATGTTTTAAAATAGGATCCTTAATCGTAAAGCTAGAATTACCAAGGATTAGGACCATATCACATTCAAAGACTAGAGAACCCTTGCTCAAACTAAAAATTCATAGAAGGACTAGGAAACATAGAGGTAAGCATAGGTATTCTAAATTTATACCATCATCACCTTTGCAATGTATTCTTGTGCTCAATCTTCATCCAAACATGGCATGGCTTGGAAGGTCCCCTATCAATATAGCAGGTGTAGTTCATGATTTACCATGTAATCTTGAAAAATATTTAGTAATATTTAGTCCAATTGGTATTATGACTGTCAAAGAACATATTAAATCATTTAAAGATGCATTAAGATTATTAAATGTTATTCATGTAGATGTAACATGTAGGTTATTCCCATTTACATTTAAACATGCTACATATGAATGGTTCCTTAATCTACTTGACAATTTTATTATCTCATGGAATAACTTTGACACTATTTTTATTGATCAATTGGGAAAGATCATAAGCCCTTGTGTCATCTATCATCAATTTACAACTATTAAGAGAGATAGGAGTGAACCTATTAGGTCCTTTAATGCAAGGTTCTAAAAGATGTTTAGTTAGACCACGGATCCATATAAACTTAATGTAGCTTTAGCTTTGGAGGTTTATAAAGATGTTGTTGACCCCATGACTTTTGTGTTTTTAAAGAGAACCCTTCTACTTATCATCACATTGGCTCAAACCTATTATGAAGTAGTGGTTATTAGCGACCAAATACAACCCCAAGGACAAATGGCTTATTCTATCCCAAATGTTAATCCTCAAATGCCTACATTAAACCTTTTCCCAAATAATAACCAAAATGCTCCAGCATTAAACCAATTCCCTACTTTGAATGTGTTGCCTACCAGTGATGTTGTCCCTAATAAAAATTGAGGTTTCTTAAACCATAAAGTTACCAATGGATTTCATGACAATGACCAGAAGGATTTAGTACCTATTAATGGTATTAATAGCAACCAAGGTCAAAATGTTGAGGTTCCAAAAAATGAGAATGAGTCTATATTTAAAATGGTAAAGAACCTTAGCACTAATTTTATGCAATTACAAAAACAAGTTGGTAATGTTAATAATAATTCTGGAAGGAAATTCACTTTCCAAGAGTTTAACAGGCTTGGGAATAGGTTTTAGAATGATAGTTTCTACAATAACAAAGCCAATGACCCTTCTAGAAAAATGAATATGGATATAAACCTCACTAATATTGCATTACCTAATTACTATAGGGTGCATGTTAGTTCCAAGCATAGTGAAATTTATTTCATTGAGTTTTGTAAAGCCTTCAAATATTTTCAAGAAGAACTTGACACTTTTGAAGTCGTTCCAAAAAAATATGCTTCTATAAATTCTTATGAATCTAAACCATGTGACCAAGTGCATATGGTGGAAACTTTTCAATTTCTTTTTCAAGAGGATAATGAGCTTGAGAATATTCCTGATGAGATTCAAGTATTCCATCAATTTTTGAAGGCATATCCTCTAAGAAATAGGGAACAAAAATAGCCATCGACTACCTCTACCCCTCTTAACAATTATGGAACCCCTCTAGACACTAAATCAAAGAATAATCTGGAACCCCCTAGATGAAGTTCTTCTAAGCTAACTATTGAT
The DNA here is from genome assembly GCA_037957365.1 of Torreya grandis. NCBI lineage: Eukaryota > Viridiplantae > Streptophyta > Pinopsida > Cupressales > Taxaceae > Torreya > Torreya grandis. Next base: position 1,049,367 of record JARHVA010003642.1, read on the forward strand.
CTTCTAAGAAAAATTGACTAAAATATTGTGGTGGGTATGAAAAGGATTAAAGCTAAAATCACTCTACATGAGCTAACTTAGAGCATAAAATAAAGAGACTTACTTTTGGAATCTTTGTCCAAGAAAATTGGGAATCCCCCTAAGAATGATAGTGCAAATGTAATTACTGAAGTAATCAAAGTAGAGTCTCCACCTCTTTTACTTATAATAAGGATATTTGTGAAGAATGTTCATAATTGTCTTTTAGATTCTAGAGCCACAACCAACATTATGCCTGTTAGGATATGTGGAAAATTTGGGTTAACTCCAATCAAGTCTGATAGGGTAGTCACTCAATTGGATAAATCTAGAGTTATTGTTATAGGAGAATTATTGAATGTGCATATACAGTTGGCTAGTAAACCTAAGGTTTAGTATTTTATTAATATCCATGTGGTAAAAATGCCTAGTGCTTATGGATTGATTTTGAGTAGAGAATGGACTAAGGCCTTAAATGGAAATATTTCTATGGATTGATCCTACTTGTGGCTTCCTTGGAAAGGTGTGCCAAATAAAATAAGAGTGAAAAGGGAACCTTGAATGAAACACATGATAATAGAATATAATGTTGTTAATAAAAGGGTAAATTTCTTGGATTCTGATTTGGGAGTTTTCACTTTAGAAATTGTAAAAGAACCAATTTCCAAGACTTCTCCTTTAATTTTTGGTCTATGGAAGTTATACATTGATGGTGCCAAGTGTAAATTATGATCAAAAGTTGGTATTATATAATGGATCCTTCCAAAAAGCAATACCATGTAGCTTATAAGTTATAATTTCCTTGCACCAATAATTTAGCTGAGTATGAGGCTTTCATACTTAGATTACAGTTTTCCAATAAGCACAAAGTTAAGGAACTCCTTATCTATGGAGACTATGAACTTGTGGTTAACCAAGTGAGGAGTAAATACTAATGCAAATTATCTTACTTAAAGAGATATAAGTTTAGGGTGTGGGACTTGATCAAATATTTTGATGCCTTTAACATCTTAGCTATTTAAAGAGAAGAAAACAAAATTGATGATGAGCTTACCTCTGATATAGCAAACCTCATGCCTAATCATGATTCTCAAATCATTAGTATTGAAGTAGTACCATGTCTTTCATTTCTTAACAATGTAAATCATTTCCAAATTTTTAATGATGATCAACAAATCATAAATTTCTTAACTAATTCTAGAGCTTTTGAAGCTCACATTATTGATGAGGTTGATGAAACTTTTATTGAGGAGGAACTTATTGGTAAAATAATCCAATTAAGTGAAAATAAGATACCTAAAGGGATGATTTCATTGGAAATACTATTTGATCTTGATAAAAATTTTGAAGCAACTAAATAACCTAAGGTAAATGGTAGAGATTATCACGTGATGAACCTTAGTCGACATGATCAGCCCCAAATGGTGAATATAGGGAAGGCTTGCACTAAAATGGAAAATAGAAAAGCTAGAGAGTTGCTTACAAAATACAAGGATGTAATTGCTTGGTCTTATGAATATTTGAAAATATTTGATCCAAGGGTCATTACTCATATTATACCTCTTCAAGAAAGTTGTAAACCTTTTAGACATAAGCAAATGCCAGTCAACCCTATTTTATAACCCATAATTTTTAAATAAGTCAAGAATTTACTGGATGCAAGGATAGGGTTTTCTATTAGACATTCCACTTGGGTGGAAAACCTAGTCCTAGTTAGAAAAAATAATGGAGAAATAAGATTGTGTATAGATTTTAGGAATATGAATAAAGCATCTAAAAAGGCTAATTATCCTTTATCTTTTCTAGACCAAGTTATCCAAAATATTTTAGGATCTTCCATGATGTCCTTTTTGGATGGGATTTTTGAATATAACTGGGTGCTTACTGATCTAGAGGATAGAATGAAAACAACTTTTACTACTAAATGGGAAATATATGCTTATAAAAGAATGCTTTTTGGATTAATTAATGCAGGGCCAACTTTTCAAAGGGGAATGGACCATGATTTCCAAGGTTTATTGGCCATGTGTATCATCATATATATGGATGATCTTACATTATATTCTAGAAATATAGAGGAATATCTTGTGCATTTGAGACAAGTATTTGATAGATTTAAAAAGTAAGGTGTATCTCTTAACCCCCAAAAAAGTATATTCTATGTCACTAAAGGAAATTTTTTGACACATATCATTACCAAAGATGGTATTTTTGTAGATCTTGATAGAGTATAGGCCATTTATAAAATTGGATTACCCAATAGCCAAAAATAACTTGAGTCATTCTTTGGTAAGATTAATTTTGTGAGGAAGTTTATTTCAAGGTTCATTGAGATTGTCAAACATTTTAATGATATGATTAAGAAAGATGTTATAATTTATTAGAATGAAGAATATAAGAAGGCCTTTACTAACATTAATAAGGCAATCACTAAAGGTCCAGTCCTCATAAGTCCTTATTTCTTAAAACATTTCTATTTATATTCATTTGCTTCTAAGCATATTATGGCTCTAGTGTTAACTCAAAAAGTTGATGAAAATGATCATCCCATAGCTTTCATGAGAAATAAATTCAAAAATGTATAAGTGAATTATTATATGATTGATAAGCAAGCTTATGCATTGCTAAATGTAATAAAAAAATTTAGACACTACCTCCTTAGAAATAAGTTACATGCCATATTACCTGATCCAGCTACAAAGTTTATGTTGAGTCAAAATGAGCTCAAAGAAAGAAGAGGCAAGTGGATGTAAATTCTACAAGAATATGATATAGAGATGAAAATAGCCAAATTAGTGAAATGTCAAGGTTTAGTTTAGATGATTTCTAGTATTGACCCAAAATTCCATGTCATGCAAGTAGATCAACAAAATTTCCAAGCCAATGAGTGGTATGACTCTATTATCCATTTACTTGTCAATGGTGTTTGTCCCCCAAGATTTATAAGAGAACAAAAGAGAGCCTTGAGGCTTCAAGTAGCTCATTACCTCATCAGGAATTACAATGAAGAAGCAACTTGGATTATGACTAATTTACATGAGAAGATGGGAAGTGGACACCCTTTAGGAATAACCATATCTCACAAGATTCTTAGGGATAGATATTACTGGCCAACCCTCTTAAAATATGCTTACAAGCATGTGAGGGAGTGTCATTCATGCCAAATATTTAGAAAAATGGAGTCAAAGGAAGCCATGCCTTTAAAACCCATGATGGTGGATAAACCTTTTGCACAATGGGGATTAAACTTTGTAGGAGTAGTCAACCCCAATTCTTTCGAAGGTCATAAGTATATCCTGACTTCTATGGACTATTGCACTAGGTGGACTAACGTAGTAGCCACTAAGAAATGAAAAATAGAAGATGTGATCAATTTATTAGAGGAAAATATTTGTACTAGATTTAGAACCCTAGTTTCTTTGGTTTATGATAATGGATCTACATTCATTTTTATTGAAATTATGGAATGGGATTATGACCAAGTTATTATACTCGAGTTTTCTTCTAATCAATACCCTAATATAGTATAGGCCATTCATTACCAAAGATGGGATTTTTGTAGATCCTAATAGAGTATAGGCCATTTCTAAAATTTGGTTACCCAATAGCCAAAAATAACTTAATTCAATCTTTGGTAAGATTAATTTTGTGAGGAAGTTTATTTTAGGGTTCATTGAGATTGTCAAACCTTTGAATGATATGATTAAGAAATATGTAATAATTTATTGGAATGAAGAATCTAAGAAGGCCTTTACTAACATTAAGAGGGAAATCATTGAAGCTCTAGTCCTCATAATTCCTTATTTGTCAAAATATTTTGATCTATATTCATTTGCTTCTAAGCATACTATGGCTATAGTGTTAACTCAAAAAGTTGATGAAGATGATAATCCCATAACTTTCATGAGAACTAAATTCAAAAATGTAGAAGTTAATTATTCTATGATTGATAAGCAAGATTATGCATTGGTAAATGAAAAAAAAAATTACACATTGCCTCCTTAGAAATAAGTTACATGCCATATTACCTGATCTAGCTACAAAGCTTATGTTGAGTCAGAATGAGCTCAGAGAAAGAAGAGGCAAGTGGATGGAAATTCTACAAGAATATGATATAGAGATTAAAATAGCCAAATTAGTGAAATGTCAAGGTTTAGTTTAGATTATTTCTAGTATTGACCCAAAATTCCATGTCATGAAAGTAGATCAATGAAATTTCCAAGCCAATGAGTGGTATGACTCTATTGTCCATTTACTTGTCAATGGTGTTTATCCCCCAGGATTTATAAGAGAAAAAAAATTGAACTTTGAGGCTTAAAGCTACTCATTACCTCATCAGGAATGGAATCTTGTATAGGAGGAAATTTGAGGAATTTTATTTGAGATGTGTGTACAAAGAAGAAGCAACTTGGATTATGACTACTTTCCATGAGAAGATGGGAAGCGGACACCCTTTAGGAAGAACCATAGCTCACAATATTCTCAAGGCTAGATATTATTGGCCAACCATGTTCAAATATTCTTATAAGCATGTGAGGGAGTGTTATTAATGCCAAATATTTTTTAAAAAAGGAGTCAAAGGCAACCATGCCTTTACAACCCATGATGGTGGATAAACCTTTTGCACAATGGGGATTAGACTTTGTAGGAGTAATCAACACAAATTCTTCTGAAGGTCATAAGTATGTCCTAACTTCTATGTACTATTACACTAGGTGGACTAAGGTAGTAGCCACTAAGTAATGCAAACTAAAAGAGGTGATTAATTTATTAGAGGAAAATATTTGTACTATATTTGGAACCCTAGCTTCTTTGGTTTATGATAATGGATCTACATTCATTTTTTATTAAAATGATGGAATGGGATTACGATGAAGGTATTGCACTCAAGTTTTATTCTAATCAATATCCTCTAGGAAATGGTGTTTTTGAATCTACAAACAAAAATTTGATGAAAGCTATCAATAAATCTATTGAAGATAGACCTAGAACATGGCATAAACTTTTTAAGTTTGCATTATGGGTAGATCAAATCAAGATCAAACAAGCTCTCAAGGATTCACCATTTTTTTGGTATATGTATAGGAGACTATCTTTCCCATAACATTGAAGTTGTGTATGATCAAATTCATGCAATAATACATGGATTATAACCAAGAACTTATTGATTCTAGGCTATTATACATCATTCAAATGGAAGATGCTAGAGAAAAGGCATTTATAGACTTCAACAAACATCAATCAACCGTGAAAAGATGTTTGATAAGAGATCTAAAGTGAAAGTATTTAGGAAAGGAGACTTAGTCCTTATTTGGGATAAATCATTAGAACCTAAAGGTAAACATGGTAAGTTTAACCCTTTTTGGATTGGTCTGTACCAAAGTGCAGAAATTTTAGGCAATAACACTTTCAGGTTGAAAAATATCCATGGATCAAACTTTACTTTACCCACTAATAGTTAATACCTCAAACATTACTTTGTTTCTACTCCATTGGGGGTCTTCATGGAGTGAATATTTAATATTTTTAATGTTAAAATAGGTAGGCTAGTTAGTTCCTTGTCTTGCTTTGTTTTTTCTTCCTTGTTGGGCTTGTATATATTTGTTTTGTTTTTGTTTTGTTTTTTCTTGTTTGGTGGTGTTCCTTGGTTGTGGTAAAGACTCATGGTATTATTTTTTTGGTTTGGAATTACTCAAAAGTATGAGTATAAATATTAAAAAAGTGAACATGGATGGAAATAATGTAGTATGAACCAACCAATGTATTTTTATAAATTGGTGTAGGAATTTATTATCCTACAAAGATTTAAACCTTATTCTACATCAAAACATGGTTTTAAGAAGAATAATATGTATACAATGTTAATTTAGTTTATTAACTCATATCCATGCTTACACTTAAAACACATCCTTCTCATGGACTAAAGTTTCAATTAAAGGAAGAGTATCCTAATGCCAGAGCATTTGACCAAATCCTTAAAACTAGGGTGTATTGGTTTCCAACCTTTATAAAAGGACCTACAAAATGTAAAAAAAGAAAAAAAAAACTCATTGCAAAATCATTGGAAATAGAAGCAAAGGTGATTAAGGTAATCTCCACCAGGGCTATGGATGCCTAGCTAGCAGTGGAGCAAGACCTTGAGTGGAACCAAAGGTATCTCTGTCAAGGCTATAGATGCTTGGCTAGAAGTAGAGAAATGATCAATCCTCCCCTAAATTAAGAGTTATTATTCTTAAAGAATATATAAAGTGCTCAAATTTAAGTGTAATGGACTAAAAGGATATGAACCTAGACATTATATGAACCTAGAATATCCATTATCTTAAATTTGATAGGTTCACTCCCATCATTTGAAGTCTGCAAGGACATATTTCACACGACCAAACCCATCAAAGTTAACCTATATAATCCAAAAATCCTTGGTAACTTCTGAGAGCTTTGCACATGGAATTCAATTATTATATCAATAAATTCTATTATCTTAAATTTGATAGGTTTACTCCCATCATTTGACATCTATGAGGACATATTTGACATGAATAAACCCATCAAATTTAACCCAGATAATCAACAAAGCCTCATGAACTATCAAGGGCTTTACACATATCATTCAGTTATTGGATCAATAAATTCCATTGTCAAAAATTAAATATGTTCACTCCAACCATTTGACATCTATGAGGAAGTATTTTATGTGACCAAATATATCAAATTTAACCTAGACAATCCAAAAATCCTCAATAACTCTGAAGAGATTTACACATGGCATTCAGTTATTGGATCAATAAATTTCATTGTCTTAAATTTGATAGGTTCACGTCCATCATTTGACATCTATGAGTATGTATTTGGCATGACCGAACCCATCAAATTTAACTTAGACAATTTTTAAATCCTAATCAAATGGGGAATTTCGAAGAAACATTTTCAAAAATTCTTATATATTTATGAAGAAAAACCTAGTATATAAAGATCTTAGCCTAAGTTATTTTGTATTTTTAAACATAAAATTCTAAATGACATTTTAAGCCTAGGATTCATATAATCATGGAACTGATTAAAAGGTAAGCATCTTGTAGGATCTAATGGTGATCACTTGTTCACTAGATTTGAGCCAATGGTGTGTTAATCCCAAAACCTTTTAAAAAAAGCATACGGTTAATGATTTGGACCTAACTAGGATCCAATGCTGATCACTTGTTCACTGGATTTGATCCAATGGTGTGATGAAGCTGAGGAATTTTTAAATGGATCACAAGCTTGACACATGGCATTATTAATGAGTTTAAAAATCAAGAGACTAATGAAATGTAAGGACCTATATTTAGTTTTTTCAAAGCAAAATAAAATGGACTTTTGAAAGCCAATGACTAGCCTTCAACTAACATTTATAAAATTTACCATGAAAGGCATGGAACCCTGCCACATAAGCTCCACATAGGTATGGAAGATAAAATTGAAATATATATTATGATTAATAAGGCAAAATACATGAGAATGAGCTCCCAAAAGATTTGACGCATGTATTAAATAAAGAGTTAGATATTTTTTCCATTGAAGCTAAAAACCTTTAACCCTGTATAAAGAATGACTTAAGTGAGTTCAATTGATCACATAAAAATCAAAGTAAGTGAAAATTTAATTCATAAAAAATTCCTTAGTGAGATCTTTGTTTTCATCAACTATAATTCAATGTTATCAATGGTGACAGGTAGGCAATAGATGAAAACTAAAGTAGAGCTTTACCAAACTTAAGATGGTGAAAGAAGGGTCTTTGGAGACATAGAGTTAGATTTAATATCCTTGAATGTGCATGGAATAAAAAATTAGTATAAATTATTCCTTTTTATAGAGGAATTGAAACCAATTTTGTAAGAGGAAAAGAGGAATGCTATGGTGCACCAAAGATATAAAGACCTAGTATCAATTCAACTAGCAAGCCTTCACCATGCAACTACAAAACTAGAGGTAATGTATTGCATCGACCTTCTTGCTCCTATTTTAATTAAATATATAATATATGGAGAATGGATTATTCATGAAGGAAGTATCAATAAATTTTCATGTATAGCTCCCATGGCCTTTGAGGCTTACTATAAGCTCCCTCTAGCTCATGTTGATCTCCCATCCTTGAGAGCATGGATAAATTCCCAAACCTAGATTCAATCCTCTCACCTTGGTTAATCCAAGGTTCCCATGTTTTTAGGATCCCTAATGGTGAGATTTATATTTCCCAATTTAGGGAGGGTGTTAGGGTAGCTATGAATTTATTAAATAGAGCCTTTGGTGCCTCTTCAACTTATTTGAGTAATGTTTGGGTGTCTTATGTCCATTGCATGTTGAAGCAGAACTTAACTCCTCCCATTGGAGACTTATTACATTTTTTCTTGGCCAAAAAATTTACAACCATCAAGAGAAAGACCTAAAATAAATTATTTATGATGTCTTACCTCTTGGATTCACTCCTAGCCTCTATTAATTTCCCTGGCATCTAAAATTGGTCCCCTGATGGTATAACTACCATTTCCCATCATTACTAAAAATTACATATATTCAAGTATAATAATCACATGTAATTCATATGTGATGGTATCTTCTCAGTCATTTTTGAGGCAATCACTGATATCCCTATGCCCAAGTTTCATCCTTGAATCAAAAGACAAATAGAGACCATGGGGTTGTATGTTTCTATCTAGATTACATTATAATAAAGATAAAAGGAATCATGGTCCAACCATACAAATTGCCTATGTATGTTCCTAGTAAGATTACAGAGCAAGAAATTCATTATCAAATCATGTAGGGAATCGATTAGAACTAGGAGAATAATAATAAATCTCAAGTTCATCCCTTTCCACTAGACATTGGTAGAATTATAATCAAGGATTGGAAACAAATGGAGATCATGGTGGTGCACAAGAACTATTTTGATTTCCAAATGGATGATCTTAAGATGTCAGACCCCAATGATAGAGTGGCTAACCATATTCAAGATAAAATTGTCCCAAAGACTCAATACAAACATCAACCAGGTGTGGGAGATGGTATTTACACAAAGGCAAGGAACTTTGAAAAAGTCCTATCTAGGGTTAAAAACTACAACACCAAATTAGAACATAGGTTGGTCAGAAATAATAAGCCCTCAGGAGAAATATGACAACTACATCCCTTACATTATCACTTGTTATCAGGACCATCTGGGACTGGACATCAAGAGCTAGTTATTGATAGACAATATTTTGAGCCTCAGAAAAAAGAATTGACAAAGTCATCCTAGGTTGGGCAACCTAAGGATGTAAAAGGAAAAGGTAAATATGTGATTCAAGAGTCCAACATAGAGCATAGACCTGGTGAAGGTTCCCAAATTCATGCATCCCCACTAAGACCTTCTTCCCTAGTAGAGGTTATTAGCATGATTACTTTAAAAACTAGGGAAATAGTGGAAAGTGACCTTATTAATATCACAACTTCTTATGGTTCTTATAAGGAAGATGATCCATATGAATAAGAAAGAAAAGAATTAGTTTCATAGAAAGAGATAGGCAAAATTGGCCTTAGTTCATTTAGCTCCAAGAAAGAGGCCTAGGTTAACTTTCACTCACCCTACTAGTGAAATTAACCTCTTCAATGATGAGAATCCTATTTATGGACCAGCTATTCCTGATTGGTTTATTTAGGTAAGGAAATTAGTGATGAATAATTCAAGAAAAAGGTTAGTGTTCACATCCAAGGCATCAGAGACAACAAAGTTCATTTGGCCAAGGACAACCAGAAGATCCTTGATATCATCATTTCTATAGGGAAGTAAATTGTAGAAGCATAATGTATTGAATAACTTATATCTTAGGCTGATAATGAATTTAACCTAAACCCCTTTTCAAATTTAACCCAGACAATCCCTAAAGCCTCAAGAACTCCCAAGACCTTTGCACATGGAATTACTTTATTGGATCAATAAATTCCATTTTCTTAAGTTTGATAGGTTTATACCTCTAATAATTGGTATTAGAGTGAATCCTTTGGTAAAGGCTTGACAACTTAAAGGAGATCCAATGTACAATATGGATAGCCATCAAATTCAAAGAAGTTTTTGCACTAAACAAGCACTGATGTTGAATGGATCCAATTATGATTTTTGGAGTGTGAGGATGAGAACCTACATCATGTCCATATGGTTTGACACTTAGAAATCTATTGTGGATGGTTATTTTGCACCTACTATTCCTCCATCTATTTCTATAGATAAAAATTTGTTTGAGAACAATTATAAAGAAATAAATTATATCACTTGTGGTATTTTAGAGATTGAATATACCAAGGTAATCCATTGCATATATTCCAAGTAAATGTGGGATAAATTTAAGATTATTTATGAATGAGATTAAAAGGTTAATTTGGCAATGTTATAGACTCATTGAAGATAATTTGAGACTCTTAAGATGAAGGAGTAATATTATGTGGCATCCTTTCTATAGAGAGTTAATTAGATTGTGAACATCATCAGATTTTTTGGAGAGATGTTGAAGAAGCTACTATAGTTCAAAAATAGTTAAGGTATCTCTCTCAAGTTTAATTTAAAAGTATCTATTGTAGAATAAATCCATGATCTTACTCAATTGAAGATGGATGAATTGCATGGCATCCTTACTTCCTATGAAATGAGAGTAAATGATGATATACTAGCAAATAACGAAGCATCATTCAAGATAGAAATGAAGCCAAAGAAGAATTTCCAAGGTAAGAAACTCAAAGAGGATGACATATTTGATATTGATGAAGATAAACTAATTCATTTGATTACAAGGAAATTTAAAATAGGGTTAAGAAAATATAAGGGTAAACTAACATTTAAATTTTTCAATTATGTATAAGTAAGACACTTTTCTAACAAGTGACCTCATAAGCATAAGAAGAATGATGATGAAGAACAAGATGAAGATAAGAAAACATGTAGGCCTAATAAGAGGAAGAAAGGATTCATAAAGTATGACATTAAGATTAAGTTCTTCAATAAAAAGAAGAGTCTCTACACTAATAAAGATTGTAGCTCATCAGATGAGAGTGAGGACAATGATTCTAATTTTGATAATGAAGATGATGGTCTTGTTGAAGATAAAGCCCTCTTCATGGCTGAGCAAGGAAGTTTCTCATATACAAAGGAGTCTACTTGGAGTGATTTAGATGATAATAAAGATGAGGTGGACTATGAGAATGAATTGATGAATACTCTTAAAGAACTAAAGATTGAGAATAAGATTAACAAGAATTTGAAGTCTCAAATCAAGGACTATGAAGAGAAATTTAGTGTGTTTGAGACAAGAACAAATGAAGATAGCAAGGACCAAGAAGATATAGTCAAACATCTTAGTTTTCAATTGTATATCTTATTTACAAGCTTTAAAGATAAAGAAGATGAATGTTCAAGGTATGTAATTAAAAATGAGCCATTAAAATTTGAGTTAGATAATTCTACAAGCAATGTGAAATCATTTGTCAAGTTTGAAAAGATCTCAATTGATCTAGATAATATTCTGAGTGATCAAAATCATGCAAGTGATACAAATAGTCTTGGATACAAAGAAAAACCAAAAAATGCAACTTAAGACAAGATGAAGACTAATGTAAATCAGACCTTAAAGGTTAAAAATCAATCAAGGAATGAAGATGCTAGCAGAATGAAGACAAGTAATATCATAAAACCAAGTGACATGAGGTATGCAAGTTTTAATGGTTACTATTACACATGTAATCAGTTTGGGCATAGATGTAGAGAATGTAATAAACCTGTTACAAAAAAGTTTGCATGGAACTATGATGTGGGTCATTAGTCAAAATATGAGTCTTCTTTAAAAGGAATAGTTTTTTTAAATTGTCAAAAGATAGACATATTTCAAGATTTTATTCTAATTAGCAAAAGTAGGATAAGCTTCTTGTAAAAGGTATAGTGTACTTCAACTATCAATAGAGAGGTCACACTACTAGATTCTACAAGCAAAGGCCTACAAGATAGAATAGGTTTAATCAAGCTGTTAGAGTGAAAGGAATAAGGAAAGTTAACTCATGGAAACCAAAGGTGGTAGGTTTAAATCATGATGAGTCTACAGGTCCAAGTAATCTATTTTCTATGGTGGAGAATGCTATAGAAGTTAGATAGTGATAAGAGCTCTCATTGTCTGCTCATGTTGTGAATGAAGAGACTAAGCTCAAGGAGAAGACCAAGGTGATAATTGAGGCTAGTTATGAGGTGTGTATGGATTCAATTTAATAGCTTGATATTGTTGAGCATGTTTCATGAAAAGAACATTAGTTGTCCATACCTAGTGATGAGGTTCTGAACTATAAGGAAAAAATTTCAACTGAAAAGGTATATCATGAATCTATGTTATCCCCATGTGTTGTCAATACAATCTTAGAAGAGAAGGAAAATGTTTAAGTGGATGATCAATTTGTTTCTCTTAAGCCTAATAAGAAGAAGAAAAAAACTATAAGTATCAGATGACCAAGGAAGAGAAAGAATATGAGGAGTTATGGGTAACTCCTAGTTTCACATTATTCTAAGGAACCATATGAAGTAGGTTGTCTCTACATATGCTTATTAAGACACTTCTTCTAGTGGATAATCAAGTGTTGTTGTGGTGTTCTTTAAAAGTTCCTAGAAGGAAATAGATGAGTGTTTCTAGTTGGAGTTGGTGTGTTAATAGGGGAGAAGTGCTTTGATGAGGTCAGAGTTATGTCATAAGGTGTTTTTGTTGTGTATGTAGTGTTTGTAGGATTAGAATGAGTGTTTTTAGGTGACACAATGAGATTGATGGAATTTCAAGAATATTTTGGTGCTCAAAGAGGTCTATTCACTTCTTTGTGGTGTGTTCCAGGTGGTTTTGTGTCTTGATGATCTTGTTTGTGCATTTTGAAGGTTTTTGTGTGCTTCTAGGTTTACCTTTATTATTGTAGATTAAAGCCATGGTATAGGAAGTTAAGTTTCCCAAATTTGTGAAGGCTTAAATTTTTTTCCAAAAGTGTGTGATGGTTGTCTCTATATGTGCAAGTAATTTCAAATATGGGTGCTGACCAGAAGGAGGTTTGTTGACCTTATTTTTTTGAGATTTTAGAGTTTTGGGCCATGCTAGAAAAGTGGCTTCCCTTATTAATTGAGGTCTAAATATTATTAATATGTTTAATGTGCCAAATTTGTTGTCAAATAAATATTTATATAGATCTTAAGGTTTGTGGTTTTCAAATTATTCATGATTTTGTCAAAATAGAGGCTTGATTGGCTGGTAGATTTGTCAAGGAAGTATGTTACAAAGGAGGATCTAGGTGATGAAAATAAGTGTTATTAAGGGGAAATATGAGATTTATCTATTTATTAAGTTTCATGTCTTGAAAGTATGTCTACTAAAATTTGTGGTCTTTGTAAGTTCTAGGTAAGGCTACAAGGAGTCTAGACAAGCCTAATGTAAAGATTTGATGTTTTTGATCAGTTTATCCAAAAGAGAAAGGCATGAATATTTCAAGGTGAGTTATTATGTTGGTTTATAACATGTTTCCTATTTAGTGAGTGCATGAATTTCTGTTAGTGGTCCTTGAGGTGGCTTGAGAGATAAGGCTAGTAAACTTATGTGGTGGTTCTTCATGGTGTGTGGAGATCTAAAGATGCTCAAGAGCTGAAATGGCTCAAAGATATTAGGGGGAGTCCCTCTAAGAATTTTTGTTGGTGAGTTCCATGATATTTTAGTTATTTTGTGTGTTCTTTCTTTATTGGTTGTAGTGCTTGGTTGAAGAAAGTGTTGACATGTAGCGATAAGAAGTTGTCAAGACAAGAAGAGATAAGCTCAAGGTAAGGAGGAGTTTGTATCATATTTTTAAGGTGGTCCTCTCATATTTATGGAATTTTTATGTCCTCATGATTAGTTTATGCCCACATTATCATTGTGTAAAAGTGGGGGAAGGTTCCTACTATGAGAGTGATTTAAGAGAGAGAGAGAGAAGGACAATGAGTTGTATAATGGGTGTTAACATCAATAACAAAGGGGGATATTGTTGGAGAGTTGTCACTAATGTCATGGAGGTATCCAGGTGATTGGATGAAGTGTATTGATAGTCTATGTTTCAATGACAAAGTGTACAGTGTGTTTGTCCTAGTATGCTTGAAGTAGGCTTGGTTGATCTTCTATTTTAACATGATTATAGATGGGTTTGAAGTATTAAAAATATATGAGGGGTCCTATAAGAGGTCAAGGATGATTTTATAGATTTTTTAAGTGCATGATATTCATTTTGTTCTTCATTATGTTCATCTTCACATAGTTGGTTCTATGACAGAAAAATCTAGGTAGGTAGTTTGTTGACATCACCATTACCACATATGGATGATTCAAGGAGAGTTAGTTATATGAGTGTGATTAGATTAGTCCTAATTTTATTTGGTCAAAGCTTCAAATCATGTGGTTGAGTGGAGATAAATACATGTGTGTGGATATTTGGCCTCTCAAATAGAAGTTCACTAAGTTTCTACACTTAGCCAAACCATCACTACACATCATGTAGATATGAATGAAACATAAAGTTTGTGAATTTAATGCAAGTACTTAAAAAGTTAATAATGGTCAAAGTTTTACATGGAGATGTTTTATATAGTTCCAAGAAGCTATCCTAAAAATTTGGAGTCTTGAAGTGATTTATATCTCAAGTTATAAAGCTTAAAAGTTGCTCTAATAGATTATGATGGGCTAGAGACCATCATGTTTAATCATGTTGAAGTCTAAGGTCATTAGTCTAGAAAATCCAATGGTGATAACTTAATCATAAATATTAATATCAATGGTTTATATAAAGTCAACATGTCAAAGGTTACACATGCTAGTGACAAGTGTCACAAGATCGCTAATTTTATAGAAGGTCAATTGTGTTCAGTACTTCATACTTATGAAGATCAATGGTGTCTGACAAGTCAAAGAGTTAACAAAACATGTGGGACTACCAAGTGGCACAAGTGCATGGTCTAATAGAAAAGTATTTATAATCCATGAAAATGTTATAAGTGTCTTAATCATGGGAGTTCTAATCAATATCTAATGGTGAGCATTACAAGTTAAAGGCCTAGTTGATCTAAAGAGATCGATAGAGCATGTTTACTCCAAATTGTCATGAAGTAGTGAGATGATGACAAGTGCTTGATGTTTAATAGTAAGAAATGTAAAATAATATGATAATTTTGAGGTAGATCAATGATGAATATTCATTTAATCTATGAGAGGGCACAAGATGTTGACAACATGTTCAAAGTTTAACAGTTTCTCAATGACCATTCGAATTCAAATATTTGAATTTATGAGGGAAGACTAGTATATAGTTCTTTTACTATAACTTTTAAAATTAGCATAATTTGATCATGGTGTAAAAATAAAAGTTGTATAAGACTTCATGGTGAATCTAGAGAAACTATTTATAATGTCTAATTATTTTTACAATTAAATAAATAGATCTCCAAAGCTGACTATGTATGTGTTCATACTCTACAAGTAATCTCAGAAGGGTAATTGAGTTGTTATTGATGGTATTTAAATATTTTAGTATGAAATAAGAGTTTTAGGGTGTTTTTGACTTCATGAGGACCATCTCTATGGATTATGGGGGTTTTACCAATCTAGATTTTATATGATCAGAGGCTTAAAAGTTGTTTGTGTGTTCATTCTTGGTGATCATATGTACGTAATGATGTTTGGGCTAATTGTACTATAGTAAAAGGGTATTATGATGGATTTTGTCATTTAAGGTCGACCTATATATCATGTTTCATTGGTATATTTAATGTTAAAGTGTTCTTATTTTCTAATTTTGCTTATATAAGTGTCAAAGAGGTGAATGGGTCTCCATAGGGCCTAAAAGGACACTTAGGCCTATTCAAAATAGGGTACTACTTAAAGGTCACCCATGTAGATACCTTAAGAGTGAAGGCATGTGTTTTGGATGATAAGGAAGGTTGTGAACATGATATTCATGAAAAAATATATGAAAGGTGAAACCAAATATGATGATTTTTGGACTTGTGATACTTGAGAGAAGAGGTGTGTGTGATAGTTGTAGAGAGAAGGAAAGAAGAAAGGGTGGGTGCCCAGTGGATGGGTTGTAGAGAAGAATAGGTTGATGACCATGTGTATGACCTATAGGTTATATTTTTATGTCAAAATAGTGATCTTGTAGGTTTAAGGATTGAGGATGAACAAAGAGGTCTAAAGTGATCCAAAAGGATGTTTTGGATGCCTTAAGTGTGAATGAAGGATAGATGATGTTTGTTTGAGCTTGGTGGTTTATTTGATAGGAAAATTAGAGTGTGGAATATGTGTATTACCATTTGTTCATATTTTTAAAGTTGTGATATAATTGTTGCTGAGAAGTTTAGAGTGATCTAAATTGTGGTTTTATATGTTTG
Organism: Torreya grandis; assembly: GCA_037957365.1. NCBI lineage: Eukaryota > Viridiplantae > Streptophyta > Pinopsida > Cupressales > Taxaceae > Torreya > Torreya grandis. The sequence continues at coordinate 1,065,817 of JARHVA010003642.1, forward strand.
TGAGTGTGTGAAGAAGTGAAGGGATTTGTGATTATAGGGTGTCTCCATCAGATTGGTAGGTAATCAGTGATCAAGAGATGTTCATAGAATAGGTTGTAGGAGGATGATCAATGTTTAGGCTAGAAGGACTTGACCATCCTAGGGGTAGGTGCTCCTTATGGAATAGGTGTTTTACTAAAGTTTGGTCAAAAGGATTTGATCATCGTAGGAGCAGGTGCTCCTTGTGAAGTAAGTGCTTCACTAAATTCTAGTTAGAAAGACTTGACCATCCTAGGGGTAGGTGATCCTTATGTAATGAGTGTTCCACTAAAGTCTCATGTTTTTAATACCTTATAAGATAAGTAGTAAATGTGCTTGTAGGCCTAAGAGTGGGTTTTATTCCCCAAGAGCATTTCTCACATAGATCTTGTGTTATGTGTGTAATATTGCATTATCTATTTATTCATTGATATAAATATCTTGAATGATTAAGTGTTTAAAGGGTTTGTAAATTGAATTGGATTGTCTTCCACCATTGATTTGCCCCCCCTCTTAGTGATTTATACCTTTAATATATCCATGTTAGATGGACGATGCACGTATACTTCACAACCAATTTGGGGTTTTGATCCCATGATGAATTTCCATATCTTGAACCTCTCATCTACTTGGTGTTAAGGTACATACCTAAGGATCTTGGTGAATTTATCCTAGTATTCATTCACTAATGCATCTCTTTACTTAAGATTCTAAAAAATGTAAGATTTTGATTAAAGTATAGTTATGGAAGCCATCATGATTTAAACAATTCCATAAACTATTCCCAAATGGTGGTGGTAGATTCAAGGTTCATCTCAAGCTTCTTGTTTTCCCACCAAGATATTGCTTTGCCATCAAGTTGATATGCTCCCTAGACTACTTTTATGACTTCAAAGTAATTCTAAATCTCAAAATATTTCTCCATATTTATCAACCGTGATGTAGATCCATCTCCCAATATAGTTTAATTTAACTTTGTGGATTTATCTTTTTCATGTCTCATGCCAACTCTATAGCTATTTGAACTATTACATCTTGTGGTACTTCCTCATACCTCTTATATTAAGGATGTTACCATATAGTAGGATGATATTAAGGTTCATCCTAAGCATTCTCATCTTTAGTAGATGCACTAATTATTATAGGGACATAATTTGGTCCCTAGTCTCTTGCATGGTTATAAATATTTGTCCAACTTTGTAGATTTCTAAATGGAAAACTAATTTGGATCAATAGGGTGATTGGTATTTGAAGTAACATTACCTCATTATCTAGTGCACACCATTGTTATTATCAGTTAATAAGAGAATATGTTTGAATTATAAAACACATTAAGTCCTAGAGTTTGAGCATCAGATCTAATACCACAATGTAACAACCCCACTAGGTTATACCATAATAGAGTACAATTCCAAAAAAAAATACACATATTCATCTAACAAATTTCACCATGATAAATATAATTAAGTGCTATTAAACTAAATGAATTACATTAATTAAACCCATAAGATTTATATATAATACATTTAGCTAATGATCACCATGAAAAGATATAACAAATAATGAATAATGTTGATTAAATATTAGATAATGCATTTATTTCATTAATGTAATAATACAATTTCAGCCATGGCTGATATAATATTACAACCATTGACGTAGAAGTATAATGAATAAATAGTATGGTTATATCAATAATTAATGTCTCAATTAATAATAATATAATGATACAAATCTTAATAGAGAATGAGTCTCCATGACTCAAGAGTCTCCATGATTAAAGTATCAATCTATAATCTCTAGAGTAGTATCTAATGTAGTACTATTGTGGGGAGGGAGATAATCATCTTAGTGATTTTCCACATCAACAATAGACCATCAATCCCCTGTACTATCTCCCAATAAGGGAATGACCCTCCATATTGTTGGGATAAATATAATGGAAGCACACAATTGATTGCCAAGCAACTTAATATGCAGAAATTAACCAGAATACACAAGTAACTAGAATCCAAAAATAACACATGATATGAGAGACAATACACAACTTGTATTAAAACTCTTTCAGAAGGAAATACAACAAAGAAGGCTGCCACAGTTCTTCTTCCTTACACACCTCTAGGGCTCCCACACCTCTAGGACATAAACAGTAAATCTTCCCTCAAAGCTCTCTCTCTTAGGTCCCAACACCTAACTCAAACACAGAGTTGGTGTTCACCTTACACCTGTGCTACACACACTCCACAAGTGCTCCATGCACTCCACAAGTACTCAAAATACTTGAAGTAGATCCCACCTGATTCTACTCCCTGTTGTGTTGCTATCCTATCTGATCTTGCACACCTGCAAATCAATTTGGTTCTGCACACCTGTGAACCTTGACCTTGCACACACATACACCTATAAATCAATGATCTTACTTACCCATGCAGATCTCCTAAAGTATCCATGCTCACCTGATGACCAAGATCATACATACATGAAGAACCCTATTGATTCTCCAATCTAGCACCCACACTTGGTACTATGGCACTAGGAGGAACACACCATGCTCACCTCACACACAGAAGGAGCTTATATTATTGCTCTCTTACTCTCTAGCACAAGTTTACAATACAACCAATGAGTCTCTTAAATAGATCTCATGCAAACAATAATTAGACACCTAATTACAATAATTAGATCTACAGCTTCTAGTCTAAATTTGGTTCTCAACATGCAAACACTTGGTTCATCAAAAAACTACCCGTAACATACTTGCAGCTCGAACCACATAGGTGAACGATGTTAGTCCCTGTCTGCCTGGGGGTGCTGATGCTGGCCTTTTACTGACCATCATCAGTTACCTTCTGTCTCCACCCTGCCAATGTTCATTGGCCTGACCGATGCCGGTGACAGTAACACTCTGCAACCCTTCCGCAACCTCCTCCATGTCTGCATCAATGAAGCTTTGAGCTCCATAACCTAACAATCTCCCACTCAGAGATAAACAATTACACTGTACCTATACCTATACTCCATCTAATCTATTTCCTGGTTTGTATCCCTCTTCAAGCTCAATCCTGAAGACAATCCACCACACAACCTATGGTGCACCTCCTGTCATCCAAGTACCCTACCACATCTAAACCTACAAACCCATGTAGTGAAGTCCTAACCCTGAATAACATGAATACCTATAGTTGGTCCCTCTCACATCCCTAAGAATCCACTTCTTTGAATTGGCTCTTAACTCTCTGACAACACCCACTACTTGGGCTAACTCAGGTCTATACTAGACCTCATGTGATTTCAGACACTGAACTGTCCAACCCTTAGTGTGCTCTAGCTCTGCATCCTATAATGAACCTCACCAACACCTCATTCACATCAGCTCCCACTGAAGATAAAATCAACTTGTGATCTCCATGTCCCCCATGCCAAAGAATTTTTCTACTCCAAATTCTTCATAGCAAACCACTAAACTAATCTTACCCTTAGCTCAGCAAAACCCTATATGTACAAACCTACTAGAAAACATACCATCCACATACAGTAACAGAATAATGTCATGACCATCATCCCCCTAGTAAGACAAACCACAGTAGTTACCCTGACATTGACTAAAGTCATGCTTTGTCATCCACCTATCAAAACCTGTACCACTGTCTTACAGCTTCCTCAAGACCATATACCCTAGTCTTCCATCTCACATGTTCATTCTCTCTATTCTTCAACTAAGGTATCAATTCATCTCTATGTTTTCATACCTACTGGCAACCCTACTAAATCTCTGCTTGGTTCTACATCGTATTCCTTCCATGCTCCCACTATTTCCTAGATCCTTCCTGCTCTGCAATCACCAACTAGTATAAAGAAGAGGAACAACGAATTTGAGGCCTACTTACCACCTTTAGTCCTCCATATGGGTGTTTGAGACTCCTTGATAGCTTACTGTCCACCCAAAATCTATTACAATGACTGACCTCGGTCACCACACAGTCTGTATCCAACTGACGTCAGTTCCATGCGCCTATCTTGACTACCAACCCTGCCGATGTCGGTGTCCCCCTGCTACCGATGTCAGTCCTACTGATCGACATCAGTCTTACCTACTGCCGATGTCAGTTTTCCTATTGACATCAGTACCTGTGTTTGCATGTGAGTGATGACTTTTTACCGACGAGCTCTTTTGAATCAAAACCCATGTCTAAACTGCCCTGCTTAGAAGTATCTAGCCCCATCCACTAGTCTCTATCTACCATCTCCTCCATAAACACCAAGGCTTTCCAGTTCTTAAGCCTATCAAATATATCTATCTTTCACTTAAGAACATGCATCTCCTTCTTTCTCATGTGACCAAGCCTACAAAGCCATGTCTCCACAACAGAAGAAGAATCAGTAATATAAACAAGTAGATAAAGAGTACCTATTTTCTTAACACCAGCTAATTTAAGTGTATCCACTGTGAGAGTTCTTATGCATCTCTCATCACCCAAATTTTTTGAAGAAATTAGCCACATCTCCAAACTTGGGACCTGCATGACCTCCTTCAACACCCATGTGTTGACCACCTGCAATTTTAGCTTCACTTCCCCTTTGCCAATTCTTTGGCAAGGCTCACCAACTCCTCTCCTTGGGGCTGCATGGAAAGAGGCAACAAAATCTATTATCCAAGATTCAACTTTATCCAAGAAACTTCCCAAAGCATCCTATGCAACAACACCTGCAACATATGCATCTTCAGTTCCTTCATGTTAATTTGCTACCAACCAACAATCTTCTTTTACCTATTCTTTCTTTCCATAAGACCGTAAGTGACCATCTATGCTTTTCAACTCCTCCATTCTTAGCTTACTTTCATCTGCCATTGCTCTACTCCCACTCAATCAGAAACCCCTGAGAGTGACCTATAACTAAAAACAAAACCTGCTCCCTGCAACCTTAGCTCTAATACCATGTGTTGGGATAAATATAACGGAAGCACACAATTGATTACCAAGCAACTTAATATGCAGAAATTAACTAGAATACATAAGTAACTAGAATCTAGAAATAACACATGATATGAGAGATAATACACAACTTGTATTAAAACTCTTTCAGAAGGAAATACAACAAAGAAGGCTGCCACAGTTCTTCTTCCTTACACACCTCTAGGGCTCCCACACCTCTAGGACATAAACAGTAAATCTTCCCTTAAATCTCTCTCTCTTAGGTCCCAACACCCAACTCAAACACAGAGTTGGTGTTCACCTTACACCTATGCTCCATACACTCCACAAGTGCTCCATGCACTCCACAAGTACTCAACATACTCCAAGTAGATCCCACCTGATTCTGCTCCCTGTTGTGTTGCTATCCTATCTGATCTTGCACACCTGCAAATCAATCTAGTTCTACACACCTGTGAACCTTGACTTTGCACACACATATACTTACAAATCAAAGACCTTACTTACCCATGTAGATGTCCTAAAGTAGCCATGCTCACCTAATGACCAAGATCATACATACATGAAGAACCCTACTGATTCTCCAATCTAACACCCACACCTAGTACTATGGCACTAAGAGGAACACACCATGCTCACCTCACACATAGAAGCAGCTTATATTATTACTCTCTTACTCTCTAGCACAAGTTTACAATATAAACAATGAGTCTCTTAAATAGATCTCATGCAAACAATAATTAGACACCTAATTACAATAATTAGATCCATAGCTTCTAGTCTAAATTTGGTTCTCAACATGCAAACACTTGGTTCGTCAACAAACTTCCTATAACATACTCGCAGCTCAAACCACACAGGTGACCGACATAGGTCCCTATCTACCTAGGGGGTGCCGACGCCGGCTAACTACTGATCGTCGTCGGTTGGCCTGACTGACGCCGGTGACAGTAACACTCTGCAACCCTTCCGCAACCTCCTCCATGTTTGCATCAGTGAAGCTTTTAACTCCATAACCTAACACATATATTATTAGATAATGATGGTTTAGGAATCTAAAGTGACAAATTATAACCCATGTGTTGTAAGATATCTAATATATTACACATACCATAAAATAATTTGTTCTAACATGATATTACACAAACATGAAAACTATATCAACACATGAAATGAAAATTTTAAACTATAAACATTAATTTGGAAAAATAATTATAATAGTTAATGATCTTTAGGATTAATCAATTTCATACACACCACTTAATCGAATAACATCTCATCTTGCATTGATGGTCTTAATTAAGCTAGTGGAATTTGTCCACTACTTATTTAATGTCATAAATGCGATATTTGGTTAAAATATATAATAATATAAAAACTAATAGATCCAATTAGAATATTCCCTATTAGTAGATATAAATATTCAAAGTATGGAAATATCAAATACATATATTTAGTTCATCAAATGTAATGCAATGAATCTACTATCATCAAGTTTACTATAAATTAATAAATAGAATCATAAATAGTCCTCAATATAAATGTAACATCTAGATGAGAATTATATCTATACTATATTTTAATTAATTCCAAAAATTAACTTGAAATATAATTTCATCCACAAAAATAAACATCAATCATAGCTTATTTATTTGTCCATATTCCACATATATAACAAAAGCTAGTCATAAAACAACTTAATAAGATATGTATTTAAACACTTAAATAGATTATTTTAATGTTTCATCTAAACTTTAACTACATAAAAACTTTACCAAAATACCCTTCTATATAATAATGGTTACCAACATATAATTTGGATACATCTATATATGGTATAATCATATTTAGATTTATAACAATGTCAACAATCATATGTTTTACAACATATACTATTTTTAAACTCTTAGTTTTACATATAACTTTTTACACAGTCATAATCTAAGAATGTATACATTATACTCTAAGTAGACATCCTATATCCATTAACTTAGAGTATCTCGTATACTCTTGATATACATTCATGTTATAATAAATTATCTCAAAATCAATACTAAACTAGATAATTCCCAATTTATTTTTTTGACCAATTTGTGCAACAGTTTGTGGATGATACAATCTTCTTTGGAATATCATCAGTGATTAAAGTTAGAAGATGGAAGAATATCTTAAATGATTATTCCATAGAGTCGGGGCAAAGGATAAATTTCCAAAAAAGCAATGTGTATTTCTTCAACACTCCTAAAGACCTTAGACATATAATCATTGATATATTAGAATGTGTTGAAGCTGCTTTACCAGCCACCTATCTGGGTCTCCCACTCATGGTCAAAGAGGTATCTCCTAGTTTTTGGAATGGAATTGTGGAAAGAATGTAAAGGAAACTTTTGGGTTGGAAAGGGAAACTACTCAGTAGTGCTAGTAAACTGCAACTTCTTCAGGCCTTGCTGTAAGGTATTCCTACATACTTCCTATCTCTTTTTAAAATTCCTACGTATTTTGATGATAAACTAGAATAGATCCAAAGGAAATTTTTATGGATGGGGGTGGAATACAAATAGATAATGTCATTAGTCAGATGGGAAAAAGTGTGTCTTCCAAAATCTCATGGAGGATCAATATTAGGTCTATTAAGAACATGAACAAAGCCCTTCTCTCAAAAATTAGTTGGAACCTAATCCATAAAAATAATGACTAGGGGGAAATAATGTATGCCAAATACATGCATAACATTGATGATTCTAACTTTCTTCAATAGATGGGATTACCCTAGGGATCTGTGATATGGAATAAAATGCTAAAAAGTAAAAGCCTTCTTAAATAGGGAATTAGATGGAAACTTGGAAATGGCTGGCATACTAAATTTTAGGATGATATCTGGTTAAAGGACAAGGCTCTCATCACACATGGTAACTATGGAAAGATTTCTGACTTGGCTATTCAATTTTTTGGAGATAGAGTCAGTGATTATATGGAAAATAATAATGGGATAAGGAGCTGGAAAAATCTATTGGACTACTATGATCACCAGCCTGAGCTTTTCCCTAGAGTGCAGGAGATCTAGCAGTGTGTTCAAGAGACCAGAATCCCTCTCTTCCCCTGGGAAGATGAACAATACTAGTGGCCTAATAAGAATGGATCATTCTCTATTAAATTTGCTTACCATCTACTCATTCTTGAAGCTCAGAATAAAGATGTTTGGAAAAATGTCTGGAATCACAAACTTATTCCAAAAATTAACATGTTTTGGTGGGTTACTGCTCATAACAAAATCCTAAATTAGGATAACCTTCAAAAGAGAGGGTTTACCTTGGTTAACAAATGTTTCTTATGTGGTTTAAAAGAGGAATCAATTTCACACCTTTTTATCCACTGTGATTTTGCTTAGGAATTATGGAGCATAATACTTAATAACTTTGGTATTGAATGGGTCTATAATTTTGACCTCAAAGAAGTAATTCTTAGCTAGAACCCAACCTTCACACATCCTTGGCTTTTGGAATTATGGAAGCAAACTCTTCCATGTTTGAGCTAGATTTTATGGAAAGAGCACAACCACAAAATTTTCAAGGACATGCTAGAAATGCATCTCAGGTGTTCCACTCCTTTGTTAAGACCATCATGGAAAGTGTCACAACAGCTCATATTCATGCTATGGAGAAAACCCTATCTAAAATTGAGAACAAAATTATAGCCAAATGGAAGGTTTTAAACTAGATCCCTAGGTATGATAACTCTAAAATGCTACAACGACTAAATACTAAATAGATCCCTCCAAAGCCCAACTAGATGAAACTCAACTTTGATGGGGCATCCAAGTCAGATGGTAAAGCTAGTGGAGGAGGAATTATAATGAATGATAAAGGATGGATGTCTGTTGTCTATGCTGGTGGAATAGGATGCCATAGCAACAACTATGCTGAAGCAATGGCTTTATTATGGGGGCTAAAGCTGGTTATTTCCCTAGGAATGAGGAACTTGAGTATACAAGGTGACTCTAAAATGGTCATAGATGCTGTGATTAAAGCATCAAATGTGGGAATTAAGCTAAATGACATCATTATAGACATCTAATTTCTTTTACATAAGTTATTTGGAGTAGAGTTTTCACATATTTATAGAGAGGGAAATAGGGTCACCGATGCTTGTGCCAACCTTGGTCAACAATTTTTAGGTTAGAGGGTGTGGTGACAAGGTGCTCATATTCCCTTAAACATTAGGGATATTATTTAAAAAGAGATGAATTGTCAAGAATGAGGTGCATTTATGTCAAGGGTATCTCTTAGAGGTGGTCCATTTGGAGAGGGCCATCATTGATTACGAAACTTGATAACCTTGGTACTTATTTAATAATCATTCATGATTCATTATATCATGAGGTTGAGGCATGTAGGTATCATCATGAAAATCAAGGGGAAATAATATCTAAGCATGGGAGTAGACAACATCATCTCTACAAGGTATTTCGCATAATGAGCCATCACATCTTCATTTTGCATAAACAAAAAAAAGGGTTAGTAGCCATTTCAAAGATGAAGGCTGAAATTAGGAACTCCATGATCTGGGTCTACAAATACAAAATGGGAGGAGATTGTATTCACACTGAACCTATCTCTTATTGTGAATTCAAATATAATCCACTAGTTTGGCATTATTGTAAGGAAGGGGGAATCAGCCCGTATCTGGAAAGGCTTAATGGTTATGAGAAAAACTTGTCTAAGCAATTTGTGGGATCCTGGTTAAATAGGTAGGTCATAGTGGGTGAAATTAGTTTTGAAATCTCTAAAAAGGTGATTTATATGGTCACAAGAATGTCCATGTAGGGTATAAAACTTAAAAGGAAAAATAAAATTATGGATCTTGCAAGCCACAAACTATTTCTAGGTGAGGGAGAAGAACTTGTCCCATACTAAGGAGGATTTGAGCAGACTAAACTTCTGGAGCCATGGGATGGGGTGTGATTCATTCTAATGAAGTAATTCATGCTCAAAGGTCAATTTACCAGGTTTTACAACTACCACCTCCCTTTGTTAAATCACTTCAGGTGTAATTTTGTTATTAGTTTCCCTTTTTACTTGCTCTCCTCTTTGAAACACTCTGTCCTTAGGATGAGAGCTAAAATGGCTAAGAAGCTAGATATGAACCCTACCCCCCTACACGAAGGGCTGATTCTCTACTTATACAACTTTCATTGAGCCCTAGAGCCCTCTAAGAATATCAAAATGGATAGTGAAGACATTCCTTCTAACCTAGTGTTTGGTGACGCTATTGATGAGTCCTGCTTTTCCCCTGCTCCTACCAAAACAAAAGATGTTTCTTTCTCCACCCCTAAGGAGACCCCTGTTGATACTCCCAGTTCCTTTGGAAGCAAAAAAGGTAAGAAGAGAAAGGTTGATGAAGAGGAAGAAAATATTAGAGAGACCAAGGAAGGGACCCACAAAACTCTGGGTAGGGCCATGGGGGGCTAAGGTGGTAAATCTTACAAGTCTTCAAAAATTAATAAGGAAGGATTATCCTCCAGAGTTAGAAGGTTAGAATGGACTGCTGGTAAAGCTACCTTAAAGGCCAGACTGATAGATTACCTGGAAAGTGCTTCAGAAGAAGCAACACATGAGGAAGAGTCTAAGGAGCTAGAAATACAAAAAAAATTGGAGGACATTGGAGGGAAGCAGGGGACTAGAGATTTTGAGGTTACTGAGGAGCAGGGTGATGATACTATGGAAACTACTGATAATAAGGGGAAAATGTATGTCAAGGAAGTGGGTGAGGATATTGAGAATGAGGCTGATTGGAAAGCTAAAATTGGGGCCCTAAAGGATCGTATTCAGAGGCTTGAGCAGAATTTTGCCAAGGGAATCTGGAATACAATTCTCCTAAATATGTCTATGCTGAAAGAGGTGGACAATACTGGGCATGCTGACAATGTGGAGAATACTAAGAAACTTAATGATCTTCTCAAATCAATGGTTATGTAAGGAGAGTCTTCTCTAACTCTGGTCTTTCTGTTCCTTATGTTTTGTTTTGGTGTCTGTTGTTCTCAGCTAGTGCCGTCATTTCTCTAAAGGCATATTTTGGTTGATTACCTTCTTGTATTTTTTGATTTTTAAAGGGTTCAGCCCCTATTTTTCTGCCTTACCTTATCAAAAATAATTAAAACATATCCAAATAATGATTACCAATTCCATTATTCAAAAGTACACAAATCACTCAATTCACAATATTATTTAAATTGATTACATATTAAATAATCAAAGATTATACCTAGATTACTGTAACTAAACATTAAGAATTATGATTATATATCTCAAACCTATTATTTACATAATCCATAAGATATACCATAACAATTTCAATTGATTCATATAACTTAGACTTATTTAATATTCAATGTCCAATGCAAATTGGATTAAGACTAAGCAATCTATATATGTCTAGGTATATTGTAAATTTAGTCCTCTGTCTAAGACTTTTAATTACCTCAAATAAGTAATTATTTAAAAAAATGGCTACACATATAACATAAACTCTATCAAATAAATGTTCACTTTTTATATATAAACCTATGCATAAATCTAAACAAAAACCACTATTTATAATTCTATCTAATGAATTATCTACTATTGGCATCATTACCTAGTTCAAGGATTTATATGTTCATGGCATGACTAGAGCTAATCCTAAATCCATATATATATATATATATATATATATATATATATATATATATATATATATATGAATTTAAATATCATCATACCCTTCCTCTGAGTACACACACACACACACATATAATTATGTTACACAGTCCAATTTGTTCTAAAAACTGATAACATATTTACCCAAATTTCTAGTTAAGTTTATACACTATAGAATTCCACATACATACAATAGAATTCAATATACAAGTGTGCCATATTGTATATATCCCCTAACTAGCTTGATATCAACATAGAGTTTATAGAATATCCATACTATATATATGTAGGGTTTAAAATTTTGAAAATAGATATCAATGTAGAGTTTTTAAGGTGCTTAATATAAACATGGTGAAAAAAAATAGATCTAATGATTCCATTTAGGGTTACTTTGGATTATATGTAGGTTTTCGTGGATGGTTAAGCCATCCACAAGGCCCTACATTCAACCCTTATTTTTTATAATTTCAAAAACAAATGAAACATAAGAAACCCTTTTCATTTATTTTCCAAAAAACCATCAAACTATACACATAGGAATTTAAATTACATCACCAACTTGTAACAACTAATTATAATGCCAAGGAAAATGAATTTGTCTTCACTCCTTAGGTTAAATGCCCTTTTTTCTACTTCTTCATGTTACACCCACATATCTTTTCCCCTCAGAGGCCTCTTTCCCTACTATTTTATTCTTATTCATTCCTTTACTTACCACTAATGTCTCCACTTTACTTGGTAAATACATAATGGATAGAACGTGCATGACAAGAATAAATCAACAAAACTCAACAAAGATGTAGTCTGCTTCTATTTTCTCATGCAACCAACCTTCCCAAGTCACAAATGGTTTTGTTAAAAATTATTTTTATCTCGATTATAATGATTAAAAACCCTAATCATCTCAAACTTTCCCCTTAATTAATAAAATGATCATTAAATAATCCTTCATGATACGTGTGCCTTTCGACTCTGATAATATTTATGCATGTTGGCTTTTAAAAGTATTCAACATTATAATACCATGAAATGTTGATTAAATGACAAGTCTACACAATATAGTGACCATATTAAAATATTACCAAGACATCCAAGAATCAAACACAATGTATTCAACCTTCAAGCTAAAAGTTAACTCCCAAGGTTAAAAAGTTAACCATAGAATTTATAAAATATTACTAAAACACAATGATTTATATGTAATTACTAAACAATAATATTATCTATAATAGTTTGCATAACATTATGTTTATTGCCTAAGAGCTAAGGATTTATATTAGTCTTAAGTTAACAACATCAATATCATTTTACTATGCCAACTAAATCATTAATTAATGCCTAATAAAGATATTATACTCATTAATATCTTGTTATAACTTTATGAAACTATAAATGATAATAGTAACCTTATAAAAATAATTAGTTAATAAACTAAATAAGATAAGTAATATAATACATTTATTACTTCAACAAAGAATCCAAAAAAGCACCATTAATTTAAACATTCAAATATGTACAAATTCATTCAATCAATAACATCCATAGCTATTTAATGTAATAATCAACTAGATTAGTAAAATTATGAAATAAAACAACATGATCATAGAAAAACAACAATATCACAATAGGCATACATAAAAACTAAAGCAAAACACAACTATATAACTCAAAAAAATAATCATGAAACATGTTATTATAATTTGGTATGTGCATGGGTTTCCACTTTTCTTCTCTATTATACCCCAATTCCTCCATCTACAACATCCTCTATGATGATTGCCTCCCTTCACCATAATATAAGGAATGGATTTGTCCTACATCCACCTCATAATAATGAAGCTAGTTATCCTAAAACATAATTATATCCACAAAATATTACTGTATAACACATAAACATGATCATAATATACATAATATAAAAGTAAAAATATGTCATAGCAAATCAATCATATAAATTAATAAACATATAATTGTCCCATAGTGAGCATATGAAATAAAGCTTAATCAAATGGTATTTAATCAAGTAAAAACCATAATAACCCATAGATAAAATAGGTTAATAACCTTAGAAATAAACTTGGATGTGACAGGTGTAACTATAATTATCTTGACTTCTAATCCATATGTGTTGAAGGATCAATGAAAGTAAATATTATAGATATATGACTCTTCAGTGGTTAGGAAAGACTCATTCAAGAAATGAGTAGTTAATGGTTTTGTATCTTCCACAAAAGCTACTACTAGTTGATCCATAATTATTTGTCCCTTAATATATTTTTTATTTACATATTCCATGTCAAATTCACTTAAAATCATTATCCATTTAGCCATCCTTCCTATTAAGTTAGACTTTGATAGCATATATTTGAATGGATCAATCTTAGAAATGAGTTTAACTTGTTATTAAGCATGTAATGTCTAAACTTTTAGGAATCAAATATAATGGAAGGACATTATTTTTAGATAGGATTATAGTTTGGCACATATAATACAAGTCTTTCTTAAATAGTAAATGGATCTTTATTTTCCTTGATCATCATGTTGTTTTAAAAGAGCTACTATGGTGCATGGAGTAGCCAAATTGTAAAAGAGCCATGAATTTCTTGGTACTAGAGGTGTAAGGATTATAATTTTATATAAATATTATTTGTGGTTATCGAATGCTTTTTTGTATTGTAAATTATAGTCTAAATGAGTTCCTTCCTCTAGAAAATGAGTGGATGGATGACATTTATCTACCAATTAAGTAATAAATCTACAAATGGCCTATATTCTCCCTTGAAGGATACGTAGTTGTTTCATATTTTTGGGTGGAGGCATTTTAGTAATATATTTGATTTTGGTTGGGTCTACTTAAATGCGTCAATGAGATACAATGAAATCCAAAAGTTTTCCTAAAGTCACTCCAAAAATGCATTTCTTAGGATTTAATTAGAGTTTATACTCCTTCAATCTTTCAACTATTTTTATTAAGACTAATGGATTCTTGACTCTTATTTTGAACTTACCCAAGATATTATCAATATAATATTTAACAATGTCAGGTATCATGTTGTAGAATATAATCATCATTGCCCTTTGATAAGTGGATAATGTATTTTTGAGACTGTTGACCAAATTTTGCCCACGAGCAAAATTTTTGGTCCCCTTCTTCCCCTGCTATTCAATGCCAGTCATTTTCAAGTTGCACAAGTTCATACCATAGTTCTTTGGATTGGTTCAACACTTTGGTTTATCTCCTTGGTTCAATTGGCATTTGGTTCATCCATCTTCAATTTTAGACATCTCGATTCAACATGGTTGAACCATTTGAACCGTTGAACCAATTTCAATTCAATCGATGGTTCAATGTTTGGTTCAATCAATGGTTCAAGCTTTGGTTCAATGGTTTGGTTCAATGATTTTGGTTCAAGGCCACTAGTTCAACACTTGGTTCATCAGCCTAATTCAATCAGTTAGCTCATTAGCCAGCTCATCGACGTGTAATGGTTGAACCATTAAATTGTTGAACCATCTTGGTTCAACAGCTTGATTCAAGGGTATGCTAGTTGGTCGAAGGGTAGTCTTCAAGTTCAAATACCCTTGTGGAGGGTAGGCATTTCAAATGAAAAGGGATGGGTAAGTTCAAATTTGCTTAAGTCTAGATTCATTTAAGTCCCAAATTCCTTCAGACTTTTTGTCCGAAGGAATTCCTTCAGGCAAAAAGTCTAAAGGAATTTGGGCCGCCTATACAAAGTAAAGGCCAGGGCTGGGGAGAATTTCTATGGAATTTTTGTCTATAGGAAAATGTCTACAGACAAAAGTCCATGGGGAAATTGTCCATTGACAAAAGTTTGTGGGAACTCAAGAGACCGTCCAAAGGAACAAAGGACCCATTGAAGGACCCCAAAGGGTAGATGCCCTTGTGGGGAACTCCCGGTCCAAATACAAAGGGCACTTTCAAAGGCTAGGGGTCACTTTCCCTTTGGGAAGGTGCTAAGGAGATATAAAGGCAAAAAGTGACTGTAGAGAGGGCCAAGGAAAGTAAAGAGGGCTGAGGAAAGCAGAGAGGGCTGAGGAAAGCAGAGAGAGCCATAGAAAGCTAGTGAAGGACTTGATGATGTTTTAATAGGGATGAGGGCATCCCAAGGCTATCAAAATTAACAAAGAAAATTAGTCATTAGTTTTTAAACTAATGATGGCTGATTGAATGTCAAAATTAGTGCAATGAAATAGTTGTTTGTTTTCAAATGAAAGAGCACTAACCATGAGAGCCCAGAATGTAGTGACCCACCAGAAGTTCACCCCTAAGGGCCAAAGGAGCCAAAAGAGACAAGAAATGGAAAATATAAAGTGAAAAGCATGGAATGAGCAAGTAGATGATCCAAGTGGTGAAGGGAAGCATTGATTCAAGAATTGACTCTAGCAGGGGAAACAGTGCCAGTGAATTGACTATTAGAGGATGCAAACAACTAGCAGTGCAACCAGTTTTCTCCATTTCACATTAATGAGTAGACAAACCATGTAATCACCTTGATGAAGTGGCCTTAAAAATAGACAAAGCACGTAGCTCATTAATGTTTTGACTAGCCTACTCTTCCCAATGAGGGGATGCGAATGAGCCACTTGTAAAAAAGGGGTGCCAAATGGGCCTCATTTCTTCTCCTATATATTTAGGACTTGTCATTTAGAAAAGATATATTCCACATTTGTAAGGCACAGCCTTGGCAAAATTTCACTTGAATTAATAAATGCATTTTTACCTCTATCTTGGATAGACATTAATGAGTATGTCTTGAGTGTTTGTTTGTGTTTAGTCATTGTTTCTTGATGCTTGCACAGGTTCAACACCAGCATATCTATTGTCTACAAGGCACCATATCTATAGTTGATAGGAGGAGAGTTCTATTTGGGGTGCAGAAATAGAGAAATTACCTTTCAGTGTGCCTCTCATATCACCTTTGGTGAACCTTTATTCTCTATGTTTTCATTAAAACCTCCCTATCAAGCTTTTACAGTCTGGTCCTTCTGTCATGTTTGAAGCGTATGTATGCATTCATTTGGTTTTAAGAGTGGATGTGAGAAGGTCATTTCATTTTGGTGTATCACCTCCTTAGAGTAGTTTGTTTTCCTGTAACTTTCTCCCTTTTCATCCCCCCCTTATTATTATTATTTTATATATATATATATATATATATATATATATATATATATATATATATATATATATATATTTGCACTTGTTGGAATAAACATGATGCATCAAAGGGAGATAGCCCTTATCTAGAGACTCTCCCCTCTAGCTTCACTAGTCACATAGGTGAGAGGGGAGTTTCCATAGTTGTGAGGAGAAGGCAAGAGCTTGGTCTCCTGCCAAGGGTGCAATCTTCGACGTCAACAGTTTTGGCATGCTTGGTGGGACATAGTTTGACAACTTAGTAAGGTTTCAAGATTGATGCTAGTCCTGTTACAACAACATTAAGATTTCTAGCATCTGGTGACTCCA
The DNA here is from genome assembly GCA_037957365.1 of Torreya grandis. Classification (NCBI taxonomy): domain Eukaryota; kingdom Viridiplantae; phylum Streptophyta; class Pinopsida; order Cupressales; family Taxaceae; genus Torreya; species Torreya grandis. The sequence continues at coordinate 1,082,949 of JARHVA010003642.1, forward strand.
CTAGTAAGAGCTTTAGTTTTCCAATCAAGACCAATTTCAAAACTCTATATACCTAAAGTCACCATAAGGTCTGCTTCTAAAGGGGTTCCTTTTGATTTCATTGAGTTGCCTTTAAACTCTACAAAAAGGATAAGGTTTGAGAGGACCTGTCCTTATCTAACAAGCCATCCTCCTAGACCTGTTGTAAGGGATGCATACATAGTAGAGCCCCAGTTACAGCCCATCCTAGCTATGGCATTGCCTTTTGAGGCTTTTCATGGTCAGATTCACTTGAATCTCCCATGCTATGATCCAATTCCAAGAATAGCCCTAAAAAATGTGCCTTTTTTCAATGGAGAGGGGCCCATTACAGTCGTCGAGCATATTAGGAATAATTCTAACCTTTGCAATATTCACAATGTCACAGAGGAAAATATTGCCATCAGATTGCTAGCATTATCCCTCAAAGGCAAGGCTCTTGACTGGTACAAAACTTTGCCTGTAAATTCAATACATTCTTGGAATGAATTGGGCACTCAATTGATAGATCATTTTGGGGAAAAGAGCGATAGCCTCTCACTTGCTGAGTAGCTGATGACCATAAAGAGAGCTCCACATGAGTATATGCAGGATTTTAACATGCAGTTTCAAAAGACTTGGGATAGAATTCCCATCCTGGTAAGACTGACTCCCAATTATGCTTTCCTATATTATTTAAGAGCATTAAATAGTGATATTACTATGATGATCTAATCTATGGGAGGGCATATACTACTATCTACTTATGACATAGCCATAGCAGCTAAAAATTGCTTAGTATAGGCTGGGAAAATAGCCCCTAGGCCTCACATGCCACTTTTCCCAAAAATGTTGCCTTTGATTCAGACAATGGCTCTCACATTAGCTCCTCTGCCTAACATTGAGAAACTAGCTGTTGTTCCATCCAATGAGCTTCATGAAGTTAAGAGTCTATTGTAGAGAATGTCAAATGAATTTGTAGCTCTTAAAAGGTAGCAAGCTCAAAGTAACAGACCAAACTAGGGATACCAACATTACGGTCAAGCCTCTAGACCCCCTTTTTAAAACTATAATCAGGGATAGGGTCAACTCACTCAGACCAGACCATATCAAAACTACAACCCAAGCCCCCCTTCATCATATAAAGTCATGGTGTTAGTTTAAAACAATCTAGTACAGGAGCAGCCAAGTTGGTCGACCATGGGATATGGTCAAGAATAGGCTGTTTACACAAATGAGATGATGAGTTATTTCTAGAATGTAGACAATTAGGTAGCTGCTCATTCCCAAATTTTTGATGCTCCAATTTAACCTAGCATGAGTAGTAATCAAGCTCATCTAGATTCTACCCTAATGAATCATCTAGAAGGGGAATTTTATTCAGTGAATTATGTGGGCACTACAGAAAATTAGGCTAATTGTGTTGCAGCCAACACAAGATTTAAGAGAAGAGCAATGGGAGAAGCCCAGGCTACCACCCAAGTAGTAGCATCACCTTCTCCATCACACTCAAATTTAAAAGCCCCAAACTTTAGATAGCTATTTGTACCTTCAGCCCCTCAGCCTGCAGCTCAGGTTGGACTCGGCCCTAAAGAAAGCTTGAAGGGAGGTAGTCCCTAGGTCAATATAGTGGACTAGATGAAGAAGCTGCATATGAACATCTCTTTATGGGATTCATTGTCTCTTCTAGGATATAAGGACGTATTAAAGAAGGAATTGCATGAGCTAGATTGACAAGCTATCCTAGCGAGCATTGATAATATCTTGATGATGAATGGACAACATTCCACTTCAAGTCAGGTAAAGAAGGAAGAGAAAATTCCCCCTTTCTATGTATCCTTAGTCATAGGGGATTTCTTGGTACACAACTGCATCATTGATAGTGGGGCTAGTACTTCAGTGATGCCCAAGTGCATAGATGACAAGATGGGACTGAAATATGAAGAGATAAACAAAGGAGTCCTACAGCTAGATGGGACACCTACAAAAATAGTTGGGATTTTGAAGGGTTTAGGCTTGACATTGCATGCTTTCCCAATCTTCTCAATTCCCCATGATATAGTGGTACTGGGTGTTCCTCCTTATTTCACAATTTGCTTGTCCAGGGACTTCACATCAAAGATAGGTGGCTATCTAGCAGTGAATTGGTCATATCTAGTTTTTAGAACCAAGTACGGGACCAAGGTAGAAATCCAATCTGAGCCACTCTACAAGGACCATCTAGAACCATATTCACCCAATGCAACAAACATTAGTTACACCATTATCGACCCAGAAGAGTCCCAGACAGACCAATCTCTATCCTCTACTCTTGAAGGAGTTGCAGAAGTCCTACAAGCATAGGGTCTAAGACTTGGTGGAAGATTTCCTTGCTTTCAATATCACCTCCATTCCCAGAGAGTAGAACAAACAAGCAGATAGGCTAGCAGCAATTGGTGCTTAGTTTAATGTTTCCAAGGAAATATGTCGAGACTGTGGTTCACACCACTTGAAGGTGGTAGTTTGACCCTCTATCCTTGACAACGTTGCAAATTGGCAAGTTTTTGAAAATGACCAGCAAATAGATTTCTTCCTATAGGAGGAAGTCGCATTTGCAACATAGAACCAGGTGAAGTTGTAGCAACAATATGGCAACCAGATTGTTTAATTGAAGAATAATAAGCTCCCTAAAGGTTTGGTCATGATTGAGAGCATCTTCAATGGAGATGACCAATTTAGAAATGATAAGGCATGCATTGCAACTGAAGAGGAAAATTATGAAAGGGTTGAGATCTTCAAGGACAAGCTACTTATGCTTGGAAAAGTCTACATGATTCAAGAAAGGTAGGCTCTCATTTTGCTATGTCAGGAATTTGTTGATGTTTTTGCTTGGAATTACACTGATTTAAAGGGCTTTGACCCAAGACTCACCCAACACACCATCGAATTAAAAGAGGGTGCTAGGCTAGTTATGCAAAAATAGAGACCCATCAACCTAATGATTGAGCCCCTCATGCAGAGGGAACTAGCCAAATTGATTGAGTCTAGAATTATATTTCCAATCAAACATTCCTCCTAGCTAGCCAACCTTGTTCTTGTTAGAAAGAAGAATGGGGAAATTAGGCTATGTGTCAACTTCAGAGACCTTAATAAATTCTCTTTAAAAGACCATTATCCCCTCCCAAGCATGGAGTGGATCCTTCAAAAGGTAACTGGTGGCAAGTGTTTCTCCCTCCTAGATGGTTATTCAGGGTATAATCAGATTCTAGTGCAAGCCTATGACTGGCACAAAATGGCCTTCACCACTAAATGGGGAATGCTTGCCTACAAGAAGATGCCATTTGGGTTATCTAATGCTGGTGTTACCTTTCAATGAGCCATGGACATGGCTTTTGGAGGCTTGATAAACAACAACATGATGATTTACCTTGATGATGTGATGGTGTTCTCCAAGGAAGTGAGCCAACACATAGAACATCTCAGGTAGATTTTTGAAAGGTGTAGGGAATTCGACATCTCTCTTAATCCAAAGAAGTGTGTGTTTTTTGTTTATGAGGGGAAGCTCCTTGGCCACATCATGTCTAAGGAAGGCTTATCCATTGACCCCAAAAGAGTTCATTCTATCCTAGAGATGTCCCTACCTAAGCGCAAGAAAGGCTTGCAGAGCTTCTTTGGTAGGATAAATTTCATTCAAAGATTCATTTCGAATTTCACAGAGATAGTCAATCCACTAACCTCTATGCTAAGGAAGGGTGAGGAGTTTAAGTGGAAAACACAAAAAAAAGACAACTTTGAAGCTATCAAGCAAGCCATAACCTAGGCTCCTACTTTGATCAGCCCCAACTTCAACAAAGACTTCAACCTCTACACTTTCAACAATGAAGAGGTGATCTCTACCATGCTTACCCAAGCAAATGGTGATGACCTCAAGCAACCACTTTCTTTTTTTAGCCAAGGGTTAGAGGATTTCAAAGTTAGATACACATATGTAGAGAAGCAAGTCCTGGCAGTAGTGTAGAGCCTAAAGAAATTTAGGCATATGTTGCCTAACAACAGGATTCACCTCATGGTCCCACATCTTGGTGTCAAGGATTTCTTGACCAATCAAGACCTAAATGAGAAGAGAGCAGGGTGGATCACCAAAGTGATGGAGTATGACGTAGACATCAAGATCACCAAGATGGTGAGGGGAAGAGGTCTGTGTGAATAGCTTACTATAGACTTCAAACAAAAAAGGGAAGACAGCTTGCTAATTCACGATGTAGCCACTACAGAGGAACCAACTATCATAAAGGATTGGACATTGGACCTGAGGCATTTCTTTCTCACAGGTGAGTGCCCACAGGGTCTTGATAGGATTGAAAGAAGGTACTTCAGGCTCTAATCTCGCCCTTATGTCCTAGTTGATGAAGTATTGTTTAGGAAGGATCTCTCTAGGGTCCTTCTAAGGTGTATTGACCCAAATTAGATTGATAAGGTACTATCTAAGTTCCACGATGGGCCAGTAAGTGACCATTTCACTCCTAGAGCTACTGCAGTAAAGATAACGAGAGCTATCTATTTTTGGCCTACTCTTTTCAAGGACACCCATGCCTAGGTAAGAAAGTGACAGAAGTGTGCACTTTTTGATGGGAAACAATGGTTGGATACCATGCCTCTATAGCCTATTCAGGTGGACCAACCATTCATACAGTGGGGCCTGGATTTCATAGGGATGATCAATCCTCCCTCCAATGTTGGACACAAGTGGGTCCTGATTGCTATGGACTATTTCACAAGGTGGGTGGAGGCTATTGCTTTGAAAGAAGCAAATGAAAGTGTGGTCCTGGAGTTTTATGAGGACCTAGTAACAAGATTTAGTGTCCCGACCACCATAATCTCAGATAATGCCTTAGCTTTTCTAGGAACCAAAAAAAGTGAATGGGCACTAAGGTATGGTATATACCTTAGCACTTCATCTAATTATTACCCATAGGGGAATGGGTTGGCTGAGTCCACCAACAAAAATCTGATCAGAATCATAAAGAGGACCATGGAAGAAAATTAGAGGACTTGGCATGCCAAGCTAAAGACAACTATGTGGGCTAATCAAATCACTCTAAAGAGAGCAATCAAAAATTCTCCATATACACTCGTATATGGAAGGGAAGCTAGGCTTCCCATCTCACTTGAATTTCCAGCATTGGACCTCACTCACCAGTTGTAATTAGAAGAAGGAAGTAGCATGGAAGTCAGACTATGCGAGCTGATGGAGCTCCAAGAGACAAGGGACCAGGCTATGGCTTCTATGACCAGTCACCAACAACAATTAAAGAGACACTTTGGCAATAAATCTTTGTCAAAATATTTCTTTGAAGGAGACATTGTCTTGAAATGGGACAAAGACCAAGCTAAGCCTAAAAGCATGCAAAATTTGATGCCCTATGGAGTGGTCCATATATACTCACTCAGTGTAAGTAGCATAATGCATTCTAACTCTCTAGGTTGGATGGTGAAGAACTACATATCACAGTTAATGGGATACATTTGAAGCATTGCCACTGAGTCTCTTTTTATTTGTATATATTTTCCCTTGTTTTCTTTCCCTATTTTCCCTAAGTGTTGTTGCACAAGTAATAGTTTTCTTAGTCTTGTGTGTGTTTTCATTTCCTTAGAGGTAGATTTGCATGACTGGTTCTAGATTTATTAGAGCTATTGCTATCTTTTCAAGTTACCATCTGACTCTATGCCCAATGGGCTGCAAGGTAACTAGTCTCTAAGCATAGCAGGCATGCTTCCCCTGGGAGTCACCAATTTGTTGACCAAATTTTGCCCAAGAGCAAAATTTTTGGTCCCCTTCTTCCCTTGCTATTCAGTTCCAATCATTTTTAGGTTGCACAAGTTCATGCCACAGTTCTTCAAATTGGTTCAACACTTTGGTTCAGCCCCTTGGTTCAATCAACATTTGGTTCATCCATCTTCATGTTTAAACATCTCGATTCAACATGGTTAAACTATTTGAACCATTGAACCAATTTCAGTTTAATCGATGGTTCAATGTTTAGTTCAATCAATGGTTCAAGCTTTGGTTTAATGGTTTGGTTTAATGATTTTTGTTCAAGGCCACCAGTTCAACACTTGGTTCATCAACCTAGTTCAATCAGTCAGCTCATTAGCTAGCTCATCAGCATGTAATGGTTGAACCATTGAACTGTTGAACCATCTTGGTTCAATAGCTTGGTTCAAGGTTATGCTAGTAGGTTGAAGGGTAGTCTTCAAGTTCAAATACCCTTGCATAGGGTAGGCACTTCAAATGAAAAGGGTTAGGTAAGTTCAAATTTGCTTAAGTCTAGATTCATTTAAGTCCCAAATTCCTTCAAACTTTTTATTTGAAGGAATTCGGGCCGCATATACAAAGCAAAGGCCAAGGCCACAGAGAATTTCCATAGACTTTTTGTCTATGGGAAAATGTCTACAGATAAAAGTCTGTGGGGAAATTATTCATGGACAAAAGTTTGTGGGAACTCGAGAGACCATCTGAAGGAACAAAGGACCTACTAAAGGACCCTGAAGGGTAGATGCCCTTGTGGGGAACTCCTGAACCAAATACAAAGGGTAATTTCAAAGGCTGGGGGTCACTTTACCTTTAAGAAGGTGCTAAGGAGATACAAAGGTAAAGAGTGCTTGCAGAGAGGGCTGAGGAAAGCAGAGAGAGCCACAAAAAGCCAATGAAGGACCCGATGACATTTTGATAGGGATGAGGACATCCTAGAGGCCATCAAAATTAACAAATAAAATTAGCCATTAGTTTTCAAACCAATGATGATTGGGTGAACATCAAAATTGGTGAAAACAAATAGGTTTTTGTTTTCAAATGAAAGAGCACTAACCATGAGAGCCCAGAATGCAACAACCCGCTAGAAGTTTGCCCTCAAGTGCCAAAGGAGCTAGAAGAGACAAGAAAGGGAAAAGACAAAGTGAAAAGCATGTAATGAGCAAGTAGATGGTCCAAGTGGCAAAGGGAAGTGCTGATTCAAGAATTGACTCTAGCAGGTGAAATAGTGCCAGTAAATTGACTATTAGACGACGCAAACAGCTAGCAGTGCAATTAGTTTTCTCCATTTCACATTAATGAGTAGACAAACTGTGTAATCACCTTGGTGAGGTGGCCTTACAAATAGACACAGTGCATAGCTCATTAATGTTTTGACCAACCTGCTCTTCCCAATGAGGGGACGTGAATGAGCCACTTGTAAAAAAGGGGCACCAAATGGGCCTCCTTTCTTCTCCTATATATTTAGGACTTGTCATTTAGAAAAGATATCTTCCACATTTATAAGGCGTATCCTTGGAAAAATTTCACCTGAATCAATAAATGCATTTTTACCTCTTTCTTGGATAGACATTTTTGAGTATGTCTTGAGTGTTTGTTTGTGTTCAGTCATTATTTCTTGATGCTTGCACAGGTTCAACACCAGCATATCTATTGTCTACAAGGTGCCATGTCTATAGTTGATAAGAGGAGAGTTCTATTTGGGGTGTATAAATAGACAAATTACCTTTTAGTGTGCCTCTCATAACACCTTTGGTGAACCTCTATTCTCTGTGTTTTCATTAAAACCTCCCTATCAAGCTTTTACAGTCTGGTCCTTCTGCCAAGTGTGAAGCGTATGTATGCTTTCACCTAGTTTTAAGAGTGGATGTGAGAAGGTCATTTCATTTTGGTGTATCACCTCCTTATAGTATTTTGTTTTCCTATAGCTTTCTCCCTTTTCATCCCCCCTTATATATATATATATATATATATATATATATATATATATATATATATATATATACATATACATGTATTTGCACTTGCTAGAACAAACATGATGCATCAAGGGAGCTAGCCTTTATCTAGAGACTCTCCCCTCCAGCTTCACCAGTCCCACAGGTGAGAGGGGAGTTTCCATAGTTGCGAGGAGAAGGTAGGAGCTCGGTCTCCTACCAAGGGTGCAATCTTTGATGTCAACAAAGACCAAAGGGAATCACCTAATAATAAAAAGTTCCCCAAGGAGTGATAAAGGTGGTTTTATTTTTATCATAAAATGTAATTTTGATTTGATTATGTCTTAAAAACCCATCCATGAGGGATAACATTTAATAATCATTTTTTGAATCCATGATCATATCGATATTGGGTAAAGGAAACTAATATTTTAGATATGCCTTATTGATATCTTAGAGGTTAGTGCAAATGTAGATACCACCTTATGGATTTATAATAGGAAAAATATTATAAATCCACTCGAAATATTCAATGAGATGAATGAAACTATCTTCTAATAAATATTATAATTCTTTTTTGACTAATAATTCTACTTTAGGGTGTATTTTATGAATCTTTTATTTTATTGGTTTAGCATTTGTATGTACTACTAAATGATGCACCACTAAAGAAGGGTATAACATAAGCATATGTGTGTAGTACCATGCAAATATATTTATAAATTATTTAAGAAGATCAATGAGAAATTTTAATTCTTCAAGGGTAAGACTTTACCCCAATTTGACTATTTTAGGATCTTCTTCAGTTCCAATGTTCACTTCTGTACTTCTTCAACTAAGGAAGGAGATTGGTCCTATATATAAGTTGGGGGATTAAGAAATTGAATTTATTTATTTAAAACAAATATATCTAAGAATTATACACATATATCTTGATACATCTAATATTCTTCATGACTAAAATGACTCAAAGAAGGATCTTATTTTATTTCCTCAATGTCCAGAGATAAGTCATTTTCATGATATTCTTCTTTCTTAATTTGATTCAAGGACTTGATCTATTTTTTGAAATATGATGAATCATTTAGACTAATATTAAATCCCCTCTTATGATATATTTAAGTTATGAAATTTTAGGTTCCCATATATTCAATGATAAATTTATCACTTTAAAATGTATCAAAGGATGGTTCTTTTTTTGATCCCAGTCAATCAGATTAAGGTAGTGAAGGGAGATATTGATGGTATCAAAGGATGTGTTAGGGAATAGATTTTTGTATCAATATATTCATAAATGATATAGATATAACTTGTTTTTATTTCTTTGTTAGAGGTCAACTCTTTGAGAATTAAAGAAGAATCTATGATTTTATTATAAATATTGATGCCTTGTGGTTTTTACCCTAAACCAAGTCATCTTGGATGTCTTTAAATACTAATAGACTTTAAAATCCCTTATTTTTTGACCTAATCTTATAACATTTTAATTCATGTTCTAGAGAATTTTATGTGCTTTGGGATACTATTTCTTATTAAAACAAGGGGCCAGGTCTTCATGTATTATCCAAGAATCATTAGGTTGTTCAAAATGTTCTTCTGATAGTGTACCTAAGCTAGAAAAGGTAGTTGACCCAAAATAATATGCAATAGGTTTAACTTCCTACATAGTGGGGTACCCACAATTATATGGAGACAATGAAATATTTCCTATGAAAAAGGTGTTGTACTCATATTATTCACATAATTTAGAGATGATCTTCAAGTGGGTAACCTCAAATGGATTAGAGGGAGGAAATGAGAGGTTATCAAGATGTATGTATTTCATGGCTTTTAGATCATAAGATAGAATTTAAGTGATTGGACAATAAATATCATAATCTATCCCTTCCATTTGATAGATATGAAATTATTTGATTTCATTGGGGATGGTGATCTCCATTCCTCAATGTGGTAATTTAGGACATTGGTGGAGGGTGGATGGTACAACTCACATTTCATGAATTCAAGGTCAACACAAAAAAATATTTAATGGAAGATTGACATCAAATACATGAACCAAGGTCTGATGAACCATAGGTCCTACCACTATAGGAAGGTAAATTGTTCCTATTGATAGTCATTCATTGTCATAATAAACTTTTGTCATGACAAAAGTAGGCCCCAAAGAAAATTTTGAATATCCCAATTTCTTGAGTAACTCTATGTTACAAAAATATAAGGTGGATTATCCATATGTTATAACTCATGGGATATTATGATTGGTAATGGATATTCATATGAATAATGGGTAATTATGATGAGGTCCAATTGGTAGCATGTACTAGATGTTAAATATGATTTATTAAGATGGAGACAAATGACCCACCAAAGCTTGGAATTGATATGTATCAATATCCTTAGGAACCTTTGAATCATATAGGATTTGATTTAATATATATTGATGAACATACAATGTTTTTATAAAATACATGATGTAAATATGAGTGGGAGTCTTCTCTAATTTTTGAATAATCTCATACATTTTTTTGGGAGTGTTTAGAGTTTTTGAGTGTGTGTCGGGAGTCTTTTCCCATTATGGTTGGAAATGTATGATGAAAATTTTGATAAAATTAACTAAACATGCACAATTTCACTATAACTTACTCAAACCTCAAAAAACATAAAAAAGAGATAATGAAGAAGAAATTAAAATTAATTTAGAGAAATATTACCATTATTTTGCTTCCTTGAGTTTCCCTCCAAGATCATATATGTTGTTTAAATACAAATTATCAATGAATTTTTAATTGAAATATGGTGTGGATTCATGATTTGGATGTAAAAAAAACTCATTGGGTGCACAGAATCAATGGTTATGGATGTAATTGACAATCTAATGATTTATTAGTGTAATAGTAATGGCTAAGAGAGCATGAGGACTTTAAAAACTTGTTGAATTTTTCATTACCATGGTAAAAATAATTGAATGGTTTATATAAGAGTGAGGGAGGGTAAATGGATGGACAAAATTCAAATTTGGGTCTTTTAAGATCAAGGTATCTCAATTCTCCAAGGAATTTAAAAATTCCTTGGAGGATATGTCATTAAATGAGCCCTTGATTTTAAAATTCATTAGAATTCCATAGAAAGGGAAGTGAGGGGATCAAGGTGGGTTAAAGATGATTATAGAGAGCATTAGGGAATTTAATGTGATTTAATGGAGATTTAAAGTGGGATTAGGAACTAGGTTTGTAGGAAAGGCTATGGGTATATGGATAGTGGTAGTTACAATTTTAGAAATTAAAAATTGGCAAGTGGGGATACATAGGATTATTAGGTTAATAATATTTTATTGAGGTAGATAATATGGAATTAATATATTATGGGATATATGTAAATTTAATATTATATATAAAAAAATGAGTGGGGTTTATATTATTGGCTAGGATAGGATTATTTAGTGAATAATTTCAATGAACTAGGCAATTATTAGATGAAATTAGGGTTACAAATAAGTGATAAGATTTGAGTATATACATAAATAATTACTTAAACAATTCCTTAAGGGTAATTTAAGTTGTAAATAATTAATACATATACAACATATAATACCTTTCATAATGACAAGGGGTGACAAATAGTGGCTATCATAGATAGGATAAGCAAATATTACATCCTTGAGTTTTTACAATTCTATTTTCACTATTACCTTAACAATATGTTTCATTAATATTTATGGTTTTAAAATGGGTTTGAATTCTTATTTTATGTAAATATGGTCTATTCATAGTTTAAGGTGTATGCCTTTCATGTCATGGTAATCCCATGAAAAATTAGTTTTGTGTTTTTAGAGCATTGTTACTAGTTGATTTTATTGTCGAAGATTCAAGTTGTTATTGATATTGAGAGGATATATATGTAATATTTATACTTGTTTATACAAGGAATTCATGGAATATATTTTTAATTATAAAGAGATAAGGTTTTAATGATGTGGTAGTAGTTGATGAAAACTTTGAAAGTCTCCTATGGGATCGAAAGATCTTTTTTTGGAAAGATGTTATTGAGGGGACATTGTACACATTATAAATGGTTTTTGTTTGTGGGTTAGGTTGATTATTTTTTATGATATTATAAATTACCATGTTATTATCTTATTTTTTAAAAGGTATGATATGTTTTATCATGATTAGGGTCTATAAAGGATACTGATCATTGTCCTCATCTTATATCCAATGGGTTTTCTTTGCTTCATACAAAGGCTAAGATATTGGGTATTAAACCAATTTATTCATGGTATTTATATTTTAGATCAACATGTTTATTAACATAAAAATGATGAACACATCAACTCTATCCATATAGGGTATCCATAATATAAGAGGGTATCCCATTAAGTTGGATTTTGTTATTTAATATTAGAAAGTGTTTTAGGCAATCCCATGAATCTATGGTGATGACTAGGTATTATATAACCCCCTCAAGTTTCACCACCAATCTATATTCCATTTAAATAATTTTGGGGGTTTGATGAAGGCCTTGGAGGTTAATATTTTTCATATTTTATTTATTAATAATGTTAATGGTTTCCTCTAATTCTATTAAGTTATTTTGAATAAGGGTGCCACAGATGTGGATATCAACTATCAAGTTTCATGGGTCAGAGTACTTAGGTGGGACTATATTTATTAATATTTTATCCACATGTTTTCCAACTACTTGGATATTATTAGGTTCCTTCATTTTATAACCAAGATTATTTAATTATGATATTTGGATAACCTTGGGGTAAATGAGGATATCTTTTATAGATTGAAATAGTATAATCTTGACACATTTTTTTGAGTTGTCATACAAAATTAAACTCAAATTCTTTGTCTTATTTATGGAGATTTAGTATCTTGGGTAAATTAGGGTGTTAGTAACTCCTTGACTATTGTATGTGATTAGATTAAGATTAAAACATTTATTATATAGTTTTAGGATAGTTAAAATATGAGGGACCTCTTCAAGGGGTTTTATTATTATGGGTGTGGTGGGATTTGAGAGAATTATTCCTAAAATGTATTATAATTTATCCACATCCATTGAATAATTTGGGTATTTCATCATGTCATTAGTGTATATTGGTTGAAATAAATTATTAATAGGTTTAGTTACAAGTTGCATATGTAATTAAGGAGGTCAATGTTGATTTGAATCAAAATTGCATGGAAGCAGTGTTGGTTGTTTTTGTTGTTACATTTTTGGTGGTTTTTGGTACCCAAATATTTTTAATAAATAGGGTTTGGATTACATTCCATAGATTTTTCCATTTATTGGAGGGTAGATAACACTAATAGTTATGATTTTTTAGCTATCATGTTTGGTGTTGGAATTGCTTCTAATTGGCTTGAGGTTAAATGTTTTGTTGTGGCCAAGTCTATCCTTCTGATGGCATTTTTATTGTTTAATTCTATTGGGTGGGTCCGTATCAATTTTGAGGAGAGGAAAATTAAAATTGAGAATTATGAAATGAAGTGTTTGATGACATATCTAGATTTTGAGGTCTTTGTGACTAATGTTTCTATTGGGCCATGTAAAATAGTCAATCTCCATATCCTTCAATTGTATGAATTTCCATTGTGTCAAAGTACTCCTCTATGATGTTTTATAACTTTAATTAGGTAGTCTATAATCTACAATCCACATTATTTATAGTGAAATTTGGGTAGTATAGAGTTAGATATTGCTCCACTTCTTCTCATTTTCTATATTTATTTAATGTATCAAGTTATGTTTCCAAATGGATGATAATATCCTAGTTCATATCTTGTATATGGTTATTTAATTATATCCTTGAGAATTTATTAATCATCTTAAAGGATTATAATGAAAATGATTTCTTACTATGGATATTTTTCATTGTATATCTAGAGTTTTCTACACAAGATATTTATATCATCAAATTATATCTATGAAACATATCCATTTCTCATGAGATCCAATGCCTCCAAGCATTCCTAATTGATTCATTTTATAAATATAACATTAATATAATCTATATCCATCTTGTTATATTTATATTTTTAAAGTGTAAAAATAAATATTTCCACATAATCCTTAAGTGATTCCTCCTTTCTTTGTGAAATAAAAAATATGTAATATATTATGAAGTTTTTACCTCTACAATAGTCCTAATATTTAAAGAGAAATCTATATTTCATATATTTCTAATCCATGACTACATTATTTACCAACCCCATGAACTAAGGTAGGTTTATCTCTTTGAGAGTAGTTGGAAATAACTTCAATTTATAGGCATCATGGTTGTATTCATAACTATGACACAAGAAGTTAAACTCAAAGATGGATGTATCATGGTCCTCACTTATAATTCCAATAAAATTAAGAAGTGCTGATAGGGGAATGTATTTCATGGGTGAATTATCCTTAGTGGTGTTGATTGGAAATTAAAATGTCATGGCCTCATTTCTAGGTGTTTTTCATTCCATGTATCCCATGATTCTATGAAACACTCATGTACTAGTGATTTTTATAATTCATGCTTTGAGTTAATTGTCAATATTATTAACTTAAGGCAAGTAATGAATGATGTATCTAGGATTTTTTTAGGGAAAATATGATTTTATAGATGGAGGTGATGGATTTAACTATTTTGGTAACTATTTTTTAAAAAATGACAAAGATGTCATCTTGCTCAAATAGGTCTAGGATTGCAAGTTCAAAATTTTATTTTGGGGATAGAAAAGCTTGGTATTATGCTCTAAAAATACATTTAGGTGAAGTTAAAAGGAGATAGATACCAGACTCATTTTTATAAGGTGGACAAGTTGGTACTCCTATAATGATGTATTTTTCATGGGTATGCAGATCCTCTTGTCTATTATCTTTAGATTTACTTGACAAATTCACCCAATAAAATTTTAGATGTTGACTCTATTGATACAATTTTAGGTGATATATATGGACTAGATACATGTGTGCTTATTTTAATTATAGTTGATAAAGGTGATACCTTAATTTTTTCTCCTCTAGTAAAAATTAGTCTCCTAACTAAAAATATACCTAAGTTATCCCTCTAGCATTACAAATAATTATTCAAAGTTTATATTAGATAGTTTTTTTCACTGTATTGTATATGTTATCTCTAATAGGGAAAAATATTATGATTAATCTTGTTTGTATAAATTTAAATATTAACTAAAAATAAATAAATCAATTTATAAATCATGAAAATTATTATAAAAAGTAGGGAAAATATTCTATAAAGTAGGAAATATAACTCAACTTCTTAGTATACTAATGTTTGATACCTATCCTAGATAATAGTGCCAAAATTATGAGCATAATCAAATAATAAATTAACCTTGAGGTAGACAATATTTTCTACAAAATGACAGTCACTTAACGGGAAGTCATTTGTTTATTTTATACTACTAGTACTTTCACTAATAGTAACCTAGGGGGTGTTTTTGACAAGATGTTGACAATGTATATTCAACACTAGTTTATTTTGAATGTTGAGGTGCTAAGATTGTATATAGGGAAGCACACTTATGTAAATCAAAGTAACACATTGATATGGAAAGTAAATAGTAAGAAATAAAATATGATTCTATTTTGGTAGTTTCATCACACAATATTGAATTTGTAAGCTATAATTAGAAACACTTATTTAGAAAATAAAACAATGATTTTATGGTTTAATCAAATTAAAAATGTAACACAATGGAAAATATTATATAAACAAGATATTTAAAACAATCCTCTCAAATGGGCCTACCTCAATTATATTTATGTCACAATCCCTTCCTCTTATTATGTATGTTAATTAAAATCACTTTTTCTTGTATTAAAAAACCTATAGTAATGTGAATATTGCTACAAAAAAAATTAGAGTTATATAGCATAATTCAGTACTCTTTCATAAACTATCAATTTTTATTTTATATCTACTACTTGTTAAGCTATGCCTTAATACATAATATTTAAATAAAGAAGGAAAATTATTATTTTGATCATATAGACACAACATAATTTATAAAATATAATCAAATTGTTAAATAAATTTATAATAAACAACCTAGAAATGTATTAGGACATAGTTACAACTAAAATCAAAGAATATCATAAAACAAGATGTAAGAAGAAAAAATATTTTTCATGCCTAAAATAGATTTGGAGGCATAGTATAATAGATAAGGAGTGATAATGAGCCATTTTGAAATTGATTTACCATTTATTGTATTATATGATTTTCCTTTTTCCTCATACCATGAAGGAAATCCACCTCACATTGCCTGCTAGCTGTCAAAGTCAGAGCTAGGCATTAACAAGTGCTATGGTTAGGAAAACCACTACAACTACTTCTATGTGTTGGAATAATAGACATATCTAGTGATAACATCTGTAAAAACTATCATATCTATTGGTATGAATTATAACAATTGTCACTTCTATTTCTATAGGTAAACCACCAAGTTTATATGGGTTGGTATGCTTAATTACTATTTTTTAGCTAACTAGTTAGTACAAGATAACATACATACTTTTTGATATTTGATAAGGTAAAATAAGAAATTTTTACAAGGATATTTAAAATTGATTTTAAACAAAATTAAATTAAAATAAAACAAGCCCCAAGCAATGAAAACCATAGTACGATAGATAAAAAATCAACTAGCTAAGAACTAGTGCTTAAAGCAAAATAGATAAAACAAAAGAAATAAATTACTTAGGGAGGGTAGTTTCCTACATGAGTGCCTTAATGGAATCCTTTTCCTATACCTTATTCACTAACCTATTTATGATTATATTTTTTTGAGTCTTATTACTCGGTCCTTTTATGACATCCTTTAGCATAATCATTCCTAACTTCTTTTGAGGTTTCTCCTTATCTGATAACTTCTTGGTAGGGTTCACATTGAGGGGTTTTAAAGGGGGTTAGAGAGTGAGTTGAACCTCCACATTTCAAACATCCTATTTTTTGGTAGGAACCTTAGCCTCGTTGTGTTGTGAAAATACCTATATTATTTTAGTGGTTTCCCTATTTATTCTATTCTATTCTATTCCTTTATCAGAGTGGCCAGACCAAGTCCTACTTTATGAAGTTTACTATTAAAACCCTCAAAATGTCTTTTATTCTTCCTTATTGACTCAGATAAGGGGGCCTTTACTTTTCCAAAATAATTTTCAACATTCCCTTCTTCAAAGACAATGGTTTTTGGTTTGTTTACTATAAGCTAAAGATGGATTTACCTATGGTGATCTTGAAAATGGGGCTTATTAGGGAAGGAATAGGAAGAGGTCAATGAGAATACATGGTTGGGTCTTCCTTAGGGGAGTCCTCCTTCATATAAGACCCTCAAAATGGGACTTATTTCCTA
This sequence comes from Torreya grandis, assembly GCA_037957365.1. Taxonomy (NCBI): domain Eukaryota; kingdom Viridiplantae; phylum Streptophyta; class Pinopsida; order Cupressales; family Taxaceae; genus Torreya; species Torreya grandis. The sequence goes on from JARHVA010003642.1 coordinate 1,100,042, forward strand.
TACAAGGTCTCTCTAAGCTTGACAAACAAGAAAATAAGGCCTTGGTGGATGATAACATTCACTTCATTGATTATAAAAGTGAGGGTTGTGATTTTTAGTGACTTTATAAAGTATTAGGAAAAACTAATTTTCAAACCTTTAAAATGGTTAATAAGCATAAAGTGGTGTAAGAAGATAAGAGTAAATTTACCTTCCAAAGTAAGGTATTTCATGATTTATAGGCACACCTTTGGCTTGTACCTCAACAAGTCCATTCATGGAAAGCCCTTATCAATTTTCAAAGTCTCATTTATCCTAAAGAATATCTACATAAACTCTATTTTATTTTATTGGTATTTAAAATATTTATAACCCTTGCAAGACCTTCCAATTACCTTACCAATTAGTTCTTTAGTGATAGTGATTTAGTGCCTCTTATCTCCACATTTATTTTATTCCATGCTATAATAATATATTTAGAAAGGTTTGCATCATGACCTATGATTACCTACATGTATTACATTAGACCTCCCTTGCATATATTTCACAAGACCTTATTATTAAATTGAATCTCTAAGCATGAGGTCAGCTTGAGCCTATCTCTGTCTCCCTCCATACCATGCTTTCTTAAGAGAAGAGTGTTTGAATGGTGCTTGAGGTCCACCTTTTATTAATTAATCTTTTGTTTTATGGCATCAAATATAATTAAGGAAATATCTATCACTTAACTTGGAAAAATAAACTCCCATGTAGTACTATGATTTATTAACATGATTTTTAAAACTAGGTGAGTTGGATGTGTTTTTTGCACGTGTGACGGAAACCAATACACCCTATGATATAATAGATTCATTTTGAATTGCCTTGATTATGTGTGTTAGGATGTGGATGATATCATGATAGATAGATAAAATGGGTTGGTTAATTCCATAATTAGCTAATAAATTAGTCACCCATTTCTTTCTTGATAGGTATGAATTATGGAAGGGTTTGTAAGATATTTTATTAGGCCCCTAACATTATAAATGAGAGATTTAATGGTGTGATAATGGGTGGTATTACTATCCATAACATATATTATGTTTTGAAAATAACCTTGAATGATTAATCTTCCCACTTTGAATTGAGCAATAATTTGTATACCCCAGAGCACTACGTTGGATTCTACTATATGGTTGGTTTGAATCCCCATGGGGCTAGTGCACATAGTGACCATCTTCCTAGATGAGTTTATGATAAAATGTACACCACCTTCAAGACCTAGATTTCCTTTTGAAGAAACATAAAAATTTAGCTTTAACTAATCGTTTGGTGGTGGCTTCCACTTGGCATGTTTTCTCATGGAACCTTTAAATGGAGACATGACATTCTACTCCAAATCCCATTCTTTGAAAATAATTTATTCATTTACAAAGCTCATGTTTTTGTCTATGGGGGGGATTCCATCCAATTTAAAATAATGGACTAGAAAATCTAGGATAAATTTCTTTAGGGAGGTATTTTTATTGTAAAAATTATCATCATTGTGGGATTTTTATATGGCCTAAAACCAATGAGGGAAGGCTATAAATTAGAGAAAAGAAAGGGAAAAAAGGAACCAGCTAGCTTCCATTAAGTAATGAGGTCTAAGATGGTATTAGGTTTGACCCAAGATAGCTTAAATTTGGCCAAGATCTAGTCCAATATGTATGATCCAAATGAGCAAGATAGGAATAAATGATGAAACAAGTCTTCTAGTTTTCTACAGAGGGGGTATCTACTTGACAGTATGAGTCCTCATTTTGCTAGATTTTCCATCATGATAATTTTGTCTTAGGATAAAAGAAAATATAATAAATTAACCTTAGGGGTGAGATTCTTGATCGAAAGGGCCTTTCAGTGCTCCCAATCATTCTCTAGATCAAGTTCATATAAGTACCTAGATGTTATCGAATACTTTTTATCTATCTTCAACCACCCAATAAAGGTAGTCTTCCTTGGGAAGATGGGAATATGGATTTGGATAAGGGAAGAATTAAGGTCTTATCACACTTTGGAGTCCTCTTCTTTTCTTTAATTTATGGATAAGACCTTCTAGGATTTTACTCTGTTGGTCCATTCCTAGTAATCCTTCACCTTGGTACCCCATCTCTCCTTAAAGGCCAAAAAAATATTAGCCTAGTTCCCATGAGAAGAGAGGGGAGGGTTGGAAAACCAAGAGTCATCCTAGAAGTAAATTTTATCCCCATTTTTAATTTTCCATTTAATTCATTTTTTCAAAAGGTCTTTACAGGTGCTGATGGTTTTCCAAAAGGTGGATCCATCAGTAACACATTCTTTCTAGATGAATCAATCTTCCTTGGTTCCTTCCAAATATTTGGATATGATAACTATGGTCCATTATTTTTATTATTTCATAAATTTCCATCACATTTTAGATAAAAATAATTGATTCATATTTTTTATCTTTCTGAGATCAATTCCCCTATTTGCTTTAGGGAGGCAGGTTTTTCCCATGAAATAAGGTGGCATCTGAAACGGTTTTTAGTGCTCTGCCATAATTTTTTTTTGAATTGTTAAATATTATCTACCACCTTAATAGGAATCTAGAAGAATGACATGAAATAAAAGAGGATGATCTGAATATAATACTTAAGCATTTATAATTTACCTTCTTGGGTGAGTAAGTGACCTTTCCAACTAACTAGTTTTATTTAAATTCTACCAATGAGAGGATTCTAGAATTTGGGGATCATTCTACCTTCAAATAGGGGAATATTGAAGAAAGTTTAAGGGAGATGGATCACTTGGAAATATAAATTATTTGTAATCTTTTTTTCATTATAATTGGCATGTTAATGAATAATATAGAACTCTCATAGAAATTGATGCATTAGTTAGAGATCAATTCTTAGTTTTAGAGGATGAGCTTAAGTTAGCAAGATTTTTTAATCAAGGCTTCCCTAAGAATTATCATGTCATTATAAAATTTCTCATTGGTGATTGGGTTGGTGTTGAGGGACACTATAATTCCATTGATAGAGAATTGTGATTGAGAATTTTGTAGACTTCTCCCTAATGTTTCTACATTAATGATGAATAGATAAGGGGATAAAGGGTCCCCTTATGTTAACACTCTAGATGTTGAGAGGTATATTTTAGGGACTCTTTTAATAAAAATGGATAATTTTGGCATGTATATGTAACTCAATATAATTTTTTTAATCTCTATATCTAATCCTAGTCTCTTAATAATTTTCATGAAAATCTCCAAGAGACACAATCATAGGCTTTGTTCATATCGAGTTTAACAAACATGTCATGTTTAGAAGATTTATAGATGGAATGGATGGATTAATTAAACATGATGATGCCATTAGTAATTTGTCTTCTAGATATAAAGGATCCCTATTTTTCTCTGATCACTTTATCCAAAAGAGGTTGAATCTTTTTTACTAGGAGGACTGAATAAATCTTGTGGATGGTATTGCACAAATTTATGGGTCAAAAATATTGAAGATTATTTTCCCCTAGTTGTTTTTGTATGAGAACAAAGAAGGTGTTATTCATTTCTCTTAATAAGTATCTTGAGTATAAAAATTCCCTCATAGCTACTTCAAATTCTAGATGAACAATGTTCCAAAATGTTTGAAAAAATAATGGAGGGAAACCATTAAGACCTCAAGATTTAAACCCTTCCATCACAAATACCACCCCTTTAACCTCATATACTAATGGAGGCCTAAGTAAGGTAGCATTATTTGAAAAGGTAATGACCTCATTAAAATTACTCAAGGTACATTGTTCAAGTTTTTCACCAAAGGACCCATCTTCCATTAACATATTTTTGAAAAATTGAATTATCTGATGATTAATCTCATCTTCTTCCTTGTTGAGGCTATCATTCTCTATTTTTAAATGATTAATTATAATAAAATTGTTTTGTTTAGATGTATAATGGTGAAATAATCTGGTACTCCTATCTCCTTCCTTTAGCCAAGTACATCTAGATTTTTGGCACCAATGCACCTCTTCCTTTACCTCAAGGTTATGAAAGTAGCTTAGAATTTATTTTTCTTTGAATTATAATGACTTATTGTTCCCCTATAGATATTTTAATTATTCATTCTTCATCAGTTCTTCTTCCAAAGCCTTCTTTTGGATAAAAAAGTTTCCAAAGACTTCTTTGTTCCATTTTTTTAGATTCTTCTTTAAGAAATTTAGTTTTTTGACTAGAATATACATATTTGATCTTGAGAAAGGTTATTTCCACCATTACTTTATTGATTGAATCAAATTTAGGTGGTATAACCACATACTTTCAAATATAAAAGGGATGTTCTTTGGTTTAGATATATTTTACCCTTCAAACACCAGAGGGTTGTGGTCAAAATCAATTCTAGGTAAGGAAAGAGAACTACAAAATTGAAGATTCCAATTGAGATAAATAAGGACATGATCAAAATGAAATTTAATCAAATTGTACCCAATCCATCTATTAGTCTAGGTGTACACAATGCCTTTAAGATCCAAATCAACAAGTGCCTCTCATACAAGAAAATCATTAAGATTTGACATAATTTCTATGAAATCTAATTTCCCTACTTTTTTTCCCTTGAGTGAGCATATTGTTAAAATATTTGGCCACAATCTAGTTCCAACTCCCACAAGTTTTATGAAATGTAAGAATATCCTCCTATAATTTTCTCCTTGTAACTTTAGAATTTAGGTCATAAATGTTAGATAGTATGCATTCATAATTAATAACTAGATATATATAATGTATAGAAACATGGTTATTAGTTTTCATTAACATATACCCTACTAAAAACTCTATGTTCTATAATATCACTAAGCCCTGTGAGGCAACTTGGAACTAAAAGCTGTAAAAGTAACCTTTCTCCATATTTTATCAGAGCATAATCCTAGATCCTCTTTAGACATTTTTGTTTTTTGAAAAAGCATAATGATTGGATCTATTCTTTTTATTAAGTTTATAAGATTATTCTACTTTATGGGGTTATTTAAGCCCCTAAAATTCCATGTGAGGAACTATATTTATTTTCTTTAGTGATATGACTTTTAAGTGTTTGTTGAGAACCATGTATAATTTATTTCATTTTTTTGATGTTTTGAGCTACCATTATGAGAGATCTACCTTGCGGTTTTAAGGTAACTCCAATATTTGCTTTCTTTATCCCTTTGTTAGTTTTGGATTTGGTTATAAATCCTTCATCTTGATTTGCCTCAAAAAATGGTGATTTACCAATGGAACATTATCCCTTGTCCTTGGATAGTACCATGATATTGATAGGAGATTTTACCATTTCTTCCTCTATAAAAGATCAATCATCTTTTCTATCTAAAGTAACAAATAAAGGACTCCTTTGAGGAAAAACATGTGTCAAATTAGGAATGGTGCCATGGTTTATATTTTGATCACATTCCTTCAACGATTTCTACATTGGTAGTGAGGAGTGAGATTAAATAAAAGTGGAGGCCAAAGATTATGCTAGGTTAGTGAAATTTGACTTCTTATTGGATCCCTTCAGTAACTCCTCCAAAAGTGAAGCAAGAGAGCAATCTTGATAAGGGTCATTCTAGGTAGGAGTGTAAAGTAGGGCCTCCACCAAATATATACATTATCCAATAAGGAAACAACCATACAAAGAGGGAATTTCCCCTTAATGAGTTGAATGGGATGTTTTGGGGGAGTGACATCCACCATCTAGATAGGTGAAAAAAGCTAGAGAGAGGGTGAATTAGGTTGAGATGCCCTTGAGGAGCCTAATGATATTAGGGGATATTCATTTAAATAAATAATAAAAATGGCTAGAGGAAGAGAAAAGCATTTAGATTTGTCAAGCAGAGAAATAACATTCTCAAAAATCAAAGTACCTTTTAGAGGATCCTAAGAGGATGATCTAGACATAGTCAAGGGAGGTCCATCTTGATAGAGTTGTCTTTGAATTCCAAAGGAGGGGTTAATTTATATATTTGAGTTTCCTTGGTAGTGATTAGGATTTGATTCTTCTTGGGATAGTCTTTTTGCATATGACTTGGGACATTAAATCTAGGATAGATGATGGCCTAATTCTCATATTCAATATGTTGGGCCCATTCACCATATTTGTATCTTTTTTTATTGAATGGAGGAATGGTTTATTAGTGAGTAGGAATATGTGGAACCAAGATGCCACCATCCTTATTTGATATAGAGTGATCACATCGATGGTAATGGGATGGTCTAATACTCTTGCAATACCCATTATAACTTATAGATTTCAATATTGTAGGGGTACTTCCAAAATTAGAACCCACATCAATATGCCATCCATCACATCTATGTTATATTTAGTTCAAACCTTCCAATGTCTAATAGTGATGCTTGATTTAAGAATGAATTACATTTTATTTGAGAGAAGTCTAAAGCAATTTTCTTGATTTTAAAAGTTAAACAAGGAAAAACCCCTTACCAAAACTACCACTTCCAAGTGTCCTTTTGGTTTCCATTTTAAATTAACCTAGTTTTACAAGGAGTCAATTTTTGGCCAAAATCCATTTACCCTATCCAAAATAGTTTTTTCCAAGTCCACATCTACTTGTTCTACATTAGAGTCAAGGAAAAAAACACATACCTCATTATTTTTTACTAATGAAATGATGTGAATATCTAATAGTTCCTATTACACTTGTCATTTTCGTTGCACGCTATCCACCCAAGATAGGGGAGATACATTGGAGGTGTACAGCCCAAGAGGTCCCTATTATTTATTGTCTTTATTGTTGACCCATTATGGACCCCTAAATCAGTTAGTATCATGAATTCATTGAGATTCCCTTTAAACTTGTCACATGAGGCTGCATTGACCCCCAAACCATCTTTATTACTTATATTTACACTCCACACTACTTTTCTTGTTTTCTTTCCCAATTTGATATTAAAATTTTTGAGGTCCTTTTACATCTTCTTTTCATTCAACTCTTTCCATATGTAATTTTATTCTTTGAATTTAAAGTTTTAAATTAATTTCCTACATAATTTCTATGAGATAGACTACCTAGTTTCTATGATGTGGTTACCTATTTGTTATGGGTTGGTTTACCCAATTACTGTGTTGGTTATCTAGATGTTATGAGTTGACTTACCTAGTTTTATATCTTGTCCTTAAGATCTGTATGTACTATATTAGTAACAAACTAAAATAGTAATGATAGTAAGAGATATAATATTATTAATAAAATACATTTTAATAATAAAACACCAAATATGTATAGGAACATGTCTATTTAGTACTATATAATAGAAAATATTACAAAATACAGCTTTTATATGTTATGTTTGTTTTAAAAGGATCAATAGAGGGGGTTTTAGAAGGTATTTTAGAATTTTTTTCCCATATCATTATCATGTGGAACTAAATTTTGGAGTCTTAAAGATTAGGCTAAATCTACATTTACCCTCCTTAGGACCATATGATGTTATCATAAGAATGGACTA